>CAXAMN010023195.1:576767-615234 GCA_963970005.1 Durusdinium trenchii | reverse complement strand
GAAAAGAAGGGTTGTGGGTCAGAAAAGAAGGGTTGTGGGTCAGAAAAAAGGGTTGTGGGTCAAAAAAAAGGGTTGTGGGTCAGAAAAAAGGAATCCCTCCTGGAGCTGGTATGAGAAGTCTTGGGCGTCCATGGCCTCCAATCCGGCCATCAAGATCAGCTTCGACAATGTGCGAGCTGATGGAAGCCAGCTGAACAATCACCGGCCGGTTGTGTTTGAGCAGCTGAAAATGCTGTGAGGTGTCTGCTGATAATTTGGGCTTTTGCACTTGGCACAAGTCACAAGGCGTGACAAATGTGGTCTGAGTCAGATGGGCCTTGCACCAAAGGTCAGTGAAGAGAGACCCATATTTGGCAAGAAAGTCATGTTCTTGGATGTGGTGATCCAACATGTCATCTGGCTCTTCATGCTGAATGCGTAGCACACATTGTGTACTGAGGATGGCACACTCTGGCTTGGTGGTGAGGATGGCGTTCCAGTCAGTGTTCGAGATCAGTGGAAGGAGGCCAGGCACCCATCTGCGGAGGCGGGGCATGTAGTGGTAGTATCTGCTTCCAACCAACACACTGATGTCCTGTACGAGCAACTGGAGCAGGATTATAGATGCAAGAGCCCTGTGAGCAGTGTTGAAGCATAGTACTCATCTCTGTGGAGATCAGCCAGAGATGCCCATGTGCACATTGGAGATGCTTGAAGGGGCCAGCCAGTTGGTTGGTCGTGAAAGGGCAAATGAGACATTGGAGGCTGAGCCGCATCTTCAAATCACAGGCCTGGAGGTGGTCAAATATGGTGCCCTTGTTCAATGCATCCAAGATCATCGTGTGATCCTCTGGGTTTTTGGAGCCTGTGGGATGTCCACCGATTTCAGGCCGTGCTGATGGCGCAAGTGACACTGTAGATGTACTTCATCAAGGCAGCAAAATTCGCATAGATGGCATTGACTGCCTAGCGCTGCAGCTTTGGAGGTCGAAGGTACTCCCACTGGTTGGCCAGTGTGGTGAAGTGCAAACAGGTGGATGTTGACCGCTGCAGGGCAGAGGTGTCCTTGGCAGCGGTGAGGACGTTGAAACAGGGTGCAGGGATCTCGCTGTCGGTGGTGCATGTAGTCTCTCCCTGCTTGGACAGCTCTGTCAGCAAGATGGCTGTGGCTGTGTCGAAGATGAGAAGTCAGTTCCTGTGTCCGAGGCATGAACCTTTGGCACAAGATGCACCAGGTATACTCAGGAAAGCTCGTAGCCCTTCCATTTTTGGGATGTCATCCCATGTTTCAGCCATCAAATGAAATCGGAGTTGTAGTTGGGCTCGAACGATGTCATCATTTATGTCCTTCGAGGCAGCGAAGGCCAGACAAGCTCTGCTGGTGATGTGCAAACGAAGGTGGGACCAATCTTGAAAATCTCTTAGACAGTGGGCACATGTGGGTAATCCTTTATGTGCGTCCCGTGCATGACCGAACCCGATAGGATGCATCAAAAGGACTCGATGGTCCTGCATTCGGTGTTGGGCAAGAAGGGTGCGGCTCTGAAAGGAGGCCTGACAGTCCGGACATGCGAATGCGTCAGCTGGTTGAGTCAGTGACAGGTGTGAGGGATCCTGTGTCCAGTTTGACAAAAGATGCAGAAACTGCTCTGTAGCTGCAATGGGACGTTTATGAACAATATCATCAGCTGCAGCCCAGTCAAGCCTGGTGCGCAATCTCAGAAGGTGGGCTTCAAGTCGTTGTCGAACAATGGTCACAGTCGTTGGCAGGCCATGATGCTGAAAAAGGCTTGGTGGGTGCGTCCAGTGTGATATGGATGATCTCTGTATATCCTTCGAAGCATAGTGATGATGTTTGAGAGTATGTGATGACAGCCTTTGGCAGTGATTCCAATGTCAGGGAGTGCATATAGCAAAATGCTAAGTACACATGACTGCCAGAGCTGAAATTTGTTCCTCTGAGTGAGACATCTGGAACCACAAAGCCACTTTCTCAAACGATTGAAGGCGTTGAGACTGCATTTGATGCGAGAACGAACGGTGGCATCTTTATGATCAGTATAATTGATGACAGCTCCAAGGTGTACGGCCTGCTTGACTAGTTTGATTCTGGAGGTCACCCCATTTTTTCCGAGGAATCAGGATGTACCATCCTTTGGACGAACGTTCAGTGTGCTGCTTGAGCAATTGGGCCTGTTTCGTGCCCTTCAAAGCAAGGATCATCTGGGTCTTATCCAAATCAATGGTGAGTCCGGCTTCTTCAACAATATCAAGAAGTTGATCGAGCTTGTGAAGGCATTCAACAAAGGCGTTGGCGTTGTCAAACGTGTCACACACATGAAAGTCGTCAGCAAAAAGGTTGAGGGCTTCCAGAATCCAAGGTCCAAAATCATGAAAACACTGAATCATCAACCTCCACATGGAAATGCTCCACAGGATGGGAGCGCAAGTGCAACCTTCACGGATACCAACCTCTGTGGGTACAGCATCTGTGAAGTTAGTGGTGGTGACTCTATAGTGAGTGTCCGTGTGCCATGATCGAATCAGCTTGTACAGCAGGGGAGGGACCCAGAGGTCAACAACACTTTGAAACACATATTGGCGGGGTATAGAGTCGAAAGCTCTACTGAGGTCCACAAACAACTGTAAACCCCCACAGATTGGTGCCAAGGCATGGCCTTCCGCTATGCTATGAGGTGTTCTTCGTGCATGCGCTCGAAGCTTGCTCTGCACCAACTCACAGTGGGCAGACACTCTGGCAAGGGCGTCACCCGTTCCCCGTCCGTGGATGTAGGCCCATTGGGGCCAAGTGCACAACTTCATGAAAGCAAAATTACGAAGATGCTGAGCGAACAAGGTCATGACGCATTTGCCTAATGGTTCCTGGAGAGCCAAGGGACGCAGGTGTTTGGGGTGATCAGGGGTCTTGCCAGGTTTAGTTAACCATACCATCCAACTGTCCTTCCGTGAGGATGGAAGGAAGGGCTGCTCAGAGTGCCACCACAGTCGAAGAAGTTCAAACAGTTTGGACGCAACTTCGTCCGCAAAGCAATGGCTTTGCTCCATTTGAGTTTGCCAATGTATTTTTTCAGCTGTTCCACCGTGAAGGGCATTTAAAGATCGGCAAAAGGGTTTCCCGCCAGGAGAACTCCGTCGGTGTGTGGGGCTGGCTCCTGGCAGTCAGTGGAGCAGCCCAGGTGTCCAGAACGTACCTACCGAGCGCTGCGTGTGACTCCATAGGGCCTAGTGGTTGGCCATGATTATCCCTTAATTGAATGCGTTTACGCACAGCTTTGGGGGATATTTGATTGATCAGTTGGTAGGCTTTGTACGTGTCATGACGTGCAGCTGCTTCTGCCACCTCAGTCATCAGGTCTTTGATCCGGCGTTGTCGCCAGTCCTTGGCGTACTGTTGGTGAAGTCGGTGTAGCTTTTGAAACATGCAGTATTGGTGCCAAACGTGAAACAGCCCCTTACGAGAATGATCATCATGGGTTTGTATTTTGTGCCAAAGGGTCCATTTCTGCTGAACTGCACTTTCGTTGATTTGCCACGAGGGTTGTGCATGACCTGCCGGGGGAAAGGACTCTGCAAAGTGCTGTCGAAGACGAGTGTGCATGCTTTGGACAGTGTGCATGGACGCGGACCAGTCCTCGGCAAACAGATCTTTGGCACGATCAGCAAACTCTGTCCAACTGCCTGATGAGGTCTCCTTGGCACGGTGCGCACGTTCACGTTGTTGCAGCGCGATGGTGGTAGGTCTGGTGTGAGCGATCTTGCGGTGCCAGTGGATGGCCATGGAACTACTTAGTGGCATATGATATGAAATCATGTTGGCAGTGAGGGGGAAGTCATACTGCGGTCGAAACTCCTTGGCTTGCTTGTCGACACAGGCAGCCCGAGTGAAAGCAAAGTCAATTCTGGATGTACTCCGGCCGTTCGTGAAGGTCCCATGGTGAACCTGGAAGCCACTGAGTCCAATGAGGTTATGCGTTTTAACAAGATGGCAAAACTCATGGCTATCCGGATGAGGGGCAGTCGATGGCAACTTCCTGGGACGGTTTTGAAGGTCTCAACTGGCGCCAAGGTTGGGATGGCAGGCAGATTACAATTTTAAAACAAGGCACAGGAGCATGTGTCTGTGTGGCAATCGAATCAGCAAACGATCCAAGGCATCCCACAATGTGTGCCTGGCGGTCAGCAAGTCAGTGGTACGTGTACCAGAGTGCTGATAAGTGGCAATCACATCAACTGCTCTGGGTGCAGTATACAAACGAATATGCATGAGTCTACCTGGCAGGATGGATGTGGGTGCAGTGTCATGTGGTGCACACAATCTTCTATTAATCATGATGAGAATGCCAGAGTGAGAAGCAGTGGAGCTTCCGTGGCTAATGTAGCACCGGTTGCGATCTGCCCATTCATAGCCCTGAGTCCAGTGAGTCTCCGTGATGACCAGGAGGTCCATCCGGGATCCGTTGGCCCAGATGCGCAATTCATCCAGTCTCCATGCAAGATGGGAGTCCTCCACAGTTCCAACAGGTGTATCGAAGTCGTTTGGACGTGGTCGAGTTCGATCTGCCTTGCTGGTGCGGCGGTTTGTGACCATGAAAAATGGCTGGTGGGGTCCACCCCCAGGTAACTAAGCTCTTGAGATTATGTAGTTGACCATGATAGGAAGCACTTCCTGTTCTGGCAGCTTGATTACAGGCCTTACGAAAAGCTTTCTTGTGGGATGTTTTCGCCCCATTCAATTGAAGGGGGTGTGTCTAGCTCGAGGGGCTCCTGCCGTAGAGGCAACCCTCGGGCCACCAGGACAGTGCCTCAGCACGAAGAGGCTGGGACATCGCAATGAAGTTGATCAGGAGCAGGTATGCCGTCTTGGTGTGGGACTTGGGACCCAGGTTAGCTGCTTTGAAGCCAGCCCCAGTGGGAGATGCCCTTCTTGATGCGCAGTATTTATGTGAGGTGCCGGACCAGGAGTGGTGGTACTCGGACTTCAGCACCAAGATCGGAAGCACCAAGACCGGGACGAAGGTGAAGAGGACCAGGTAGAGCCCAAAGCCAGAAGTTGGATCTAAAGAGAGGGCAGGCGCCTGGTATAGCGGGACCTCCAAGAACAAGGACATCATGATCTTGAGGATGTCATGGGGGGCGGAAGGTGCCGCACTAGCCCGCGGCACTGTGGGGTGCGCATGAGCAGCTGATGGCCCTTGGTGGATGGATGGATGGATGGATGGACGGATGGATGGACGGACGGACGGACGGACGGATGGATGTAATGTCATGCGACGCAATGCAAAGTAACTCAGTGTAGTGTAATGTGATGTAATGTATGTTCTGTATGGTATGTATGTAAGGAATGTACGTATTGTATGTAATGTATGTACTTTTGGTATTCATGTATGGTGTGTGCCTGTGGTATGGTATGGTACTGTACGGTACGGTATGGTACGTATGTATGTATGTAAGTACGTAAGTATGTTTGTCTGTCTGTATGTATGTATGTATGTTATGTATGGACTGTAAGGTATGTGAAGTTTGCACGACTTGTGCGGCATGGTATGTATGCATGTAATGTAATGTAATGTAATGTAATGTAATGTAATGTAATGCAAGTAATGCATGTATGTATGTATGTATGTATGTATGTATGTATGTACTCATGTTTTTGTATGTTATTTTATGTTTTGTATGTAATGTGTGTTTATGTATGTTTGTTTGTTATGAAACGTACTGTATTGTTGCGTAATGAAATGTAGTGTATGTACGTAGGTAGGTATGTATGTATGTGTGTATTTCCAAAATGCCATGTAGTTCTGCGCACAGCACACAAAAAACATCGATTTTGCTGCGGAGAAGTGCACTGGTGGCCGGCGTTCACGCGCCGCCTCAGGAAAAGGGCGAATCTCATCCTCAACGTGGACGGCTGCATTGCGGTTTGCTTCACCGACATGCTCCGCTCCTGTGGTGCATTCTCCCGAGAGGAGGCGTCTCGTTTACTTAAAGGCAAAGGACGTTCTCAAAAACACGGGAATTGTAGCTGGATTATCGGCATTGTTTTCCTGTGCGGGGTTCACTAGGATTCCAAGCTGAACATTTGTCCATCACTCGCACTTGGTGCCTGTGAACCCACATCATCCACTGGAATGTGGAGGCCTTGGGGCTTTCGGGGCATCCGCTGATGTCTGTTGCGGGTTCCAGAGAGCGTTTGCGGATGTTGTCCAGCATTTTCCGGCAGCACTTCCAGTGAGTCGATTGGGAGGCAACCGACATCGATAGACTGTATATGACATGGAAGAACCATTGCAGTTTGCGAAAACACATCTCCAGCTGTGCAATTAACGTGTCCGCCATGGTTGCAGCAATCATCCAGACTGAAAGTCACGACCAATTACATTTTTTTTGGACATCCAAGTATTCTGATTGTTTGACGATGTTTGATGCATCGTTTTTCCATGTTGTTTCTGGCATTGTCCTGGTGTTTTGACTTGTTTGACACACGCGGAAACACGCGACGTCTGTTCTTCACAGCATCTTCGCCCTCGCATGCACATCATTTCTGGTCAAGGACCCAGGACCCACGACGTGTCACCCGAAAGCTAAAAAACGTTCAGCAAATATCCCAACCGTTTTGAACCCCGCCCAGATGAGTTGACCCGCCTTGTACAAAAGCCATCAAAAGCCTTCCATCGCCCCGAAGCCGCTGACGACCAGCACGGGATGAAAGATGCCATGCCTGGGAGGCTGACGACCTTATGAACTTCGGCTGCCTGAACGGCCTTTTCGTCCTGGGCCGCTCCATGGGCTTCATCGGCCATCACCTCGATCAACTCAGGTCGGAGGGGGAGGACGAGGACGAGATCCTGGGGCGATACGGGTGTGGAGAGGGTCTCAGGTCGGGCGAACACACCAAGAAGTACCGGGGAGACCAGGAATTTGCACTGCAGTCTTGGAGACATGAAGGATACGCCAGACGGATGTTTTGAAGGCGCACCTCTTCGGTTAAGATGAAGGGACCTCCAAGTTGACCAAGTTGCGCCGAAACACCCCTCCACATCCGGAAGTGGTAGCCCCGAAACACCCCTCCACATGCACGAAAGTATACAATACTCATAATCGATATATATATATATATACTGTATATATAGTATTATATAATATATATATCTATAATATATGGTAGTTAATTATCAGAAGTTTGTATTGTATCCAGAAGTCTGTGGCATTTCACCGAACCATTGAGCCAGGCTGAAGCAGCCGCTCTACCGACATCCCTGGGACGACATGGCCTCAGGGAGGGTGGAGTGGAGTGGATCCAGGTTGAGTAGAGGCGTTGGTGATGTTCAGAGGCGTTGGTGATGTAGTCAATGTGGGCGTTGGGTTAACAACCCCGAAAAAACACGAGTGTAAGACCTGTTCTTCTTAAGGGGGTTTTGGGAATCAATGTCTTCATGAAGTGAGCTCTAGCTGTTACTGTTTGTGTTTCTCATGAAAACGGTGTTGCTGCTTTACACATGATTCCTGCTTCCTCTGGTTGGTTCCATGTACAACGATCACGAAAGACCACATGCGATGTTCAACATGTTCAACGATCACTCGAAGATAAACTGCATATGAAAAATCTACGAGATGGAAGATCTTAGTAGATAAGGCATTTAAAGCATCTGAAACTTGATGTTCGAAGCTTGTTCCGAACGTGACCTTACCAAATAGACCAGAATTGATGTTCCGCTAGATGATCGGAGCGATAGCCGGCGCCCGGCATCACGCACCGTGATTTATAACCGATGGTCGGGGCAGTCAGACTTCCATGTTGCAAAAAAGAATTGCCCATCTCTGAGCTGAGGATATCACCTACATCTCTGAGCTGGCTTAAATCCATCGTTTTTTAACGGCTTCAATGAGATTTTCCATTTCCAGCTGGGAGTCTCGCAAGTTGTTGGGGACCTTCCTTCAAAGATGGCGAAGGCTTTGTCAGCTTTCATCAGATGAGCTGAGGGTAGTTTGTCACCAAAGGGTTCATAGGGTTTGGGACATGTCTATCCTCCCTTATCCTTCCAAGACAAACAAATGGGGTAACATGGTGTATACTGTATATATTAAATATTATTGTTTGTATATATACATATATATCATCGTGGTCTGAATTTCCACTAGAAAATCAAAGAGGTGTGCTGGCATTTTATAGTAAATAAGCTTTCCCAGGGTTGGATTATAAAGCCATGATCACTACCCTAAAAAAAACTGGACGGGGCAAGTAGCTCTATATTTATATTTATCTATGTTTGTTTTTGAAATAGTTATATATGTATATTGTATGGGAGGGCCAGCAATTTGTAGATCTCCCCAGCCGATTTTCACATTTTTTTCATGTCGAGCCCGCGGTCAAACTTTGCTGACACATTCCTATGCACGTTCAGTTTTGTTCGGTCCATTCGAAAGGGAGACGTTCACATTGCCATATCACGGCGTGAAAAAAACGAAGGATCATGGGTATTCACGGGTCGCATCATTGGGACATGGTCACTCCATTGGGACGATGGCTGTTGAGCCCACAAAGGGCGGTGTATGTTCCGCTGAGACTGCTTGATGACCCCAAGCCCAAAAGCAGTCGGATCAATGGAAGAAGATACATAGATCTTTGAAGATCATTTATTTGCTTTGATGCCTGAGAGTTCAGTCAAAAAAACGCGTCAAGAGCATATAGAGAACATATGTTTTTTTTTGCCACCCACAAAAGCACCTGGAATCACCTGGATCTAACTGACGGAAATGACCCTGGGGTAGCTGGAAGCTTTTAGATACTGCGGATCTCCCCGGACATCACACGAGAAGAGCTTTGGAGAACTCCAAAAGTTGGTCACTTTTGGTCAGCAAAGAGGGAGCTCGGCTCCACCATGGGTGTCCATCTTCTTTCTGCGTGCGCGCGCTGAAAGGTTTCCGAAGCGAAGCGAGTTGGATTTCACATGACTGGGTAGAGGTCATGTCCCATATATATATACAGTGCTTGTAGCTCGAAGGGTTGCTATGTTGGTGGTACTGGATTGAAGGCAACTAGTTGTGTTGGCTTGTAACTTCACAACCAAAAAGACACTAATGATGCAGCCGCATAGGGTAGGAAAGTCCTTACATCACTAATTTACATGTGTAAAATATGTCATATATAAACCAGTAAGGATCATATGTGTATATAGTTACAATTAGTTATATGAGTATATAATGGGATTACTTTTACATAATGATTTGATGGTCTTCAAAATATTTGTAGTGTCACATGCCAGTGGAAACCTGGTGTAGGTAGGTGAAAACAGAGTTGGTACCGTGGTGAATCTGACGGACGGAAGCCTGTGGCTCATGGACGCTGTCACAAGAGTCCTGGAAAGCTGCCTTTTCTTAGGGCAGGAGCCCCGTTCGTAGCGTCCTTGTTCCTAGTAAGGCCAGGAGCTCCTAGGCTTCTCTGGAATTGGCCACATCGATTTCCACTGGGCCCCATGCGCCACTTCTGGGTCAACCGGTCCCTTCGTTTCGCGCCGGTGCTTCCCACCCGTGGCCATCCGTGGCCATCCGCGGCGTCGGGAGGACAACAAGTTTCTGCTCCGCTGGTCCTCTCCGAGCTCTCGCCTTTGGGAAGGCCGATCCCAGGGATGAAAGGAGACGACGCTGCCGTGGGCGTGCGGTGCCTTTTTGTCGAGTACGGGTTCGGATGAGGAGGAGGAGGATGTGTTTGGGTGAGGTGTATACCACCTTGTTTGGAGACTTGAGGCCTGAGATGTTGGGTCATGTTTGGTGTCATTTTGTGGGACATGTTAGTTGGTTGCTTGTTGAACAATCCACACCACACGTATGTTGGTGCGATTGTTACCACCACTGGAGACGGTGAATCAAGAAGAACATCTGGCGAGTCTATTCGTTATGTCATCAATGCCTTCAGTTCGGTCTTGAGAAATCCACGGTTTTTTTTGGACGTGTTGAATCCCACTCAGTGAGATGAAGCAACGAATTCTGCGTTGCCGCACAGGAAAGCATCTTTTTGTGGTAGCATCGCGTCGCATTCTGGGCATCCACTCCTCCAGATGCTGAATTTCTCCGGATTTGGATCACCCCTAAGTGAGTGACAACATGGGGCGTGCCAAAAAAGAACAGTGTTGAAGGTTGAAGATGAGAAGTAGTGATGTAAAAACAACTGGATCTTAGTTGGAACAAACCGGGAGCATTTGGTTGATAACTCCAAATTCACTGGCAAGACTGTGGATCTAGAAACCTCTGAGCAACGGACCCTTGAATGGACGTGTGTAGCAGAATAGGGAGACCCTACAGCAACTGGATGTGAACCAATTCCTGGACACCATCTCGGGGTGTGATCTTGCCCGATGTTTTTTGGTCTCCACCTATCTTGTACAAAGCGAGATGAAGACCGTTTCCTTCTCGATGGCGGACATGTGTTCAGGCGAGATGAAGATGGATGGCTGGCCTGTCCGGACACCCGGACACCCCCCCCCACGAACGAACGACAACGGCAGCACCCGCCAACCGCTTTCAACAGAAAGTGGTTGCCATTAATCTCTTCAAGCAAACACATGGAGTGATGTCGCTGATGTCCACTTCGCGTGTCGGCTCAGTGGTGGTCGTGTTTGAGTCAACCTATCATTTTCTTTGCGTGTGATTGATGTGCTGACGAAGAATATGGCCCAAGTCTTTATAGGTGACCTATATAAGTCCCTTTGCCATTTACATGTTTTGCTTTTTGGTCTCGTGCATGCCTCAAAGTGCTTGCAAATGACATCAACTCCCCTTCTGTGGGCTATTTTAGTGGCGAATGACTGGATTTGTTCAAACGTTTTGAAAACTCCCCCACCATAGATGTTAGTGTTGCAAGTTTGCAAGTAAATTGCCTAAGGAACCTTTTTTTTACTGCTTGTAGTCATGTCTTTCCTGTCTCTCAACTCCGCTCATTGACCACTTCGCTCCTGGATCTGCTCATAAGCTGGGTGATCTGACGAATGAAGGAAAGCAATTATGTTTTCCTATGAGGACATGTTGTTGGGGACTTGACCCAAGATACTACCTCTTCACAAGAGTCTTGTAATTCCCCTATTCTTTTTCAATCATACTCCCAACAACCAAAGCAACATAAACAGAATTTGCGGGAGGAAACGTTTGATCAGAAATCAAGCAACGCCATCCATCAGTAGCAGCCAAGTACCCCTTTTGAGGTCTCATGAACTTGGCGGCTAGCCTAGCTAGTGAGAAGTTTCTTCACATTCAAGATATATACTGCTGGGTTGGAGCCTATCATCTCAAGACATTATCCCAAGTCACTGCCCCACACCACTGAAACCAACCACAAGATTGTGATAGCTGCCACATACATGGTTGTGGGTCAAAGCCCAGGCACCTTGGTTGACCGCTGAAAATGGACAGAATAGACATGCATAGACTATGAGTCTATGAGTGGTGAAACGGGCTTCGACTTTGGACCCACAGCCACATGTTGGTGTCCTTTGATGAACTTTGTTGCGACTATGCCGGCCTCTAAGGTCCTAGGGGATTGGGGCTGCCTTTACTCTCAGTGGGAAGGCGCAAGTCTTTGGATCGGCGGGCTGGTTGACGGGACTACGAACATGTCAATGTCTTCTATCAAGATATTCTTCCTCGCACTATCTGACTGCCTCTTTATCAAAAAGTTTTGGGATACTTATTTCCTCAACTATTTACAGTACTCCCTTTCCTGCGAGATTTGGGGTACTTTTCTTCAGCCTGTCTTGGGGCCCACTCTGAGTGGTTTCAACAGAGTCTTCCTTTTTGCTTGGACTCAAACAGGGTTGAACATTCCTTTGTTTTTGTAGAAAATAGTAGAGGTGGGTCAAAGAACATGTTTGAAGACACCTGTATCAACAGAACCAACAACCAATTCAATGTGTCTGACACTAGTTCTCAAACGACGATTAATAAAGCCTTCGGGCAATGTGTCAGGCAGCTGCTTAGATTGCCAGAGGAATCTACCAGGCCTTTCTTGGTAACCTGAGTTCTTGAATCAAACAACAGCAACAACAACAACAACAATAGCAACAGCAACAACAACAACATCAGGTGTTTCCCACCAGCATTTCGGTAAGGTTTCGCTTCGCGTTTTGGAGGCTGGGGAAGCTGCTCCACCCGATGTGGTGGAGGTCATCGCTTGTCGGGGATCCAATCGGGTGGAGCGACGAAGGTTTGGGGAGCTCTTGAGATGTGTACTTTGGGTCTGTCCTGCTACCTGTAGAGCCGTCAGCAAGTATCAGAATCACTATGAATTGGAAAAACCAGGCCGACCTACTAACTATCATCATCCACTGATATACTAAATATGTGTGCAGTAAACATATTAAGCTGTGGTGATGTGAAGATATACTATATTTGTGTTGTTAGCGTTTAACAGCTTGTTTAAACATATTTCCAGCAAATCAAAGTGACAACTGGATCGAATGGCTTTGGAGTTTCCAAGCACAAGAAATGCACACCGGCTTGGTCGAAGTATTGCGAGGGTGCAGTTTGTGGTTGGGTGTGGGCCCACACAGGGCCCTATGATGGCTAGCTTTCACAACTTCACAAGTGTTGGAGGCTGGATGTTCTGGTGGCCCTTTTTACGGTTTGATATGTGGCAGTCCACAGTGACTTGCTTGCTTGACTGAGCAACTCTTGTGGCAGATCTCCTTCGCCAGACTGCTTTCGCAACACGATCTACGGCCTTGACGATCTACATCTTTGTAGCCCTTGCTTCAATTTATTTCTGCTGCAAATGATTTATATAGATGTGTCTTTAAAGAAGAATGCTTCTACTTCTACTGTGTGAAGGTAGGTAGGCCTAGCTAGGCCGGTAGCCATGTTTGCCTTGCCGAATCGCCGTGCGAAGTTGTAAAACCGCGCGTACGAACACATGCGGTTCGAGAACGTACTGAGAGGACAGTTGGAGAAAAAATGAGTAAACTATACCCTCATTTAATTGCCAGGGATGGGTTCCCTTGCAGACCGATTTGTGCAACATGTCTCCCTCTTTTGGCTTCTATAGCGATACAAGAAATGATGGACGATTTTGGATGGACTTGGGCGGGTGACAGGGGTCTCCCATCATGGAACGGGCGGGTCTCCTCCCCACCCGGTCTCCCATCGAACGGGCGGGGATCCCATGACTCACCCGTATGCCAGGCTAGCTTAGTAGCGATGCCAGGAGCCCCGTTCGTAGCGTCCGATCGCTCCTACCATGAAGCAAGCGGATAGATCATGCCGCAGTGGAGCAGGGCCTACTCAAACTTGGTCAAATTGGGTCAACCAAGGATTGTCCGGAGGCCGCTGCTGCAACCTCCCAGTGGTGAGGAGTGCCAGGATCCCTAGGAAGGTCGTGGTGACGACAAAATGGCTGATGAAGTTGGGCTGTGGTCGAAACAATGAGCACACCATACACCACCCCAGTGCAGCCAGTGCGTTTTGTTCCGCATCGCTTGTTGAGTGGGAAGAGAAACAAAAAGGAGATGTTGAATTTGAGAGTCCCCTTTCAGCAAGCCAAATTGTTCAAGCGATCGCTGTGAGTTGCATGGCTGGCAAAGGATGGATCGCCCCCGAGCATCGCTGCGTCGAACATTTTGTGTCTTGAGCAATGGTTGGCCAGTATTTCCAACACAGATTCACACTAGGCATCATTGCGTAACCAACAGTTGATGCGAAACCCACTCATTCCGACGTATGACGTCATTCACGTACAGGTCATGACCTCCCTTTCATGGATTCTTGTTTTCTTCTCAATTCATTGAGGAAACAACGAATCTCCTATACCCCAGTGTTTTCTGCCGTTCCTTCCTGTCGAACTCAAGTTTCAGAATGCAGCAAGGAGACCGTCGTTCGAACTCGTTTGGACGGAGACCGTCGTTGATCCTCTTCGTACTTCATCGGCCCGTTCACCGAGGCAAGGAGACCGTTCATCCCAATCCAGGGCCTTGGCTCTCAGACGGGTGCGGGTGGGCCTTGGAGATAGGCAACAAACGTTCTCCCACTGTGATGTCCCAGACGTCCCAGGGCCTTGCAATGACGTCCTAGTCTGTTGAACATGTGGGAGATATCAACGTCCCAGTCTGTTAGGTAGGCGTCAGACCCTCAGTCGGCGCATTCACAAAATGAAATGGGTGCGAAAGCCACCTGAGTCTACACGCAGATTCAATAAATCATGAAGCAACTACAATGAATCCTGCATCAAGAGGGCACCTTGCTCTTTCATTCACTCTGTAAACTTGCTCAATCGAGGACTTGCAATGAGCATCCTTGCCTGCACCACTGCGACTTTAAGGCCACGGACTGAGTAAACTGGGCTGATGGGGCAGGGCACCGGGAGCCGAGCTGTGCATGGGGGGACCTGTCGTTTCACGATCTGCATATCAAGACTGGCTCGAAGTTCAGTTTCCCGTCCTTCTGACCTGATGCTAGACAGTGGGATCTTTCAATCAACGAAGGGTTTGCTCTATGTTGAACCTCCGTGATGGTGTGAACCCACTTCTTCATTGAGGACTTGGCCCTGGGATCAGCTGGGGGGGGATAATCGTGAAGCAAATCAATGCAAATCAGTTGATGGCGTGTTATGCAGATCAGTAGTTTTGAGACGCTTTGAGTTGTGTAGACTCGGAGTCTCAAAGTTGCCTCAAGCATTCATTGGCATCCTCCCAAGAGATCCTCCTCGGAACGTCTTGGAACAATTTGTTTCAGGGAAGTTCTCGACAGAAACATACAGAAATCAGGTATACCAGTACCGGTCTACCTCTCGAACCGAATTCATGGCGAATCGTGACCTGGTGCTTAGGAGGAGACCATCTCTGGTGAGTGCAGTGCGGAATGTGGGGGCGGAGTGAAGTTCACCCGGAAGAGGCACCGGGAGGAAAGGATGGCGATTCCGGGGAAGTGACATGTTGGGAGGATGGAGAATTCCTGAGGAAGGAATGTTTACTCAGCAAGCTCAATTGGAGAAGCTCAGAATGGCATTGAAGGGAGAGGTGTCTTAAGCCCAGAATTCTGTGGGCAAGGTGTTGACGTGTTGACTTCCTTGAGTTGAGTTGAGTAATATTACACTAACGGAAAAGAACATTTCTCTCCCATCACGCAGTTACTCGTGTGACAGCCAGCACTGAGAAAGGGATCCGACGCTCTTTTTTGCGTACGCTTGGGTCCTTGCATTGTTTCTTTTGCTTTCTTTCTTGCTGGCTCCATTGCTGCTTTGCTTTGTTTTGCTTACCGTTTCCAATTTCAACGTGAAGGGCAAAGTCACGTTTTGGGAGGATGATGTGCATTTCATAGAACTCGTAGGGCCACCTGGAAGAGGGTTGGTTGACTTTACAAACTGCAAATGGTTATTGAATGGTTTTGTACATTGTATGGGTTGTGGCACGCTGTTGGTGACTTTCTTTGCGTTGCGTATGTGGTGGTATATGATCAGTTGCACATTGTTATCGAAGACTTGCATTCAGTCAGCGGGGTGGGGATGGGTGAGGGTCAAATCCCGCGCAGTAGAAATGTGTATATCAGCCGTATCAACCTGGATGGGTATCACAGATTTCTACTGTGAGCGGATTGCTGTCTTGCGCAAGTTCCTTGAGGCAACTTGTGGCATGGTGAAGAAGAACGTTGCGAAAGAGCACATACATGAACAGAGTTCAAACATCACCCAAAGGGGTCAGAAGAAGCAATTGGAGGGTGGGGGCTTCACACGTTCACAGATCAGCAGATCAGACTCATTTTGTTCGAATCTGGCAAATCCACATGTTTTCAAACACAAAACATCATGACTGTCATGACTCATCGAGTTTATTGAGGTTGCAACCGTGTTAAGGATTTCACGCCGCATTGCAATTGGTCGCGATTTTTGTTTCGGGATTCGTTGGATCCCTCGCGATCACACAATCTTCCCCACAGGGCTGCTGAATCCAGCAGCTAACAAGCCCCCTGCAAGCTTGGGAAAGTAGTCAACCCAGCCAGTGCCGATTGGGGGTTCTCCCGATTTAAATACACACCCATTTGTTTCAGTGCCGTTTCAATGCAGGATCAGGCCTCATGGATCATCACATTTCATCAGGGGTGGGGGGGGGGGGGGGGGGGGGGGGGGGGGGGTGGGTGCGGGGGGTGGGGATGGGGGTGTTGTGGGGGGGTCATGACCTTCTTGGCACATCTATCGTTATTCGACTTGATTCACACGTGAAGCTACAGTATGCTGTTATGTTCAACAAGATCTTTCCTTGCTATACAAATGGGATCAAATGGGCGTAATGTTGCCGCCTGCGAGCCTGGAGGTTCTTCATTGATGGAGACAACTTTCATTTGTGTCCCCAATTCGGCGCCACTTGGACAGCATCACTCCCCCCAAACCGGGTCGACAGCATCTGCTGCAGTGACCCTTGAACACCCGAATCTGCACGACATAGAGGAGGTTCCATGCACCAAGATATAGAGCTTTCAGAGTTTCAACCCTGGTGATTAACTATCTCTCAATCAATAACTGGGAGTATTTGGGTCATTTTGGGTCTCTTGGTCTTGGGCTTCTGGTTTTTTGAGCTCGAAGCCGGACTTCAGTTGAAGGGTGAACGAAGGGGACGATATTCGCGGGGCAAATGGGTATTTGCTGCCCGACAACCGACAACCCCCCCAATGCAGATTAGATTGGTTTGACCAAAGAAACCATCCAAGTTCTGCATCAACGTGGGGCTGCATGGCGTCGGGTACTGTACTCCTGACCCAAAATTGGTATGGTTCATATCGAAACCCTGAATTTGACAAATCTGACGGTGTGATCGGCTTCTTAAGTACGGATAAGTCCTTTGACAACTGCTAAAGTTGCAATGTGCGAGGGATTCGAGTGAGAGCCGTGAGAGTTGGCTGAAGCTGGTGTAGACAAGCAATCCAGATGCAGTGTCAATCGAATTGATTGCTCTTCGCTTTGGTCACTTTGCAGACCAGCGAGCAAGACATCCCACCAAGCTAAGAGATTGGTTGCCACAAAAAGACTGCACTCCCACAACCAAAGTTCACGAGCATGGGCTGTAAGGTCAGTTAGAATTGATACCATAAAAATGTGAAATCTCAGCAAGCCTGGAAGAATTTCAAGCAGGCGTTATGACTCTGACGGAGATGGAGAAGTGCCCCAGAAAGAGAGATGGGCTCTCCGCGTTCCCCAGGGCCCCCCAGGGCCCCCATCCTTCACTTGGGTCCAAAACGAGCTGAGGAGAAGTACTCTGAACAGTTAGAACCTTGCAACACTCAGCGCGGGGCCCCAACTCTGCGAAGTTTGGATGCTATTAGGTTAGGTGAAATCCAGACGTAGGGAGACCCCAACCCATGAGATGGAATCCGTTAATCGGTGGATGTTTAACTACGGCCATCATGGACACGTTTCTATATGAAGTGTTTCTTTTGTACAGTCAGTCTCTAAGCATCCTTTGTGGGGCGACCGCTGACAGCACGTTTCATGGTCTAAATAGCAGTCTTCCGTTGCTTCACAAAGGACCAAATGATTCCTGTTGGAGTGAATCACAGCCAAGCGTAGCACGGGTCCGTGCACCAAGCGAGGTGGGGGGGAGGCCACTGGATCAACCGCAAGTTCGAAAAGGGGAGGCTTAAACATCAAGGACACAACTTCAATTGATGAACCCACTCTCAGTGGCAGCTGAAACATATTTTTTTGACACTGACTGACACCGTGACTAGATGCCCCCTCGATGCCTGGTTGGCATGTCGTTTTGCTCGTGTTGGCAGTTTGGTGAATTTGTTGTTGGTAGTTTTCAAAGGTTTGGTCAATGGATTCATCCCAGAGCCATTGGCTGAGTGTTTCCAAGACTCTCCTCCAATGCGCTGTTCGGAGTCGAAGAGACGTGACTTGCCTCTCCGTCATCCATGAGGCCTTGCAAAGCGAGGCCCGTCGAAAACATGTCGGCCACATACGCGCGGAGCAGCAGTTTCACACACGTTCCACCAGTCGTACGTGACTTCTTGGCCTACAACCACACCACGTAGTCCATGGTTTGTTTACGAAGATGGTTTCACATGGTCGGTTTCACCCCTTTCTGTTTTGACTGAAGTGAGCTGGTGGTAGGCTTGTTCTATAGAATACCATATACTTTGTGGAATCATGCAGGCCCCGTGGGAATGGAACGGGCGTAGCCGCCGCTTTACTTATGATTACAACCCGGCTACGCTGCTCGGACAATGGTTGTGATGGTTGTGAACAAATTGAAAATCCATGCAGCGGCGAGATCTGAATCGGCATGTGGGACGCGTTTTGAGTGCGTCCCTTGCAGTCATGAGTATGGGTGTGTTCAATAAGAAAGCCCCTGACCAATGGGTTTTGGTGGGTTTCCCTTCTTCCAGGGGGTCTTTGGTAGGTCTCGTGTTTCATCTACCATGTGCTTCAGGTTGTCAGACCATCATTTATTTGACTTTCCCGTGCCTCACCCAAGAACATTGCAGTCAAACTGGACCATAGTGTTCCCTGCCGTCAACGTTCGTAGCTGTGCGTTTTAAGTTCAGCATGGTACGTAGGCACGTGCCCGCGCCTCCTTTCAATATATGCGTCTCATCCTCTCCAGGTGTCAGCTGTCACAAAGCTGGGAGCCTGTGACCCCTTGCGATGCCGTTTGCGGGAAGGGCCACTTCAAGGTCATGAAAAAGGCGAGACTCGCGACCGCGTGGCTCACCGCGTGGCGAAGCCGGGCCCAGCCGGGCAGACGAACGAAGCGTCTACGCTTCGGGGCGAGCGACGTGGCCTCGCACAGGACAGTGGCTCACCGGTGTCACATCGGGTCCGAAACCAAAAACGACCGCAACAGACGAAGCCAAGCGATTCGTCCTTTGGTTTTGGGGTTGGTTTTTCTGACCGGACACCGCAACGAGACATGGGAAAGGTGCGAAACCATGACCATGTGGACCGCGTCGCATGAGGAGTCCACAACATGATTTCAGTCGGATACTGGAATGTACGGGTGTTGGTTTTTGCAGTGAATGACTGGATATGACTGGATATTGAAATTTACTGTTGTTTTTGTTTTTTTAAACAATCTTGGAAGCTGACCCAAGCTTGGAGAAGCATGGAATTGCAGCCGGAGCAATTAATGGACGAACTCCGCCATTTGAATGTTGGAATATGCCCAAGAGTTCTTCCAAATCCAGGTGGTGTTCCACATGTTTTAGAGTCTGTGCTTGGATGCAAAAAACAGCGCCCTCTACACTGTGAATGTTCTGGCACCTCATTGGCCAGGTTTTGCAAAAGGAAGCAGATGATGAGGCGTTTATCGAGCATGGGTGCCAGGATCACTGGAAGAGTGCGACAATGAATCTGAGTCAATTTTGAGATGTTGAGCAGCATACGCGAACTCTACAAGTTTGGTAGATACATGCCTTCCTTGCTTCGGTTGAGTAGATGGCCATGATTGATTTGAGATTGATTTGGCGATGTCTCACTAGAGTTGAATCTACCTTGCCTTTTCAACCACACTTTCACAGTTTTCACACAAATCAAGCCGTGTGCTTTGTCCAGTTGCAAAAACATTCGCCCTCTTTGCGGATGCATCGTTTTTTTCCAAAGCCATCTTTCGGTGAGAGAGCATGACGAGCAGAATCGAGACATCGGTCAGAATCGAAATCAATCGCATGTTCTTCCAAGGGCTCAACCCAAGTTCTTGTTGCTAGATGGCCTCCACCCTGGTAGAGATGGCCTCCAACCCAAGCCTTGCAGACCTGCATCCCGGAGTACAAGTGGCTCCCCTGTGAGCGGCAACAGTGTACCCAGCAGGGAGCCGAGCCATGCCTCCTTCGGATGCTGAGGGGTCAAACATGAAACGAAAATAGGGGTTACAAAGCCCCCTTATAAAATGGTCCACTCGTTCCTTTACAAAATGCAAATCCAAGGGGCATTCTATAATGGACCATGCTGGCAGATTTTGCTGATACCAGCCCTGAACTCATTATATAAAAGACAACTGGTTGGGGATACTTTGGACAGAGACCATATTTTCAAGGTGATCAGTGATCTGGAACTTGGCAACACATTTTGTAAAGATCCTGTTTGGGATCATGATGGAAGTTTAACAACGCGGTAAACTCTTTGTCTGTGATCCTTGAACATGGATCTGCGGCATTCGCATTCTGTAAGGAATCTATGTTTTTACTGTGGCTCTCACCCAAATGTTTTCACGAGGTATTTCCATTTCATAAACAAGTCTGGTTTCTATTTCATAAACCCAATTGTCATTTTATAGGCAGGCTGTCCTGGTTTTCCATTTTATAGCCCGTATATATTTATAAAATGCAAAATCCAGGTGCCCATGGCCTTTGTAACCACTATAAACGAAATATGATGTGACATCGAAACATGAAAAGATATGGAAACGGAGTACAAGCCTCAAATCAACCTCATCAGCCTTAGCTCCACATAAGCCGCAAAGGGATTTGATTAGCCACCGAGAGTGATCTTGTTGCGATCAGACCAGCCCGAGAAAATGTTGCTTTTCTGGATGTATCATCCTGACGCATTGAAGCGCACGACGTGCGAAGTTCAGAGTCGAGTCAAACCGATAAGACAAAACTGTTGAGTTGCCCAAGTACGTGAATGAGATAAACATGAGCTGTCCGAATCCGCGTCCAAGAAGCGGCTGTTCACTTCCTGAATAAGACAGTTCAGTGGACTTTGGATCTGGGGTGAGATCGCCAGACATGGCCAGACCCATCGCCTCCCATGGGTTTCCGGCAGAACCGCTTGCCGAACCGCTATCCAGGTTCACCGTATCTCGCACATCTCCACACCTCGTCCCAGTTCCTGAAGACAGGCCGAACCGCGAATCGGCCCTTCACGGCGCCGATGGGGCGAACGCTCCGTTCGTCGTACGGCCAGCCCCGTTCGGTTCGCGTCCGATTGCTCCGTTCCGGTAGCGAACGCGATGCCCTTGTTACTTGGTGTTCAGAACATCGTCTTCCGACATCGGGGTTCTTCGAACGTCCACGCGCACGAGGAACTTTCCGAACGAGATGAGTCTTGCCAGGCTAGAGCTGATTCTCAGCTGGGCACAGACCACTTTGGCGCGGAAGATCACCATCCGTGCGCCCAACGGCTACCAGGCCACCCTCCGACGGTGGGAGCACGGTTTGGAGACAGCAGACTACTGCCCAGCCCGGTTGAAAGCAGCTGTCCACAGCTGGAGATCACAAGTTCAGAGTTTCTCTCCATAGAGCCTCAGAGATGCTTCAAGGGGCAAACTAGTGCAAAACGCATTGGTTTTATGGATGGTCTTCCTCCTTGCTTTCACTCTTGAATTGATTGGGACGAGTTCACGGTTCTCGCATGGTTGTGTTTCAAGTGCTCGGCCAGTTTGGAGAGAAGGGAGAAGCCTGCAAGATCAAGTTCCACAGCCTCCAGCCTCACATGGAGTCTTGCAAGGCGCGATGCTGGGCTATGTCACGATCCTAAAGCCATGTAGAACTTAAGGGCGTTCGGTGCAGAAAGATGGCAGGAAGCTCC
This sequence comes from Durusdinium trenchii, assembly GCA_963970005.1. Lineage (NCBI taxonomy): Eukaryota > Dinophyceae > Suessiales > Symbiodiniaceae > Durusdinium > Durusdinium trenchii. Next base: position 593,735 of record CAXAMN010023195.1, on the reverse strand, counting down.
CAAGGTCGTCAAGTGGGGTGGATTGTAGCTCCCCAAGGTGGGTCCGTATCTTTTTTTGTTCGCTACTAGGGTGGAGGCTCTCGCTTGTGGGTTGGAGGCCATCGCTTTTAGGGTGGAGGCTTCCTTGCTTGTTTCTTTGGTGGGCCTGATGGCAGCTCTTCCTGCCGTAGCGAGTTTTTGACGAGTGCTGTTCCTCCAGTATGCAGTATACATTAAAATTTGGGTGTTTGTTCCTGCTGAAGCAACATTAATTAGCAGTAAACATTTCTTTGTGTCTCAAACAACTCGACATTCGAAAGGAGCGCCAACAGATTAATCATCATTAACCCATGTTAATCCTAGAAGCCCAGGTACCATTCTTGCCCTGAAAACATGGACCTCGCCATTTCTCACATGCCCATGACCTCGCCATCTTGGACCTTCAGGTCATGGAGCAGCCCAACAGTGTGGAGCTCATCTTCGCCACTCCGCTGCCGCCCGCCGCCCTGGGCGGGGCCCAGCGAGGTCCCGGCGTCGGCAGGCCGGAGCTCCGTGGCACGGCGGGTCCAACGTTCTCGCCCTGATCAACACAGATCAGCTCCGGTCCCAGGATCATCCTGTCTAGGTGTCCAGAGGTCCAGTGTGACGGTCTGCACACGTGACGGTCTGTGACGGTAGTCTGGACACGACAGGAGGACCCTGGGACCTGGAGCTTCTCCGGTCTGCAGAACCGGAGTGTTGCCCGACCTGTGGGGTCACTGACACGATCCTCGGCCAAGCTGACACCAGGGGTGTTTGGGACCGGATCCAAAAACCGAGGTGGCCAGGGGCAGGGTGAGCGAAAGGGGGTCAAGTGGTATAGACCCGCCTTGGAAGGGTTGAAACAAGGGGGTCAAGTCGGACTGCCTGCATGTCTGGGACCTTTTGGGGATTGGATGCGGGATTTTTTGAAGTTCAGTGTTTGGACACCCGCCAGCCATGAATTTGCATTTTTTTGTCAGAGATATTCTCAGAGTTTCCTTTTTGTTGAGGGAAAAGGGTCAAGGCATGCAACCTAATCATCATCCGCTGGGCCCTGGTAACGGGATGGTCGACCCAGGGGAGAGCTGGCCTTCTTCAGGGGAAAGCTGGTGGAATTGTAAATGACATCATTTCAGTTTGGTTTGTGTCATTGGGTGACCAGAAATCAGGGCATGCAAGAAAACATGCCCAGGCTTGTGGTAGGTTCACCAGAGCTCTCGAAGATCTTTGCAACCACATGCCAGCGCCACATGCACCTCAGAGGTATGAGATGGCCATTGTGGTGGAAACGCCTCACTGCACACCGCAGCATCGTTGGGTGGGGACCTTAGGGCTGAGGTCGAAAATGCAATGAAAACCACCAGAGGTCACAAGTTGGAATGTCTTTTGGAGAGAAAAATGGCTGAAACTCCTGTGACGTTCGACTCTTGTGCTTGGAAGACTCTGATTGAACTCCTTCCTGTCGACAGACGTGCGTCTCTTCATTTGTGAAAACTGCACACCACCCACTTCCCATGGCCCATGGCTTGCAGCTGTGCTTGCTCTGCTTGCTCCATCCTGTCGGGTATAAAGGACAGCCCAACCTGTATAAGTCTGTCATTAATTAATCACTTATCACTTTATAGTAACTATAGATGGAAAGGCCTGCAACCTAACGATCATCCACTTGGCTAACAGAGGATCTTGGATCTCCACCTGCAATCTATCCAAACATCTGGTAACAGGATATACCCAAGAATTACCCAAGACATCCCATCCCAACCACCGAATCGCTCAGGTGGCCGATCCCATCCGCAATGAGATCTTCTGCAAAGAGCGTGGGGGCAGCTCAGAGGAGCTGGACGCTTTCGTGGAGCGTTCCACGTCTGTTCGGCGGCCATGCCATGTCATGCCCCCAGAATTGGGGATGGACCAGGTGTGTTGGGTCGGGTTTGCTGGGGTGAAGATGGTAATTTTCTACTGGGAACTGGGTTATCCCGCTTGGGGAGTGTGGGGAAGGCTTCATTGAAATCTGCATTTGTTTTTTCAAATTTGCATTCAGTCCACAACCTTGAATTCTTGCTAATCTGCATGCAACATTGTGTTTGAACATGCTTCAACATGCTTCAACATATTTGCCCTCCAAAAGCACCCTTTGCGTGAACTGCCTTGGTTTGTGGCTGACCTGACTACGGACAGTTTGTGGCTCTCTTCGTGGAGCACCAGATTGTTCAGGACCCATTTGAGCAATGCAAAGCCTTTGGTGCACCGAGACAAAGACCATGAATCCAAATCACATGCGAAACAGGTCTTGACCACTTTAGGAGAAGCCTGTTTTGCAAAACAGAAAATCAACACCTCCCAACCAGAACAGCCACCACATGGGAGCCGTGGAGCCGTTCTGAGCTCCGACTGGACGGCCCTGCCCAGATCCGGATCGAACACGATGGGAGATCCAGCCGGGTAGCCTCAGCGGGGGCTGGCAGCGGCTGGGGAACATGAGACGGAGAAGAAGACATGAGCGGATGGGTCTTGAGAGGCCTCATGTGTACACGGAAGAGGGTTCAGAACTAGTGTCAGCCTAGAATGACACTTTCTGAGTCCTAGTTTATTTTAGGGGATTGATTCATTGATTACAGAATGATGGGTCTTGCAGGCTGTTGCTGCAGTGATGGGTCTTTGTGTGTGCGTGTGTAATCCTTGGACTCATAGGGAGTCAAATGTTGCAGGGGGGACAGAGTTCTTTGATGCTACTTTGTCCAAAGAAGCTACTAGTGCATCAGAGAGGAAAGCATCCACTGGGGATGTGCATTTACTTTCCTACACTACAGAGCGATTCATTTGTCTCGCGTTCGTACGAGTTCGTATGAGTTCGTCGGCAGACTTGTTTGTCGGTTCTTTTCCCTTTTCACTACCACTATGGGAGATTCATTCATCTCTCTCACAAAAACCAGAGGCTTTCCATCCTTCTCTCTTGCTTACCGATACTAGAGCATGCAAGAGCGATTCATTCGTTTCGCTCGTAGGTTGGAAATACCTATACTAAAGCGATTCATTTGACTCGCTCGCAGATGGGAGATACGCACTTGGCACTTGCAATTTGATGTGTTACACTTTGGATGTGCAACTCTGCATTTGCAACTTGAGGTTTGCAGGCTTTTGCATCTTGAACCATGGAAACCTTGATGCGCTGCATCTTGAAACATGGAGGCCTCTGGATTTCAAACTTTGGCCTGTCTGGTACCTGCTAAGATGTTCAGACCTCGCTTTTACTTAGGTTTTTCCCTAAGGTTTCGGCATTCGGACCGAACGTGCAATATCTCGAGGGTTTGTGTGTGAGTGTTTGTTTTTTGTGCGTGCCTGTGTCTTGTCAAGGCTTCCGGAACTGGTGTTCAACATCACACATTGCGTGGCTTGTGTCAGCCTCTCTGCAACACTAGGTCATGAGGTCATGACTTCGGTCATGCTACCAACGCCCCTGCAGGAACAAGGTCATTCTACAAATCGAGGTGCCGCAGGTAGTCCCGGTCTAGGGTTTCGCTGAGCCTGTGCTAGAACCATCATGGATGGTTTGGGAGCTATGTCAGACCATCGCATCGAGTTGTCTTGCTTTTCAGGCTTCGAGACACACATGAATGAGTTTTTGTTCTAAGACATTTACTCAGAAGGTGAGCCGCAGGTCGCTAGCCGCTAGTCAAGTATGGTTGGAGTTCAAGGCCTTTCTAGTTGTAAATGGTTGTCGTAAAAGAATTGGTTTTCATACGTTGTTGTTGTTGGTGGTGGTGGTAGAAACAAAAACAGCCGCCCAACATAGTTGTCACATGTTGTAACTCTGGAACTTCAGGGGACAAGGTTAGGGATACGGTTGACGGTTTGAGGGAATGTTGGTTTCGTAAATAGCTGCTTGTGTTGGACGGGCTTCACTGAAGTCTGGGCTGGTCCGTTTTTTTTGTGTTTTTGAAGTGATGTTCTGGAGGGGGGGTCCAAAAAACAACAACGGGGCTGCAGCCGTTGGTTCTATAGGAGGGTGTAGAGACAACAACGCCTGGTGAGGGTCCAAAAAGCAACAACGGGGCTCCAGCTTTTGTTTCTAGTATGTGGTGGAGGTTCTATATAATAAGTAGAACTACTACTACCACTAGCATTAGTACTACTACGACTAGCACTAGCACTACGACCACTAGCACTAGGACTACTACCACTAGTATTCGGACTATAACCAATAGCACGAGTATTAGCCCCACAACTACCACATGGCACTAGTACTACTACCACTAGCACCACTAGTACTATACTACCACTACGACTACTGGTACAAATTCTTGTTGTTTTCGGGGGAGTCAAAAACAACGACGGGGCTGCAGTTTTGCTTCCACCACCAGGTAGAGACAAAGGAAGATATTGTTGTGACAGGGTTGAGGGTTGCAGTTTTTGTTTGTACCTTGTTGTTGTTGCAGTTTTTGTTTGTACCTTGTTGTTGTTGTTGTTGTTGTTGTTGTTGTTGTTGCTGTTGTTGTTGTTGTTTTCCACATTGTTTCATTTATATTGTTTCTACATGTTCCTACATGTTTTTTTCAGGTATCCGTGTGGGAATGGTAAAAGGATGTTGAAGCATCGAGTCCCAGCCAAGAATACAGTGCAAAACGATCCCATCCCAAAACTATAGATGGGTTGATAGAGGGCTAAGGCTTCCCAGCACTGTCTTGGAACACCACTTGATTAGCCATCACATCTGAGGTGGTCACCTGTTCCACATGGTTTTGTTCCCCCCAACTGGTTTCCAGCACCGACGCACCGACCCACCGAGCCATAGACGTGGGACCAGCACCGCACCGCAGCGAGGTTCTTGGCCTCGGAGGGCGATGCCGGGGCCGAGATCAAAGATGCCTTGGGTTTCATGATGCAGTGGAAGGAAGGCCCGGGTACCAGGGCCACCATGGCCATGGCCCGGATTTCTTCGTGCCTGCTGGTGTATGACCTGGAAGATTCATGAGGTGATTGGGGGTTCAGAAAATCAGGAAGGAAGGATCAAGCCTTTCGATGCTTCAAGTCTTGCAAACTGTGAGAACGTCACAAGATGTTCCTAATGCGTGTTGGATTCGCCAGGAAGGAGTTTGACTCATGTGAGACTTCGGTGAGTCAAGAACCTGTTGGGTTAATGAGTCCCACAGGATTCACGGCCGATCCCCACATGCAAAGGCATTCCGATCCCCACGGAGCTCAAGCTGAAAGCAGAGCCCCTGCTGCGTGGCGGGCTGAAAGCTTCATCGTTTGGGACATGCTTGGACCATCTTCTGGGAATTCGTGGAACCATTGACTCCTGCTGTGCTAAATTTGCCGAAGAAACGCATTCTATGATATGGCATGTGATCCTGTTCTTCGGTTTTTTGTTGTATGTAATGATGTGTTTAAGGTCTGCCATATTTCACAGAGACCTCAAGTGCAGTGACAAGCATGCTTTTCATGGTAGGTGAAGAGTATATGAGAAGAATGTGATGGTATTGTTTGAGCCTTCACTTTGCACCAGCAACTGATTATGCAAAGCATTTGGCTTGAAACCTAAGACCATGGGAATCGGTTCCCTCACACGGACGAAAGAAGATCTTCATTGCAGAGATTCGTTGTACAAACAACCTATAAGGACTACCTTCTAACAGTTTGTCAAAGAGTTCATATCCCGGGCCCAACAACTCTCCACCTCCATGTGATCGACGGGTGAAGTATTTCTAGACCCCCAATTCATCTTGGTGACCTGTTGCTGCCCCCCCCCGGCACAAACAGGACGCTCAAAAGTGTATTCTGGCATATTTCAGGGTCCAAATGGTCTCATTTGCAAAACCCCTCGAAACAGGTTAGCCTGATGTGGGGGGATGCGTAGGAGGCTGGCCCCACAAGGTGAGATCCTGGCCCACAAGCACTGGTGGGCGGAGCGAAGCTTTCGGGAAAGAAGCAGGGAATCTTTTTAGGTTCATAGGTCCAGCCACCTCACTGAGCGAAGGTTTAGGGGCCCAAGGCCACGAACCCGGATGTATATTGAAACAGGGAGATGTTTGAGGCAATAAAGGCAACCAAAATGCATCCAGCCAGTGCCAGAACATCGCCCAAAATACACCAGACTTCCGTCCATTGCATATTGTGCCTGCCGCGGCCGACTGAGTTGATGAACCTCCACCATCACCGGTGGTCGAGGAGACGTGGCGTTGTGAATATGATGATGATATGATGTATATCACCCAGCAACAAAAATTACGTTTGGGGGAGGCTATTCGGGCGGTTTGTATTCAGGTCCTGTTCGAAGGATTGAAATTTCAGAAGACGAGACAAGGAATGGGAGACTTTCGGTCATCGGATGCCTCAAAAGTTCCCAACGGGTGCAGTTGTGTCCAATGGACTTCTTTGCTTCCACCACAATGCGCACCGATGGATAGACAGGGAGCACTTAGAGGGAGAGCAGCACTCTCCTTGAGCAGCACTCTCCTCGACAACGTTTTTTTGATGGCCGACTCCGGCCCCAACCCATCCCAAATTCCAAGGTGAATATGTCATGTTCGTCAGAAGTAATAAGCACAGTGCAGAAGCTAAAGGCGCAAGTTAAAGTGCTGTTCCACTATGTTCCCACTGGAAGAGTGAAACATGAGTGAAAGTCGGTCAAAGGACGCGTGAAGCTCGGTACGTGTTTTTGCTCTGACGCATTCGTCGCCAGACGACCCTTCCCCCAACGGCACCTCCCCGAAGTGATGCCAAGCCGTTCGGGGAGCCCAGTGGGGCGTGAGGGAGGTGAAGGAGACGGATCTTGGAGGGTCTCGTACAAGACCGGCCTTTTTTCCTGGTGTTGTCCAAGCTTCAAGAGCACCAGAATCGGCTGCCTGGCGGTTTCGCCCTCGTTTTCCCGGTGGGTTGGTTTGCTTCGAGGAAGAGACCCTTGGATGTAGGATCATGTCGGAGTCAGTAGTGAATTTGGTGGGGAATCCGCCTGAGGAATTCACCTCGGAGACCTAAAACCTTGCAAATCCATAGTTCTAAATGAGGTGAAGAGATATCCAAATAATACTGTGCATCATAGATAGTCCAATGAGGCCACAATTACATGGGACCTCAAATTGCTGGACTTTGTTGGCCAAGGGAGCAGAATGGGAGAAGACTCCCCAAGAAGTCAAGGGGATGCAGTGAATATAGTGAATTTAATTGATTTAGCTCTGAACATCCTAACATCATTGGCTGTTGGGAGTTGGGAGTTGAACCGGGAGTCCACAAATACGAACATGGGAGTCTTCGGAGACTCAAATCCGCCGACGGTCAAGGAGTCGGTGGCAAGTTACAGATCACTCGGCCTGGTTCGTTTTGATGTGTGTCAAGAGATTCCTTGGATCCATTTCTGCACTGCAGGTGTCGTTTCCAAAATTCAGCTTAGAGATGGCGTTTGAAAACGCTCCGCAAAAACGGTCCACGGTCATGCTGGTCGAAGAATTCCGACCTTGGCAAAGAATTGGGTGCTAGAAGGTTTGTTGATCACCGGAAGGTTTGCTCGATCACCTCAAGGCCATGGTCTGTGGTCTCATCCACACTTGTGCATCGCAACTAGTAGCTAGATCTACTAGTAGCAGGGGCATCGCTACTAGTAACAAGTGCATCGCTACTAGTAGCTTCTTGCTACAGTAGCGATGCCCTTCTTACTAGCTAGAAGCTACTGCAATGTCCGCTGGCCAGCGAGAGTTTCTTCCCACTTCGCCTAGGCACATGGAGATTGGCAAGGTGCTGTGCACGCGAGACCGCGATCCCGGCTATTGCGAGGACACTGGGCCTGGGCCCGACACGGAAGCCGTTGTGGAAGCCTGTCCCTTTTGGTTCATATTTATGAATTAGAGAAAACTTGAGAATTCCACACTGCTCTCGGCTGCCTAAACACTGCACCAGCTCAGGACATCATCAATACTGCAGCAACAGTAGATCATGGTACAATCCTGAACTGATTTGGTAAGACTGGAGTGGTACAAAAGCGCGCACGCGCGCGATCATATGCCCCGACATATCTCATGGGAAGAGAAAGGCTGGCAACCAAGGCCAGGAACCCTGGAGAAAGCCCAGGTTCCAAGGCGCAAGGCTGCAGCAAGGCTACAGTTCGAGCCATTTTTCTGCAAGAGGTTGGGCCAGACGTCCAGGCTCCACTGCCGGACGCGCACAGACGCGCATGAGTCAGCGCAGCCCCGGACACCAGCCCGTCGCGTCAGACATGCGGTCTGCCCGGTCGCTGAGTGAGGACGACATGCAGAAGACAGTGTGCGTACGCCGATGTGGCCAAGGGTGTAAGCAATGTGCAGGTCAAGACCTTTACTAGTGTTGGGTTGTTGAGTCAGAGTTTTACGCTCTTGGCGAGTATAGGCTGCCATGAACATTCCAAATATTTCCAAATAGATCCTTCGCAGAAGCACGCACGGACGCCACCCGGTTCGTTCCACACCGTGCGCCGCTTTCGTTCCACGTGCGCCTCGGCAGGATCGAACTGGCCAGGCAGATGTCGTTTGCGGCTGGCAGAACGTGTGTCAGGCGCGGCCGAAAAGGAAAGACGCGAAACCTGGGTCTGACGAAAAACTTCTCCAGGTGGGTCAAAGACGATCTCGAACGATGTCTACTTCTCCCGCGCGGTGTAACGAGAGGTGTAATTGTGAACTGGCAACAGCTGACTTGTCCACCTGCTGCGTGCGTGGGGCGTCGCTGGGGTTTTGATGCCAACTTCAGGTGCGCACCAACTAGCGGCTAGCGGATGATGACAAGGACGGCCACCTCAGTTGTGTTGGGTGAAGAGGTGCTGAAGCTCACAGCAGCCTGTCGGCGGTTGATGTCAGACATTATTCCTGACGGATGAAACAACTTAATCAGGCGGTACAAAGCTGTTCATCCCAAGAGTGACTCATATATGCATTTGTGCCTGGTATTCTCTTTGATTAGCTTCAATTCATTCAATTGGGACTGCTTCTTGGACACATGATTCTTGGGTCCCATTCATTTACGTCAAAGGCCATTGCTATTAGATTAGGTTGGAGGCCATCGCTCTTGGGTTGGAGGCCATTGCTAGTACTCCCAACTAATTCATTCACGCATTTGCTGGGGTGTTGTTTCCACGAGTTTTTCCGGCGAGTGGACTGTGCTCCTGTGCCTCGCGTGTCGACGCAAAACCGTCCGCATCGGGATCGACTCGGTCGACGGGTCCCGGATCCTTCTTTGGGCATCGAACAGAGTCAGGAGAAAAAGCAACATATAATTACACTCCTTGGAAAGAATCGAAGTGCAAAACCACCCGTTTGTCGGCGTAAAAAACACAAATGATCCAATCTATCAATTCACAACCCAATGGCCGTGAATCGTTCTTTTAAAGAAATGGCCGTCAATTGACCGACTCAGGAGTGATAGCTCGTTCACGAGGAGAGCTAGGAAGTGCCTTTTGACATCGACTGAATCGAGAACGAAATGGATTGCAAATACTTGAAGTATTGAGGGCACCTTGGAATCAGGAGAGTTCTTCATAATAAGCTGGTCGAGTGTAGGCCACACAGGCCCTCATAAACTAAACATTATTATACCCGCAAGGGGGGGGCACCTCGCGTCGCAAAAGGCGTTGAGAGATTGATTGGATGTTCCGTTCTTTGGCTCGCCGTTAGGACGATACTGTTGAGCCTCCAGTGAGGTCGATGGCAGCTGAGAGGTGTCAACGGCAGGTGTTGGCAGGACACCCGACCATCAGTGACAAAAAAAAATGGTGCTGAAGACCGTATATAGGATGTACATTCCATGTACAGAAGGTGCATCGAGCGATGTAAAAGGTATACCAGGTAGACCGTTGGAAGATCTTTTGAGCCTGTTTGCACCATGTTGCACGGTGGAAGCTTGCAGTGGGGCTGGATAATGTTCATTGGCCAACTGGACAAAGGCTAAAGATGTGCTGCAACAGTCAACCTCAACGGGCTTGATCTTTGGGCTCGTTTTAGAATCTACGGTTTCAAGCATTTGCATGAGTCATAATCTATCATGTGCAAACCCATGGATTGTTCGTGACGTGCCGGAGAATGCTGAGCCATTCTCAGTTTGGCCTTCCTCCCATAGCGTGAGATCCAGTTTCGTGGAGCTACATAACCTGCAAACAAGCAGAGGAGGGGGAGCTACGCCCAGCCGGAGAGAGATCAACCGCCGCTGCTGTTTGGGAAGGGCCTCGTACTGTCCTGGGCAAAGCAAGGATGTAAAAACGATCCTCAAGAGCCCTTCCAGTGCTCTCCAAATAGACTGCCAAGTTAGACTTAGACTTCACAGAAAAAGCCCACCAATGTCCAGCAAACCTGGAAGAACCCGTCAAGTGGGCACAGGAATTCTCAGCTAGAGTCAGCTTCACCTGCAGACGCCCTCTTCGCGCCATGGCGAAAGCCGCGTTGCCCCTCACCAGCGGCTACCCGTCGCGCGACGCGTCGCGCGGAGCTTGGTGGATCGGCAGTGAAAGCGGAGGAACCAAACAGATCTATGTCATGGAAACAACCAGAAACAGTTCTGGATGCAACTCCCCAGTCCCAAGCACTTCATGTAAAAGGATCTCAACTGATATTGGAACAAGCATTTGTTTCTAGTTGCGTGGATTCCAAGTAAGACCATTTTGGCAGGGGGGGTGTTATTAGTCAACAGTCTACATTAGATATGAAAGCGTGGTGACGGTGAGACCATAGGAGACGAGACTCCGTCCATCCCCTTCCCCTTCCGAGCACCGGGAAGAGGGAAACATACATCCATACGAACACATTTATTAGTGGTTGGAGGGGAAACAAAGTATCTACTAACTCTTCGGATACACTCCATGTATGGAAGATTTACAAACATAGACCGTGAAACCACCCATGGAGGGTCGGGGTATGAATTTCCAATTCACGAAAGGTAGCTTGAGCTACCTGAGTTCTCCTTGCTTTAGCAAAAATGTATTACAATCAGGAGTTGGGATTGTGCATTGAGTTTGGTCCTGTAAGAGTTGATTCTGTTCGTCGGGGGGGGGGGCCCCCCCCTGGATCAAATCCCCCCTGCGCCGGTTCACGCCGTCATGGACTTCTACCAGGGTTGCTTGTGACTGCCTGCTACCTTTCGTTCACCCCCTCCTCTCTCAAGTACCATTTCTTGAAGCAAACACATTGTACGTAACCGTGAAAAAGACGTTTCGTCCACTGCTGGAGGTCAGCTGAGCAAGGCGAAGGTTGGTCGGCTGCCGAGGTCTTTCCGTTTGGGGTGCCCAGATGGAGTTCGGATGTCCAAGCGGATGTGACCCTCACCTTGACTTTTGATTATAGTTCACCCCCCATATGAAGAGGATTTCCCATTCGTGTCTGGGGGGCCCGGGGGGTTATGTCTACATTTAAGAATCCTAAATAAGACCCGTTTTTTCCGTGATGGATATGGAAAGCCGGTTCCGTATAACAGGGTGAAGCTATGAGGTTGACTCCATATCACCGCAGCACCCAGCCACAAATAACATCAATTCAATTAACATAAAAAGTCAATATCATCAAGTAGCTCATTGTTTGATAGTGCAAAAGAAAGAGATATACACTGTATTGTATTGTTTCTTGGGTTTTTTTCGATGCAAGAACTGCAAACATGTACAAACCGTGTTTCTATCAATTGGAGGATCACGGGTGTCTTTACACGAAGCATGCTTTGTGTTTTTGCCAAGGATCAGGACAGCAAATGCCGGACCAATGACCAAAGTTGGGTATATCAAGACGTGAATTTAGTGTTCTATAAATTGAAAAATGTTTATTGAAGGAAAAGATCTGTCCGTTTGATTGACCACTGACAAGCCTGCCTTCAAAACATATCCAATATATAAACGGTTTTTTCGTGAGGAAGCGGCCGAAAAAAGGAGCTGACGACCAGGCGACCAGGGAGTGGCCTTCTCAGAGCATTACAATTCAGCCAGCCTATAGAGGTTCTTTGGAGAGCTGCTCCTCCATGCGTGCGAGTGGCCACTTTGTGGAGAATGCCAGAGACTGAACCAGGCTGTTTTGGCCCACCACATTGGCCTTTAAGACCCTTTAAGACCCTTTAAGATCCTTGAACGACGCCTTGAGGAGAGGGGAGACCCAAGGTCTTCCAGTCTTCCCCCATCTAGTTGCCTTAGTTTTCCGAAAAAGCCCTCCTGTGCCAGGTGTGTGCCAAGAAGCAAGCTCGAACTGTAGCCGGGAAGATCTTCTGGGAAAACCTTGATGTTTGACCTCAAAGAGCGAGAAGCACTCCAGACGCTTCCACAGCTGCGTCCACAGAGCGCCAGCGCACAGCGCTGCCTTTCGCATGTGGCTTTCATCGGTGGCGTACCTTGGCAGCTTGCTTTTGAATCCAAGAGTGCCTCCAGCCGTTCGTAGCGTCCTTGCTCCGTTCCTAGCGATGCCCTTTGTTCCTAGCTTCTTGCTCCTAGTAGTAAGGCCAGGAGTCCTGAACGTAGCGTCGTAGGGTGCCACCCAAGGCAAGTAGGTCAGGATCCAAAATGCTTGGCAAGTAGTTCAGGCCAAGACCACCGGACTGGCGCGACCGATGCGGACTGGCGCGACCAATGACAAGCAGGAATCCTACAGCCTGTGCAAGAGGTTGTTTGTTTCTCCGGAACTGGAGGTCTCTTTCACTCCTGCCTGCCGCGGAAGACCTCCGCTCCTGCCGCTCGAGTCGAAGAGGTTTTCCTAGTGCATTCTCAGCTTGATCTCTGAACAGCGCCAGAGGTTTTCCTAAAAGCATTCTGGTCTCTCAACAGCGCAACTCGCTGTTCCGACCGACTTTCGGTCCGACGGTCCACCGTTGCTCGAGCTCCGAGCAGCGACCGGGCGACCGTGGTCGGTACTAGTACTTCAGTTAGTAACACCATCAGTACGGTGAATGTGTAAACGATGTTCTTAAACAAAAACGTTTCATATTCACATGGTTTTGGTCTGGGTAAAGGAACATGGATTGAATACGGCCGCATGACAAATGATTCAATTGTTTCATTAACAAGTTTTTGATGTCGTTTCGATTGCATATGGGAACCCATTGCTTCTTTAAAGAATGTTCCCCTTCTGTCGCTCCGTCCCGTCCAAAACGCTTCAGGGGGGCAAGGCCTAAACCTCTCGGAGCTGGTCTTCCTGCCTGGTGCGCGAAGGGACGGATGTGTGGAGAATGTGTCCGTCGTAAGGTTGGTGGGTTTTATTGGGTCTATACGGGTTTTACTGGTTGGATGTTTGTCAAATTGTTGGTATGGTTTTGATTTTGTAATATCTATTTGAACGTCACTTCAGACCAGATATTGTTAGCTTTCTACATGTCCCAACCCTCCCTATGTTGCCTGGAAGAGCTATCTAAACAGTGCAGCAGCTGCGCTGTTTGGGCAGATGGCTTCAGGTACATTTTCTCCCTCGCCACCAAACCTTACGTCCAGATTGACCAAGCAGGGTTTCTCAGTTGGCTGAGCAAACAGTTTCAGCTGGATGTGGTGCTACATGTGCTCAGACAAAGGACTGGTTGGTTGGTTGGTTGGTTGGTTGGTTGGTTGGTGTTCGATCAAAGCCATAGCTTTCAGTTCGTCACAGTTGGCAGAATAGACTTGGTATTGAAGTACAGGAGTGCCAGCAACTATACAAACCCGCCTTGTATGTCTCCATCAGAATAGACTCCTAAGTACTGGGCAGGTCACCCTACCGGGGGTGGAAGGGGCTCTAGGTTTTGTTTGACCCACAAGAACAAGTGGGTGATAAATCAAGTCAAGATCTCTGCACTGAGAACATCGTTGTGATATTTATTTCTTCGACACGATCCAGTCGTGGCGTTGAGATTTCTATGTGAAGTGGAGCGTTGTTGTTTGGCATCGGAACAGTAGTCATCAGCTGATGAGATGAATGGGGAAGCACATGGACATCATGCGAAGTTGACACCCACTTTGAACCAGGAATGAATAGGCTGAACAGATGGGTCAAGTCCGAGAAGAGCACCAGCCCAAGGAATCTGAAGCTGAACACCCCGGCTGTAAGTCTTGGCAAATGTACTGAAGAAGGTGGGATGAGGAGTCGAGTGTTTCAGGCAGATGAGCTGTATATGTCAACTTCCATGGTTGATACAGGACCATGGAGGATTCATGTAGATTGTCTTGAGGACTTCGCTTTGGTGTTTGTGTTTGTGTTTTCAACTGTTCTAAGACTCAAGCAGATGGCAAAGTGGCCCTTGCGCAATGGGAGCCATAGTGGGGATGCGTGGCTTTCCTGTGACCAAGGACAACGATCATGTCAACTGTTGATGATTAGCTTGCCCACTGTAGAGATTTGAGGTGTTGGCTTGGTCAAGCTAATCAATGTTCCAAGGTTGCGAGTGCTGGTATAGACGGACTCATGCAACGCAGTGGTAAGAGGCCTTGTCTTTTGGCCGCAGCCAAATGGTTTATCATAGTTTACAATTTGGGATAGTCCTGATCTCTATTTTTCTGCGTGGTAAGGTTAGATCCTTATGTGGATGGTAAGCAAACTACCGGAAGTGTTTGGGAAGGATTGTTGTGGACAATTAGGCCAGTAGTTGTTCTACAATGGTCATTCTGTGACCCCTGTGATTTTGGATCACCACCCTTGATTATTACGGAAATTATGAGGCGTTGCTTTGGGAGGTGATGTTTTATCATGCATTTTTTGAGGAAGCATCCTGAACTCTGATGTCTCTTGTGACTATGGGACGTAAGGCTTTTGCAGGTGAATCAGCATTCAGCATTCCTTTTTTCTCTACTGGCTTCACACTTACATGAGATTGTGCTCACAATATCTCACAGTTTCACTTTTGTGGGTCCCTAGGTTGCAGAAGTGCCTTCAAACCTGAAAGACAAAAACGACTAGATTAAAAGGAAACGATTATATGTTCATTCATTTGTCCACCTTGCAATGAGAATGATAGCATCTGTGCAATGAGAGTTGCTGACAAGTGAGCTTGGATAAATTTGCACGTTCACAGCCATGTTACCAAGAGTGTAGGAATCAATTGGACGTGTCGCGTATTGCCAAAACCCTGCAAAACGATAAGAGTTAAGCAAAATGAGATGTTTGGGAACAGTGACGTTCCTAGCGGGTTTTTATGCACTCTTGTATAGAAGAAGTAATGCCTATAGGATTCCGGCGCCGCTTGAGGATTCCCAGAGTTGTTCCCTTGAAAGGTCCAGCATGAAGTTGGCATGAAGACCCCACGGTGTAAGGACAACAAGTACTATTATCAAACTACCCAACTCCATTGCATGTTTGTAGGCTTTCATAAAACCACCAGACAATCTCAATGTACTGGTTCACAGGTGTCCCATCACATGTTCACGTTTATGTCCCATGTGCTCACAGCGCCAGGTATGGCCATGGCCATGGCTCTTTCCGGCGGTTTGGGCATCATACACAGGCGACACGTCTGTGACATCTTCGACCCGGTGAGGTTCGACTCAGAACTGGTTCGTGTCTCGTTCGACACACGACTCGTTCGACCTGGTGATTGGAGCTGCCCGTGACTGTGAGGCATATGCCCATCAAAGAGCAAGCAACAAAGGTGCAGAGGTCCGGCTTTGCACTAGCGAAGAGAAACACGGATAACAAAAACACGGACGAGTTGGTTGGAAGGGTGGATGGTGTTCGCATACGAAACAAAACAACAGGTGTTTCATGTCCTTCTCCAGTGTTAAGCCAACCGTTTGGATCGGTTTGGCTCGTGTTGAGGTTCTTGACTTTGATGATGTCGGGTTCCATGAAGAGCCAAGATCCAAGAAGCGGAAACAGGTTGCCATCAGTGGATTCAGGAACGTCTATTCTTTCTTTTCCATATGGCAGTGTTTTTTTGTTTAAGGAAGGTTTAAAAGAAGGTCCAACAAAAGAAGGTCACTGTCCTGCATAATTAATGTAGACTCGTGATTGATAAACCCCCTATATGAAGAGGATGTCCAATTCAAACAGGATATCAAGAGTCTACATTAACCAGAAATTAGTTGGATTCTGACGCCTTTTGCTTCAAAACTCCAGAGTGCTTTGATGCAGCTTTGTTATGCTTTGTTAGCCGAGCAAACAACAGAGCACAGCTTCGTGGGGCACCGACTACCCCGAAAAAGTCTGAGATGGAAGCGAAGGTGGACACCACTATAGTCTGTGAAAACACCGATGTCTTTCGTGCGTTCCAGGTGGACAGGTTGTCACAGTTGTCAGGTTGCCCAGGATTTTGGGGACACTACTGTATTCGAAAACGAACGTTTGATGAGTCCCAAATGATGCGTCCAGCCATCACCACCAAGGGCCGGAGCCCGCACGTCCCATGGATCTCCGTCGCTCGCTGCTAGGGTGAAGCAGTACAACTCGGGCTTCATCCTAAATCCTGCTTGCTTAGCTCCAAGACACACAGTGGAGATGGCACAGAAGCTGCAGGCCAGGAACTGATGCGAGCAATGGGAGCAACCAAAGGAAGTGTTCCACTTTGGATTGACATGTTGCAACAAAATGCGTTTTGCAGGTAGGAAGCCACCGAAAAGCCGCCGAATTTCTTCACTCTCTTGATGTCTAGATCAATCATTTCTTGCAGTAGATTGGCGGAGTCTGAGTCTCGGACCACAAGAAGATCCAGGATGGCAGTACAGTACAATACTTGACTCTCTGCAGGTGTTTATGCAATTCAATCATGACTACAGGTGGCAAATCATTCATGATCCTTCCATCTCTGTAAGTATTGCAACACATGTGTGTTTTTCGAAAAGAAATTAATCTCTGTATAAGTGTTCAACACATGGCAATACTTGAACACACGTGACCCCTTGCCATCTCTGGATCTTTCTTTGTGTTTTCTCCCTGGATCGGGCAACCCAGGCTGAGCTGGGCTGTAGCGGAATCCCTTTGACCGAGAACGGCCCGGGGACCCGACCGGGCGGAGTTCAAGCGGCTCAAGCGTCTTCCAGTAGGCTTACCTCAACTTGTTTGATGTTGCATTATTGAAGACGCTCAGGGT
>CAXAMN010023195.1:482218-576757 GCA_963970005.1 Durusdinium trenchii | reverse complement strand
TTTGTTGCCTTGTGCTGGCAGGTGCTCACCCTTGCTGTTACCAATAATTCAGCGTCTCTGAAAAGAACCATCAAAAAGTGGACGCTGAGCCCTGTTTGTAGCGGAAAAGCATCTTGCAAAGGGGCCATCTTCATCCATCCTCCACTTCGATCGTTGTTTCAGGGAGGGAAAAGCGTAACCTTGCTTTCGTCATTTTCGATTAGTCCGTTACAAAAGAAAGAAAGAAGAAGGGTATGCGTCTTCCCAGGGAAGCGGTTGATCTCCCTTCAGAGATTCAGAACGCATCATTTTGAAGAAGGCGAGGAACAAGAAGGCTTCAGTTTGCTTTGTGGCATTTAGTGTGTGAATCTCACATCTGCACGAACAAGCATCTCTCAAAGAAATCTTCAGACACACTGGTCAGAAAGAACTCATAAATAGCCCATGAATACTGGGTTTTTTATTCGCTAGTCGTCCTTCTTCCTGCGTTCCTTCGCGACTCCAGGTCGTGTGGGTGGGCGCCTCATGGGATTGGTCACGAAGCGAGACTTGGAGGACATGCCCAGGACCGACCTGCTCCCCAGCGTGGACCGGTCGCGACCCCAAAGCGGATGGACCGTTGAGGGGAGACCCAGAGGGAAACCGGAGATCGGGATCGACCCCGATGAAACCTCCAGGACATCAAGTGGGATCAATCTCCATGTTACCCCACAAAGCCATGTTAGTATATGATTAGTATAGTTGTGTTCCTCACACTACGAGACATGGAGACGACCCACTTCCTCCTTTCAAAAGCCCGACCCTGACTCCGTGCGGCCACCGTGGACCCATCGTCCGTGGACCGTGACTCGTCGAAGTCAGTGGCTGTTGGGTTTGGATGTCGCTGCAGGGTCCGGGACACCGGTTGTCTCGAAGCGGTTGAGATGCAATCACCCTCTGCAGGACTGCAGCATTGCAATCACTGATGAACCGAGATGTGGCCAGAAGCACAGCGGTGACAGGAGGTAAACTCCGGGACATAATTGCGAAATATGTCCAATGGATGAAGAGGAATGGCTTGGTGGTGTGTGGTGCGCAGTTTCTGAGCCAAGCACACATCCGACAACATCAGCTCATCCAAGCACTAAATAGATCTGACATATTCTGACAATGCTGAAGCTGTGTTGAATGTATATTACATGATATCCGTATGTTGAGAAACAGATTCACACAGCAAGTTCTGACACATCTCAAAACATGTTTTTTGTTAGTTATTAACCTTGTCGCGTCAGAAGGCAGTCGTCCTGAGCATGGGAACATGGACCCTCGTTCTTCAGTCGAATGATGTCGAATGGTTTCTGAGGGTTGGGGGAAGAGGACCAAATTTGATGTCTGGACATGTCTGGACCAAATCTCGCTGGGACTCCCACCAGAGTCTTGAACTAGCAGCAAGAACGATGGATGTGCTGAGATATGCATGTATCGAAATGGTGGGATGGCCTATATAAATGTTCTTGAATGTTTTGTCATGTTCAACATGGATCTCCAAGAGAAACCATCCTATATGAATCCTATTCAAAGAAATCCAGACGGAACCTCTGTTCATTCAGTCGGAACCTCTGTTTCGGGGATCCCATCATCTTGAGCTCCCCATTGAGCCCTACGGCAGTAAGGAAGAAACGGGCACAATCTTCATCTCCCTGGCAGCATACACAGCCAGATCACTCACGAAGATCCTCAGCTGGCGCAGAGAGTCACTTCCACACATGGTCTTCATCCACATATTGCTTCATCCCCTGGACCTCCGCACCTCCTAAGATCCTTCCGACCATTGTGAAGGTCCGGCCCGGATCGACCCTGGTTCTGCCCCGGTTGTGACTCTCGGAAATCTGGGCTCGAGGTCACGAACGATGGCCCTCTTAGGCGGGTCACAACTGGTCATCTCAAAAAGTCACGAAAGGAAGAAGCTACGATGATTTCTTTGGTTTCTACTACTTGGTATGAGATTCTACTACTTGGTATGAAACCTAAGTCGGCAATCTTGCACCACCACCCCTGCGATGTTGAACGTAGAACATGTCCCAAAGTCCTAGGGTCATCCTATGTCATCCTGGAGTAGATAGAATATGGACATTCACAAACCAACAGGAAAGTGGTCGTGTTGTTTGATTGGTTCATATTCTGTCTACTCCAGGATGCTTGTGTATATACATGTAATTGATTATAATTGTAATATACAAATATAGTGATATCGATACATCGATCAATTGACATACATCGACCAATTGAGAGGGACCTTTTGGGTCATGACACGTGTCGGTCACGCTTGGACACGTGTGGGTTTTTTCACACCGTCTCGGCCGACCTTTGAGCGAGCCCAGGTCTTTGCCGAGGAGCCTGTGACGCTCAAAGAGGCGCATGTGGCCATGCAGCAAGCGAAGGCACGAGACGAAACGCAGCATGCAAGCTGACGTCGCGAAGACGAATCCGAAGATGACATGTTTGCGGCCAGAGATTCTAGGCCAAAAGAAGTGGGGAGATCAGGAGATCCCCTCAAAAAAACGATGCGTTTGAAGTCCTTTCACCAATTTCATGGAGAAGCCAAGTAATGATTCACCAAGGGGAATCGACAAGGCACCTGCTAAGTGTCCACAACGACCAAAGTGGTTCTGTACCGATTGTTTGTAGAAGTGCTTTTGTTCAGTTCGTTGTTCACGTTAAGTAACATGTACAGTGGTGTGACATGGTCAAGAGATGCTCATCGCATCAGATCTTTTGATGACCATTTCTGGCAAAACCTCCACGCATCTCTTACCAGAGGATGTTGAAAAGTATGATGACCAACGTTTGACAGTGAGGATCTGACGCTGGAGAGAACGCCATGCAGCCGCAATCCGGGGCTCAAGGTTCGACAGATTACTATGTTGACAAAATATGTCATATAATATGTCATATAAACATGATTAGATTATACATGTATATATATATATATCGGCAATTGTTCAGCTAGCACCCATTGGCACTATCACTATATTTGTTTGCAGCACCCCTACAACAATATAGTATATCTACTCATGTCCAAAGATATCTACAGATGTCCAATTGATCAATGCTACATAACCGGCCGACCTCTAATTTCCCACATCCGGCTACCGGTGGTAGGACTCCCTCGCTTTTGCCAGGTCTCAAAGCTGCCGGTGCTGAATAAGGACCAGGAGCTGGTGGCTCTCATTTGCCCTGCGCCAAGAGAGCAGCAATGTGTTTGGGGGGCGGTTTTATGTTGTGTTGTTTCTGATGTTTGTGTCCCTGTGGGCAACCAAAAGCAAAGGCAAAAAGGTGTGTGTGTGTGTGTATGTTTTTGTTGGGTTTGCTGTGTGAAGACTTGCTACACAGAATAGACTTGTAATTGGGTACCCAGTGGAACGTCTTTTCAGGTGAGTGTCTCTTAAGACTGGCTATTCAGTGTGACTGCTGAAGGAGAGGGACAACAGTTTGACGGAAAAAAAAACACGTTTTAAACATGTTAATTCTCCTTTCCCAAGTCAAGGAGTCTTGGTACAGCTCCTGGTCTTGGTCAGGCATCCGATGTCAGATCCGGTGAAGCGATGTACTTCGAAGTCGGTGATCTCCGCATGTGCCAACTGCGAGAAACTGCGAACTGGTGGTTGGTTATAAGATCTTCCTACATGTTCCCACCTTTGAAGCTTTCACCAATTCTGACTGTCAGGAGAAACGAACGGACCATTTTTCTCGTCAGCTCCTGAGGTCGAGGGGACATGAAGCAGGTGAAGCGACATCCACACGCCTCCAGAGATGCTAATAGGCGCCCTGGGTGGGCGGAAGATCTTTAGGGTATGGCAATTGGTTGGTGTATCTATATATTATATTTGCATACGTTTGCATGTATTTTTTGAGCAATGAGTGGGGATTTCTGGTGTAATTACCATCTCAAATTTGCTTGTTGACCTGTTTATATGTCAAATGACAAACCCGCATAAGCAAAAAGTGCTCAAGGTTGAAAGAACTGGCATGTTATGCATTGAATGCTCAATGCAATAAGCTGCATATGCCTCAACCAAAACGTCTACGAAGCGGTCGAGCCCAACGTGTCTTCTCATCCAGCCAAGTCGTGAGGTCAACTGGGACGGGCCCCTTTCCTTTCGTTTCGTCGGTCTTCGTCGATGTCCGGACATCGGAAGACCTACCTACCGATGTCGGTCGCTTCGCCGGACATCCGAGTCGGCGAGTCACGAGTTGGGCGTTTTTTGAACGGTGCAGGGATGTGCAGGGTCATGATCTTCCATGTGGGTAACAGAGAACTGATCGTCCGCGGATGGACGGTCAAGAGAATGGGTTCATCGTCGGCAAAAAGATCAGAAAAAACCTGGGAAAGCACAGGCCTGCAAAAGACAGGCCTTGGCTATAGGAACATCACCACTCTACAATATGCTACAGTCTACAAAAACTGAACTCCAGGCCACCCGGCCAACCCCCCCGGCCAACCCCTCAGCCACAAGTGGCACATCTTCGCTCCTGAAGGGTCGGTAATGTGCGGTTCTGCACCTGGACGCACCGAGACGGTGTCTTTGCTTCTTGTTACGTTCGTAGCGAGGCACCTTGCTACTAGTAGTAGCTTGTTGCTACTAATTCGTAGTAATGCACTTAGTTACTTGAATTCATTCTGTGTGGCAAAAGAAAATTCAGCCGTTGTCACATGGTTTTTGTGGTGTCCTTTCAGAAATGCCACTTCGCTGCTTGGCAGAGCTTGCCAAAATAGTGGTCGGACAAGTGACCGTTTGCTTGTGGAGGTATGGACCCTGAGTGAACATGGTCCACAGTGCTACAACTGCCGCTCCTAAGATCTCCCAAGTACGTCATCGGTTCTTCCGACGTCCCCGCCGCGCCACGCGGAGCCACGCGGAGCCACGCGGAGCCACGCGCTCCCACCCACCCTCCCCAGCCACGCGCTTGGCTGGGCCTTCTCCTAGGCAACTGATGGTGGCCGCGGCGGTCAGCCCTAATGAGCCGAATGCCTGGGACCGGGTGCAGGCCAGCGGCGCTGCGCTCCGCCGCGCAGGGGGGGGGCGCAGCATGGGTGGAGCAGCAAACAGACCTGGTGGAAGAGGAATCCCACAGGTGACGTTGATCAGTAAAGGCTTGGGGCCTGTTGCTGGCAACTGGCAAGGACGTGCTTACGGCGAACTAAAGCATCTCTCTCCATATATAGTTATACAACTGGCGACATATATCTACACCTAAAGCAAAGACCACACAGTTTCGTTTGGGAGTCTCAGACCTGCCTCGGGTCACCCGTGGCGCCATTTCGCTCACTCCGATCCGCAAGGCCTTGGTCGGGGCTGGCGCCGATTTGCTGTCTTTGGAGACCGATGAAGGTGTTGACCACTACGTTGCTGGGGCACCCGGAGACCACGGAGACCCGGAGAGACCGGAGAGATGTGAAATGTTGGAAGCGAACAAAGCCGCCGAGACCGGCGGCGCTTCTGTGAGGGTCATTCTGTGGTGGTCATGGGTCGTTCAATGTTGTTTGTTTGAAGTTGAATATCGTGATCCTCGAATAGATGACCGTGGCTTGGTATCCAAGACATTTTCTACGTGGTATATCTACGAACCTCTATCTATTTGGGGACCAGCTTGACTTGGAGTGGGTTGTCAGCTTGGAGTGTTTTGTAACTGGCCATGTCCATGGCTCATGGTCCACGGGCCATGATGGGCCATGTCTCCGCGCGCAACAGGCTTCCCATCTTAGCCTTGTTTGCGGGCCGGAACTCAAGAATAGGAGAGCAAGAAAAAAGCAAAGGTGGCTTGGAGCATACTTGGACAATGCCGTGAATTAGCAAATCTTATCATTCAATAGCCCTGGGCCAGCGCATCCTGTGGTCGCTTGGTGAGCGTTTGGTCACATGAGACTCGAGTGGGTTTCTGCGTTTTCGTGTTTGGGCTTGGTAAATATCTCACACTACAGTTGGTGTTCCTGTTCCTGGAAGCTTGATTGTGAGTGTTCTTGTTCTCAGACTTGATGAGATAATACGAAGACACTAGAGATACAACACTAGAGAAACTTGTTGTTAGACCTTTTAACTGAAAAGGCCGCTTGAGCCGACACCTACCTCGCTTGGTCAAAATGATCACTTTCCTCGCTTGGTCCTTCATCTGTCCTCAGATCTCCTTCCTCAAGAGGACCAAGGAGCCGGCTCGCGTCGCAGCATGAAGACGGAGTCCCAATGGGTGTGTATGCACCAATGGGTGTCGTTCCCTGGCCCTGGCTGGGTAGACTGGTCGATTTGTCGGTTCATGCCGGCGGTTCGGTCTCCGGACTGAGCTGCACATCCAAATGAGTGGCATACAGTGGACCTTCAACTAATTGTAATATATTACAATAAACAATTTGTCAATAATGATTGACAATCATATATGAACATATTGATCAAGAATGATTGATCATGCAAACCATTAGGAATTGCCATAATTGTCCAGAGCCCCGAGACTGCATCACCGCCGAGCCCACAGGTCCTATAGGGGTGGGTTCCAGCCAAAAAAAGCGCAGCGTGGAACCGGTGGAACAGACGGTGGATTTTCCTGACGGTCGAACTGACGTGCAGATCAGCTGAATCAGGAACTCCACATACCACCATGAACACCTGTTTTTGTTCGGCTCCTAGTAGTAGCTCATCAGCTCCTAGTAGTAGGAGTGAAAAGCAGATTGCAAACAAACATCCATTGGTTTGGATGATTGGATAGATCAAAACCTATTTCTTTAGACACGGATTCTTCAACCCCCCACTTTGTATCGTGGTTTTTGGGGGGAGGTCCTGGTCGCCTCGGCCGCATGACAGGAGGCCTTTCCGGGTCTGGACGTGGTGGCGGGTCCCGTGAATTCCGTGCGCCAGGCGGACCATTTTCGCTCCTAGGAACGAGGACGCTACGAACGGGGCTCGCTGCCGTAGTGGGGATGCGTGGCTTTCCTGTGACCAAGGACAAGGATCATGTCAACTGTCGATGATTAGCTTGCCCACTGTAGAGATTTGAGGTGTTGGCTTGGTCAAGCTAATCAATGTTCCAAGGTTGCGAGTGCTGGTATAGACAGACTCATGCAACGCAGTGGTAAGAGGCCTTGTCTTTTGGCCGCAGCCAAATGGTTTATCATAGTTTATAATTTGGGATAGTCCTGATCTTTATTTTTCTGCGTGGTAAGGTTAGATCCTTATGTGGATGGTAAGCAAACTAACGAATGGGGCTCCTGGCCTTACTACTAGGAGCAAGGATGCTACTAGGAGCAAAGTGCATCGGTTCGGGCAGAGATCTGGGCGGCTTCACGGTTCCATGGCCTTTGGTTCAGCTTCAATACTCATGAGTCGTTCGTAAAGACTTTGAGTCATTGGATCTGGGATCCTTTGGGATCAGGATCATTTGGAAAGGTTCTGAAAACTAGTAACTAAGAACGCGCCTCTAGCTTTGGAGGCCATCGCTACCTAGTAGCATCTAGTAGGCCATCGCTACGCTAGTAGTAGCCGTGCTTCGTTACCTCACCAAGTCGAACTCACCAAGTCGAACTTACCAGGTGCTTCGTCTGGGCTGCTTTTGTCGAATGCTTCGTGTAGAAAGACCTTTCAACATCGGAACCGTCTTGCTGCTTTCTGCCATTCACAAAGAACGCGACAAATGGGCATGTGAAAACCATGGACCTGACATGAAAACCACCCCAAATCACCGAATGTAGGCCATATTGATGGTCGCAGTCCCCATTGGTCGCGTCTGGGATTGTGGCAAGTCAGCCTCAAGTTGCCTAACGAAGCGAGACTTAAACATGGACCGTGGTGACTAGAAGACCACCGCTCCCGGGTGGGTGGCGGTTCCAGTACCGGAACCCCAAGCCACCCGCGCTGGTCATCTCATCCCCCGGGGATCGCACTGACACGACGCTGGAAGGATCGCCATGTTTCCAGATGCAGGTTCAGGCGTGTAGTCCTAGTTCCCCAGAGCGAAGAATAGATGAACACCCGATCCGCCAACCTTGTCTACCCCTTGTTTTGCGGGACCATAAACATATTGGCTGTCATCACTTCCAGCATTGAAGATATGTAAAACCAAAGACATCGAACACCAGTACTTAGTTTTGTTCTGCCCCCGAACCAGCAATTGAACCACCATTCGTCACTATGAATCCTGGGTGGGCGTTTCTTCAGCCCATACATCATTCATCCATCTTGCATAGGCATTTATATTACAGTGGATTGAGAGTAGATGGCACAAACCCCAAGATGTCTTTTGTATAGGGATCCATATAAACCACCTTTGGGATCCTTTGGGGGGATTGTGCCATCTACTCTCAACCCACTATAACTTATATATCATTGTATATATATATGTTTTGTTGTTTTCATTCCTGTGCTAGGAGAACAAGTAGAAGACAGAAGAACAGCTCACGGAACCATGATGTTAGGCACAGCTCCTGGCCCTGAGCTGCGACGCTGAACCCTGGAGGCCTCCATGCTGTGCAACCACGGAGCAGACGCCATCCGGGTCGGGGTGCCTGGAGTTTCCTTTGCTATCATGTACATTTATGAGAGAGTATATTTATTCCAACTAACTTGCACCTGTTGGCATTGCTGCTCATCCTAGGGATCCCTGAGCAAAAGCCGCTCATTGCTATGCGGAAAATATGGCGGCGGCGGCTTTTTTCTCTTTCGAGCGAACCTTTTGCATCCCTTTGCGAAAGGGTTTTGACAAGTTGGCACCGACGCCTCTTGCTTGGTGCTGTACTTTATTCATTCATCGACCCCATCTCTGAGCCAGACCAACACCGAACTACAAATCAAAGCAGAAGAGTTGGAGCCCGAACCCAATCCTGGCGTGAGCAAACCCTCCTAGGCGCGAAAGAACAAACCACAGTAGTCCGATATAGGTTATATATTAGGCACTATATGCATAGCAAGCGCAAAGCCTTACGAGAGAAGATGCCAAGCAGCTCGACACGCAAATCCCTTAGCGACAGGTCCATCCTGGATGCCGTCATCGAAGCGAGCTGGTGTGAATCGAAAAGTGTCCGTCTCTCCAGGAAGACGAGGCCACCAAGTCGGAGAAGAGCCTGTCGGAAAAGGAGAGAAGTGTGCCCCAGGGCCTGCGTGCCCCAGGGGCTGACGGAGTCACGGAGAGACCTGAAGGGATAGTTCAGTCCTTGCCAGGTGCATTGCTACGTTTCGCTTCGTGCTACTAGCAGCGATGGCCTCCAACCTACGTTCGCTTTGCTACGTTCGTAACCAGACTGGAAGAGTTGGGATCGCTCAGTGGTTCTCTGGCCCGAACTGAATGGAACTAAACCTCCTCCCACCATTCCAGGAGCCAACTGCGAGCTATCCAACACCAACCACAGGTGATATGCGGGTCATGCCGAAACGGCATCAAGCACCCTTCGACAACTTTGTCTACCTGCTTGCCTTGAAAACGGGTACGCCGAGCATAGCTTCCGCTTCTCATGTCTCATACAGCGCATCAACTGAGTCAGAGCCGTTCGTGGCTTCCTGACGCTACAGCGGGGTGAGGCCCATGCAGGTGCGAGGTCGTGACTTTTAACCACAACTAGGTCTACTTGCAGAAAAATGTCCAGGACAGCATTGAATTTAAGATTTGTATGGCCAAAAACGTCAAAGGACTTCATAAAGGCGAATTGGAAAACGGGAGGCTCACTGAACCTCCTTAACTATAGAACTATAGCGGCAGGTGGACACGACATGATATGCCAACCCGAGGTCCACGCATCTACGACGCCAGGAAATAGTTAAAGAGTGTCTTGAACATTTGGGTTGGGTATATCATCAACGACGCAAGCATTTTGCGATTCCTAGCCCAAGGCTGCCCGAAGTGGATCACGGATGGCTTTGATGGGACACCCAAAGATCAACGCCGCCTCAGGTAACACTTGACCTGCGCGGACGATCCATCCACAAAGGCCTTTCTTGCGCAATGCCGGCTTTCGAGGCAGACCTCCGCTGGCCAGCTCGTCCGAGACTTCCAGGGCCACCGTTGAACTCTGTCGGAGCTTTCGCCATGCTGGAGACGCATCTCGACGCGCGGACACTGCTTGGTGGCGGTACCGCCGGCGGTGCCGCCCGGTCCTACACCGCGGCCGGTCCCACGCCCAGGGGGTTGAAACAAGGTGAAGGTCTGAACATTGCGCAAGCGCGTGTGCCTATACATGCAGGTCACGATTCACTCGCACCTGCTGGCATGGACCCTTTTCAAGGAAACACCATTATGGCCAATTGCTGTGCAGCAAACCTGGCCATTGCTTTTGACCCTGAACCCTTTGCGCAGGGATTGTGACAAGAATAGCTGTTGGTTTGTTTTGTCTCCCGTTGTTTTCCGTGCTCTTCGATAACATGTTATGCAGCTTCCTTCTGATTCCATTGACAGGCTTGTGTTGTTTTCTTCTTGTAGTGTGCGCTTTGTTTTTTAATGTACGCAAGTTACTACGGATATTCCGTTTGGAAACCTCAAGCTGTTGCTTTTTGGTTGTGCGCTTTGTTCTTTATATAAATCTTGCATTTGAGAAGATAGGTGCACCGCACTTAGCAGATATATATAATATATATAAGAAGAGATTCTTTGAACTTTGGACAGTGGTGAGGGGGCGGTGCTTTATTGGTAGGCTGGGTTTCTTTCATTAGGCGACATGAAAAAAGAACTGGAGCACGAGTATCGGTGAGTTTGCGCATGGTTCAGCGACACAAAAGCAGTTGTTTTTGAGGAGGGACTTGTCAATAATGGGTGGTGTTGATGTTGACACGTCAGAAACAATACTAATACATTGCTCTCATGACGAAGGGTGAGAAGTGAGTTTTGTCAGGGCATGATTGACCTAGAGTTCTGGAATCTGCAAATTTACCAGTGGTTAGATCAATCGACCGAAAGCTGTCAACTTCCAACGCTCACAGGCTTGGGCATAGTATAAAGGGGAAATGGCTGGCTTGACTCGGTTGTTGCACATGTTGGTACTGTGAGATGGGTGGATGGGCACTTTTCTGAACCGGGCTCCTTTGCAGGGCGCACCAAATTGCCATAAGTGTTTGAGAACAGTATGTTTTAGCAAATATTGAAATCCTCGCACACAAAAACGGCGAACAAAGCAAGACATTGTGATCATATAGATACGTTGTTCATACAATATATATATATATATATACACATATATATATATATACAGAGCCAGATTGAGAGTTTCGATGTCTATTGTCGGTATTGTGTTACCGTGCTTCTTCGATTTCAACCCTCGGTCTATTGTGAGGTGGGCCTGGCAGAGGGCGCCAGCGCCAGTGTTTTGTACGATGTCTCGAGGCCGGGGAAGACAGAAGACATGTGGGGCGAGATGACGCTTCACAGTCAGTGGCATCACATGTTCGAAGAACCAAGAAAACCACTGGCTGGAAGTTCTTTACAGCCCCTGTTTTTCTTGGAAGTATTGTTGCTTTTGTTGGGTAGCCTCTCTTTTTCCACCATCGATGCCATCGTCAGATACGTCAGAATTGGCGTTGGTCGCGTTGGACGTGTTTGGCCACGGTCTTGCCACGGCGAGGACTCTGCGAGCCAACTATGGAACGCCGGTCTTGGCAGACCTTCAGGCTCTTCTTTCTGAGTCTATGGGCCTCATAGAGCTTGTTCTGAGGCCCGATGGGCCCGATGGGCCACTGAGTCATGCCTCGTGTTGATGTAGTGTTTTCCAAGATGGCTACTGTGACAGTTGGGCTCAGTTGGACTAACTTACAGCATGTTGCAATCTGATGCAACTCACCGACGGAATCTTTTGGAGCGCAGTTATGTGCAGTCCTACTTTGTCCTGAACTGGGAAGGAGAATGCCATACACTGGCCTCTAACCCGCATGTTGATCCTCCTAAATCCAAGGCAGTACGCCTGAGGTTCAACGATGGACTTCTGATTTCTCTTACAAAAGGTTTGACAGCAGTTGGTGGACTTTGAGTGCCATACCGTCGGATTTCAGGCAGTGTGTTTTGCATCCTTTGCTGATGGCAGGGATGAGTTGGTACAACCTTGACTTTTGATAACTTTTGGGTGGGAGGCCATCGCTATTGAGTTGGTTTGCTCATTCATTCTGAAGGTCAGGGGTCCGAGACATGTTTCCACCCTGCTGCTCGCCCAAATTCCCACGTGCTACTCGAGAACAAAGGCGTAAGTACAAACTGTGGAAAAGTATGTTCATCGATGCACCTAGAACCCATTTGACACATGTTGATTTCTCAAAAAAGGCTAAGGCCACATTTTCAGGTGGTAGGTCGTCCTCAAAAATGGCGGTCCAACATGTGCTTCTATATAGGCACCTTCATGGCTCTTCCGACTCTCTTTCTAGGCGAGCAACTCCGGAGAGCTCTTGAAGGTCCGCTTTCGCCATTGGTCCGCTGGGCGCGGCCGTTCGACCAGCTTTTGGCATCCCAAAAGGGTTCGTCCGGCGGCTGAACGATCTTGGGAGTTGAGGGAAGCCTTGACACCACGCGAACGACATCCTGCAAGGGAAGAAGTACCGGTAAGCCCAGGCAGAGCACAGGTCTATATACATACATAATCATACATACTGCTCAAGCTGAGCC
Source organism: Durusdinium trenchii (assembly GCA_963970005.1). Lineage (NCBI taxonomy): Eukaryota > Dinophyceae > Suessiales > Symbiodiniaceae > Durusdinium > Durusdinium trenchii. Next base: position 564,181 of record CAXAMN010023195.1, on the reverse strand, counting down.
ACTACATCCTTGACAGCCAAGCGGGCACTGGCTCTACGACTGCACTTCGCGTCCTCCTCCTCCACGTCCTTGTCTACCTCGACGGCAGCACATCATGCAATGGGGCAGGACATACCAGATCTGCCACAGTGGCACCTGCAAGAATTGGATTTGGGAGGACAAGATTCAAGCGGGCTTCACATGCAGGCTCTGCGGCAGCACATGGAAAAAGCCCAGTCAAGGGTTTGCCTCCAAAGCACAGCAGGTCAAGCACCTCACTCGATGGAATGCCTACAAAGCACGCTCTCCTACACCACCACCAGGGCTAGGCAAGGGCAAACCGGGCAAGTCCGGCAAGCTTCAGAAAGTGGCCTCCGACATCCTAGCTCCAGCGTGGGAAGGATTGGATGAAGCCCTCCGGTCCAAGCTCATCGAGGTTGGCATCAATCCCAACCCCAAGCAAATTGAGCCGGACCTCACAGATGTCCTCAAGGAAAACTTGGCCAACTTGCCAGCTCCTGTTAAAGAACTGGTGGAGAAGATCACCAAGCCGCAACCTCCCACGGAGAAGGACATGGCTGTTCAATTGAAGCAGCAAGTCACAAACCTCCGGGACATCTCTCATCGCAAGCAAATCTTGCAGCAAAAGATAGACAGCACCAAGAAGCACTATCAAGACCTCTTGGAGGAGATGAAACAACTCCAACAAAAGCTTGAGCAGGAACAGGCATCTCTCAATGCCACAAGTGCAGCCTACATGACCAAAGTCAAAGAGGAACACCCTCCTGGCAGCTATGTTTTGGATGTCGAAATGACAGACACCGTCCCGGAGGCCGTAGCTGGCTTCATCACCACTTTGGGTGTCTCCCTCACGCCAGAGCAAAAAGAGCAGTTGCAGCAGATGCTCAAACGGCCGCAGTCAGGTGTTGAAGGGACAGATGAAGAGGCAAAACGCCGACGCACCGGGGCTCCAGAAGCTTTGTGTGGGTAACACACTTGGACATGGTCATGAAATGCAGCTCACACATGGGGGGACACACTTCATGTTCTGCGGGACATGAACTGGGGACTGCACAAGAACATTGCAGGGGCATGCAATACTCTCTTGTGAATCTGCAATACCCAGGCTCAAGAACGGGCCGCACTTTTGACGCGGTGGGATATGGACCGCAGCGCAACACCTTCAAGGTGAAGGGTGGTGCCAAAAACGACACCTCAGAAGTGACTACAGGCCAAGTGGACACCGAGGCACCGAGCTCTCCTACCTCAGAGCAGCTTCCCAAGAAGCCTGCTAACCACGGGACCTCGGCTGTTCGTGCTTTGGCAAGAGTCCTCAACATGGAAATGGATGACTCCTTGCTCTCCAATGAGCAACAGACACTTTTTGAACTTTGTAGAAGGGACCTCAACCGATCATGCAACACCTATGCAGATCATGCCACTGTGCATCAAGGCCAGCAGCTTCTGGTCGATCTCAAAAGGATGCAAAACATAGTTCACAGGCACCTCAGCCTACCAGGAGAAGGAGATACAGATGCGGCAAACATCTATGTGATCTCACAAGGGCTCACTAGCATCTTGCGCAACAACAAGAACCTCTGTTATGGCAATGCACCATGGCGGTGCTGGTGCTGGGCGGGGGCTTTTGCCGAGGATGCAAATCAAGCTTGGGGCCACACCCAAACCGCAGTCCGACAATACCTCTCGGATGGGGAACCTCAGGATTTGACGGGTCTTCATGATCTTCAAACCATATGTTCTCAGTTCACTCAAGATGAGCAAGCTGATGCATCTGATTTCGTGCATCACCTTTGGACCCACTCTGGGACTCCCTTCTTTGGGGGGACGTTTCTTTCATCGGAATCATCGTGATCAACTAGAAGAACGTGAACAGTTTCCCTTGAATCTCTTATGTCCAGAAGGTCAAACTCCTATCACCCTGGACACTTTGGTCTCTCAATGGGCGGACGAAGGAGGTGGGCAGTTCTTGTACGGATCTCCCGGGGGACTGGTCTTACACATCCAGAGGACGGCCCTGGTGGATGGCATTTGGACCAAACACCACAGGGAGATTGATACTGACACCAAGATCAATATCCCCTTTTCGGAAGATGGACAGCACGTCCACATGGCCACCTACAAGGTGATTGGCATGGTCCTTCACCAAGGAGTCGATCATCATCATGGTCACTACCAGAGTATCCTCTCGGTGGACAACATTCACTGGCTAGCCGATGATGGAGTTTACCCACAGGCCATTCCACACATCTCGGAGCAACAGAGGAGGGAGATCACTCAAATTTGGCTCACTCTCATTCAAGAGGATGAACTCGTCCCGGACACCTCCATTGAGGTGGCAGCCTCCATGCCGAAAAAGCAGAAGCACTCTTATGAAACTTTGCGCATCACCTTCAGCAATGTCACCACCTTCGGGCGCAAAGTGCAAGATTGGCTATGGCACCAAGGGGACTCCATCATGCTCTTTCAGGAGACTCACCTGGCCAAGAAGGCTCTTGAAGAGGTCATGCAGTATCTCACCATCCGAGGGTGGAAATGTCATGGAGTACCTGCTGAGCCAACGGGTCAAGGAGGCAATACGGGTGGTTTCCTCACTGTTCATCCAGTCCGGCATCTACTTCACCACGTGCACACTTGCACGAAACAAGGCAATGGATGGACTGCCCTACGGATGGAACGACAAGGAGGGGACCTCTTCATCATTCAGGTCTATCTTAAGACGGGGGGAGAGTTTCCAATCACCTCTCAACGCTGAGCTTTTGGGACAGATGCTGCAGTTCATTGGACACCTTCACTCGCCCTTCATCATTGGAGGGGATTGGCAGAACAGTCCTGAAGAGTTGGCTTCCACCATCATACCTAGCAAGTTCAGAGCTCAAATTCTGGCCAAAGACGAAGCCACGACCTTGCAGGGCAGCCACTTGGACTTCATCCTTGCGTCCACTTCCATCTACAGTGCACTCCAGCTGCATCACAATTGGGAAGTGCCTTGGAAACCTCATTGCGCATTGGATCTCAAATTCGACTGTGAGTGGGCGGCCCTTCCTGTTCAACAGCTGCAGCGATTTCCTCCCATTGCCAGAACAGCTCAATTGCCGAGGAACTGGACCACCTTTGAAGAATCCAACGGCCCTTTTCAGATGCTGAGTGAACTCATCACTGGTCTTGGATCGGATCTGGCTAGATGGGCCACACGGACAGAGAAGTACCTCACACAGCTCCTTCACAAGCCCACCACAGGCAGGGGCTCCCAGGTCAAGTTCCAACAAGGGCCACTTCTGGATGCCAACAAACCACGGATCTGGAAGAATGGAAGCCCGGCTTTCTGGGAGAAGATGACCGTGAGATTGAACATCCTCACACATGGCCCGCATCCTAAAGTTCAACAAGATCTACAGGCCATGATTCCCTTGATCCCACAGCATGCCTCCTCGGATCTTGATCAAGAGGGCTTCAGTGATCAGCTTTGGCAGTGGGTCACACAACCCACCAGAGATCTCACGAATCTGAGACAAATTATCCAGCAAGAGCTTCAAACAGCACAAAAAACAGCTGCTCAGTTCCACGAATCATGAATTTCGTGAATGGCTGGAAAAAAGCTCATGACAAAGGTCTTCGGGGACTTTTCAGGAGCCTACGTCAAAAAGATCACGCATGGCAACGACCTTTTCAAAGTCTCCCGCCCACTCAGCGACTTGAGGCAAGGGAACAACAATGGGGACAGCTTTGGATCGTCACTGAAGGTCCCGCCAACATCCGAGGGATACAAGAGCTTCGACGCAGGGCACAGGCTCAAGCGGCCACTTTCCTTCCCTTGGACACCGTCATCCTCCAGAAGCTGATGAGGAAACTCCCCAACAAGGCAGCTGGTCCTGACGGCATCTCTTATGATTTCCTCAGGCACCTTCCATTTCCTGCGGTGGAAAGACTTGCACAGCTGCTCACTGAGATGGAGAAAACTGCGGAGTTACCCACACAGCTCCGCTACACCAACATCGTGCTGATCCCAAAGAATGAGAAGATAGAAAGACCCATTGCTTTGACCTCATGTCTGTACCGGCTGTGGAATAGATACCGCAAGTTTGAACTACAACACTGGCAGCTAGGTCTGGACAAAGAGATGCCTTGGGACCAAGCCAGACCTCATCGGGACTGTCTGTCCATAGCGGTTGGGAGGATGATGAAAGCTGAAATTGGCAAGCACCAGGGCATCTACACCGTCTCATGTTTAGCAGACCTCACTTGCTTCTATGACACGGTCACTTTGGATCATCTCATTGAACCAGCCTTGGACTTGCACTACCCACCGCTGCACCTCAAGCTGGCTCTCGACCTATACACGGGTCCTCGCCTCCTTCAGGCGGAAGGCATCTCGGGTGATCCAAAGCACTATGAAAAAGGCATCTTGCAAGGTTGCCCTCAGGCACCTGCCATTGCCAAACTGGTCCTCTACCAGCCGCTACGGGCCCTGGTGCGAGATCACCCAGCTGTCCAACTACAAACTTGGGTGGATGACGTCTCCTTCGACATCAAAGGCACCGATGCCTCCTATGTTGCAAGGGAAGCTGTCTTGGCCTTCAGGTCTCTTAAGCAACATGTTGAAGCAGCAGGCTTAAAGATCAACTCCGACAAGACCGGCTTCATCTCTAGTAGCAAAGAAGTGGCAAAAGCACTGGACCTGAATCTTCAAGACACCGATCCAAAGCACTTCAACGTTCTTCGGGACCTCGGCATTGACGCCACGAACTCCAGGCGCAGAAGAGTCATGCAGATCAAAAAACGGTTCCTCAAAGGCCGTGGTCGAGCAGGGATCATGCACAGACTCAAGTTGAACCCGCAGGTCAGATATCGACTGCATCGGGGAGCGATTCATCCCGTGATGACATGGGGCTCTCAAGCAAATGGGCTCGCTCCTCAACGACGGCAACAGATCCGTGTGATGGCAGCCAGAGGCCTGAAGCTACAGAAGTCAGGGTCTGTTGATGTGGTCTTTGACATGAATCCCAACAAAGTGGACCCTGGGGACTCGATCATCCTCCAGCATGTCCACACGGTGTGGAAGGTTTACCACGCTTTTGATGAAAGTGCTCAACACCTTTTCTGGATCAGTTGGACTTCTGCTCTTGACCTTCTTCTCAAAGCCAAATACCGTTGGCAAGTGGTCACTGGGCCAATGCAGGCACTGCAAGCCTATCTCCTCGATTATGACTTCGACATCTCAGCCGGCAAACACTGGAAAAGGACTGGCTACGGGGGAATTCCAGACTGTGAGATACAACTGGAAGACAATTGGCCGTCCCTCCACCACAAGCTCCTCGAGGAGTTTCGCTGGCAGCGTCTTCTCCGGTTGACCAGGTACACCGGCTGCCACGACCTGGAAAGGCCTTAGATTGGACCGTCAGCCGCACGATGGAAAAGATGTGCACTGACAAGCAGTGCACAGCGCTCAGGGCCTTGCACCAGGGCACTCTTCATGGTCAAGAAGGATCATGCCCTCTTTGTGGAGAAGAGCTCACCTTCATTCACTTGCTGTGGCAGTGTAGTTTCTGGAAAGGGAGAGCCAAGGACCTGCCAGACCAATGGCATGAAAGACTTCAAGCAGGCACAGAACCGGAGCTTTGGAACAGAGGCATGACTCAGAGCCTTTTCTACATCCCGGATGGTGGCATGGCTACTTTCAATGGAGAAGGTCCCTGGGCAAATCTGGAGACTTTGACGGTCGGCGCTGGTCAAGCTTTCTCTGTGGCCATTGCTCCTACCTGTCGAGACCCACGACATCGACGGTTCGCCTTTGCCATCTGCATCCATGACGCCCACTCCAAGGAAAGGATTGCCTCCATCACTGGCATCTGCCCCGGGCAAGCATCCAGACAAAGGGCCTCCTTCTATGCCCTCAAGCACCTGTCACTCCACATCAATGACAAGGTGCAAGTCCCGGTCTTCCAGCACACCACTTGGAAACTCTGGACATGGATGGCTGCTTTTGAGCACTTCCCGGACCTATGTTTAGGCTTGGAGCAGGAAGACTATGATCAGGTCCGACTCTTGCTCCTGAGTGGTTCTGAGTTGAACAGCAACCACAACAGGAAGCTCTTCCAGAAAGACACGCAAGCCAAAGCCACCCAGGCAGCCATCTTGGCTCGCCCAGAAGAGATCCTGGACCTCCAACGTCAGGTTGATGAAGACACGCGAGACATCCTCTTTGTGGCAACCAATCGAATGGAGATCCTTCTGACTGACAAAAGTCACTTCTTGCACACCAAGCACCAGCAAGACAGTCCGGGCAAGATTCCCCTCATTCAGCAGAAGCGAGAACTGCTGGCCAACTACCTTGAGGAGCCCACTAGGAATGGACACCAATGGCAAGCTTTCAGATCGGGAGTCCAATGCACTCTTTGTCGGCAGCGGCTTCATGCCAAATCTCTCCTCAAGGAGATACAGGAGGGTCTCAATGCTCCTTGCAAACAAGCCATCGTGGCCAAAGAGCACAAAAAGACGAGATTTGAAGTCATCCATGACCTCTTGGAAATGCAGCAAGCTCCGGTGGAAGGTCAACACCACTTCAAGCTTGACAAAGCTTACCTGAGGTGCCAAGTTTGCCGGTGCTACATTTTGGCACGAGCAGGAGAGGAACAATTTCATCGTTTCCTTGGCTCCTACTGCCATCATGGGCCGCTCGATGCAGATGAATGGAGGGGGCACCCTACGCATCAGATGATGCGCACAGGCAACATGGCAGCGTGCAGTCTGTGCAAAGCCAAGACGAAGATGGTGGGCAACAGCTGGGAACTGACGCACAAACTCCGCTCCACCTGCTCGCGGCCCGGGTCAAAAGATCTGAGAGCCATGTTCAGCTGACTGCAAGCACAGGAAAAGAGACGTGCAAAAAAAAAATATATATATATTATATATACATAGGTGAATGGATGGATGGATGGATGGATGGATGGGTAGATATAGGTAGATAGTATCAGGTAGATAGATAGATAGATAGATAGATGATCATGAGAGCGGGGTCATAAGCGGAACCCCTTATTTCCGTTGTGTTCATTGTTGTTTTCATTTCCACATGCTTTGATACGAAGGATTCAACATGTGTGGGGTATTAGGGGTGTCATCTTGGAGCAACCCCCGAGATATGGAGCTCCTGAAGGAGCCATATGCACTCCGGCCCCTTGGCTTTCGAGATGTCTCCTCCTGGGAACGCCCGGAAATCAACGGGGCGTCTCCACGGAACGATCGAACGAGGACAGACCCGGTCGCGGCGTACGACCCGTGCGACCGGCCTGACGTGGTACCGGTGATGGAGTCGGAAGCGAAGCGGTGGAACCTGAGGGGGCACAGGGAATGAAGTGGATCCCGGGATTGCAACGTTGGCACCAAAGGTGAAGAAGGGGAAAGTGAGATGGAGTCAGGCCAATTTCTCAAGAGATTCCCAGGATAAACTTGCTGTGGACACCAAACCCATGAAATCTCAGGGTCGTTGAACAGGGTGCTTGAGCTTGCACGCCTCCACGCCGCCTCCACGCCGCGTCTTCCACACCGCGTTATCCACGCCGCCTCCACGAGTGAGGCATTGCTACTGGGGGCCTCCACGGTCTCTGTGGATGCGATGGTGTCCCGCTGCGAGGAGCGCTGTGACGGACGCCGGAAAGTCCACTCCGGTTCTGACGCGAAGTCCACCAGAACATGGACGTGTTGATGAATTAAACCCCCTCCCACATTGAGATGAGTCATCTCCAAATAGGGGTCATAGTCACCTACCTGTCTCACTTCATGGTCTCAGGCCCCCGAGCCTGGTTCGTCAGACACACACCTGGTTCGTCTCAGTTCGCGACCGAACTTCATGTCCGGTTGCTTCGGTCAACTAGACCTGGTTCCCCTCAGGTCCCTGGTCAGGACTCCAACCAGGTCGCTGGCTGGCGACGCTCGACGGTTTCGCTCGGCGAAAACGCTAGCCTTCCACCAGTTTCACAGGAAGTGCCTGGGGACCTCATCTTCCGAGAAGGCCCATTGTTCGGGGGCGAGAGACACTTCTGGAGGTGTGAAAACAGCGCAGAACGTCAGAGAATTTGAAAGGATGTCAGACAGATTTCTCCAAAGAAAATCAGCAAATCAACATCAAAAAGAAAAAATAAGCGAACGTGCCGTGATTTACAAGCCAAGAGAACATCAAAGGCATTCGAAGAATGCGAATCACACAGAAATCAGACTGAATTCCGCGGGATGGCTCAAGTTGTTTATATGGTGTACTGGTCCAATGAGGGTGCCAGTGTCTGTCTCATTACTCTTGGGAGATTCTGAAACCACATGTTTTAGATTTTACATGATTGCACACTATAGATCTAACACTAGATACCTGGAACTTGATCAAGAAGTAATGGAGAGAAGGAACACCTCAAACGACATCCAAAGATATACTAGAGACGGATTTGTTCGGCATCGCCGGAACTATCTTTCATCCGCAGTTCGTGGCCGAAAAACGTTGGACCGGACCGCCGCTTCCAAATTGTTTGTCATATCCTGTTTGTTTGCTTACGGGATGCATGATGTTGCGCCTTCGGATTTGTCTTATGTGGAACAATGAGATCCTTTGGCATTTTGTTGTGCTGCAATTTGCGGGGAACTTGATTCCTATCTGATCAGGCTGCGGTCATGGAGAAAACAATGGGGAAACCATAATAGAGATTCTCCAAAATCAGACTTGAACAATTCAGGTTTTGGTGGTGCACATGAGGAAAACAAAAGCAGCCTCATTGTCACAGGCTCAGTGACATCACTACCTTTCCAAGTTGGGATGCCAAAAGGCAAACAAGTTGAACCAGGGAGTGTGCTCTGTATATATAGGGATTACTGCATTACTCAATTCTGTGCACTTTAGTCTGTCCCATTGCGCCAAGTGACTGTCAAGACCACAAAATTAAGTAAACTTAAAACATTAATGAAACATAATGAAACATGTTTCGTTTGCATGTGATCTACGGGATGTTCAAATAACAATGAGGAATCCTACCGTCTGACCGCTCGTCTCTCCTCCGTCTCGATCGATCCTCGACCGTCCGAGAAGGAGAGAAGGAAGCAAGTCGTCCGGAAGACTTGGAAGACGGACGGAAGAAGGTCTTTTTGTTCCGAAGAAAGGAACAAAAACACAGAATCTGCAGATTCTGATCTTCCCACATGTAGGTTTGGGAAACTCAGCATCGCCCTAAGAATCCGGACCCTCAAATCGAAAGAATTCATGTTTTGCGGGTTTAAATATGTTTAAAACCCTGAGAGCCCCGAACATCGGTGATGCCCTTCTAAAAAAACGAGGTTCTTAATGACATGTGCGAATCGCGGTGGATGGATCGCGGCGTCTGCGTCTGCCAGGTGTCCGAGTGAAGCTGGAGACATCAGGCGGTGGACGATCCCATCGCCGACAAGTTCCAGGGTGAGTGTTTTGGGAAAAGAAGATGAAAGAAGATAAAGAAGCTGGCCGTGGCCGTTATTTGTGTTAAAACGTCCTTTTGCACTCTTGTACCTCAACATGTTGGCATGGACCTGAACGCAATCGCGAGGCAGTGAAGACAGCGCAGCAGTGGCAATGGGAGTGGCAACCCACAAAATCGATGCTCGGGCGGTAACCGATGCTCGACCTGGGGGTCTCCCACCTTTGCTACTTGCGATTTACCTGGCAAATCAACCCACCAGGGCCCAACCAGGGCGGTGAGGGCCACCTCCCTGCTTCCGAACGCCGATCCGCATGGATTCCTGTGGCCTGCGCATGTTTCGCTTCACAGACTCGTGCCGTCTGTTCGTTTGTTTTGCGTGTCATTGGGTGCAGTTGGGATTCTGAAGTCGTGGGCCCTTTGGGATTCCCTGCACTCCATGTATATATACCTGCTGTACATTGGGGGGGTTGAGGCAGTCAATGTATATGCCATACATGGCGTGTCAGGGGTTGTAGATGATTGTAGCCTTCTTATCCTTCTTATCTAAGATTGCACCCTCACCATGGAGTTTTTTTGCCATCAAATCATTGCACGTACTTTTACAGATGTGTTGTTCTTCCTTTAACTGGGGCAGGAAGAGAATACCCCAAAGGCAGGTGGCGGTTCATTGTTTCGGCATGCGTTTGCCTTGGAATCCTTTGCTGTATATTTTAGTGACCAGGAACTGACGAAGGATTCCAAGTATCGATCCCATTTCGCCCGGCCACACGATGTTTCTTTTTCGCCCCCCCCCCCAAACAAAAGGGGAACAACTCACCTCACTCGGAAAATGATGGACAGATTCAACAAAAAAAAGTTTCGGTTCAGGTGAATGTTCGTCCCAAGCGTTGGTGCACCTGTTTTGGGAGCATCGTTGGTTGGAAAACAGCTCCGTTACGGGGGTAAATGGATGGGGGTTCACTAGGCATCAATTTTCTGGCGGTTCCCTCTGTTTTTGGGAGAAGTTGTAAGTATAGATGTCCGATCTGATTTAAAAAAAACAAGACTACTATAGTGGACAAGTCCGTGTCGTCACAGGGTCAAAGAACTGTCCTCAAGACCTGACACCTTCGACGCTGACCCCGCGGAGGTCGGCGGGACTTGATATCGTCATTCGTAATGACTGCCAAAGGAGTCTGCGAACGCCAAACGATTGGGGAAAACGGGTGCGACCCCAAGGCGACCGAGGGAGAGGGAGGATAGGGAGGGTGGGGTGGTTGTTCTCAAAGCACCAGCAAGCAGGAAGCAGGTGCTGCGAATCAGGCCTTACCCGAGCCACGACGTTTGCTGGGGTTTCGCTGAGGATGGAGGGTCTGCTCTCAGCTACATTCCCATCATCTTGAACCAGCTGCGTAGGGGCCTGCAGGAGTGGCTTGCTGCGCTTGCTGAAGGGGCGAAGGGTCTCCAACCACCATCAGGACACCAGGCTCAGCACCAGGTTCAGCACATGGGGTGTTGTTGGGGCTGTCCCCGCATACTCAGCGCTTGCTTACAAATGACCCCAGAGCCCAGAGGTCGTGCCGTTCCGAAAAAAAAAAAAAAAAACAGACATCCCCAAATCGCTTCGCCTCCAAGCAGTGCTTTGACCATTTTGACCCGACTTCCTTACAGGGTACAGGGTCCATCTCAAAGACGTGAGGGTTCCGTGCAAACAACGTGACATGCTTCGGAAAAGCCACAAGAAGGATGCGCAGCTCCACATGAACCTGTTCCGCGGAGGGTTTGTTTGGGTGGTTCACAGGTGAGAGGCCGAGAGGCTGCCAAGAGATCTTATGGATGTGGAAGTCCGAGTTCAGCCCTCCAAATCCCAGCACCTGCTTGCACCCGCGAATTGCGGCTCTCAGAGCTGAGCTGAGAGCTGAGAGAGAGCTGGGGCGGTCTGCAGGACCTGGGGGTCTCCGCCCTCGCTGAGACCTCGAAGGCGGCGGCTCGACGTCCTTCGGTCGACTTCCTTGGTGAACCCCCAAAAAGTGCGTAACAGCCCAAGTGCAACAAGTGTACCGGGGTAGAGGTTTGCTCAGATCTACTTAGAGTTCGTCGGACAGTTGGACCTCCTCATTTATCGTATATATAATTATATATATTATATATATTATATATTATTATGTGTATATGTATATGTGATGTTCGCAAACTCATGATGTCACAAAGTACTAGCTACTACCATGGCTGGGGTACTTTGCTCTTGGATTCCAGACGACCCCGGCACAGGAGCACAGAAAATGGCTTGTTTTTTTAATGATACGGCGACCACCGAGATCTACACTCTTCGCAGTTTGTAGTACGTAGATGTACAAAGATCATGCACCCCTAAGCGTGATGCTGGAGTCCGTAGACGCCAAGAATTGTGATGAAGGGCTTCGCAACACAAATAATACAAGTCTATACATAGCCCAGAGTGCCTCAAGTCCAGGGGAGAGGTACTGGAATCCTCTCACAGCAGAGATACAGATGTGTTTTGATTTGTCCTATTTCCAGTCCGACTCAGTAGACCTGCATGACTATGTCAGGTGCTGGTCCCGACCATCATGATCGGCCCTTGGTCTTGATAGGTCTCCGTTTGTTGCCGCTGCCGGTGTCTTGCCGGCGTGGCACCTTGGTGGCACCATGACAAAGCGGATTTGAAGATCCGAAGACCAATGACGAAAAGCAGCTGCACCACCGGGCGGGTCTCTCCCGCACTCATCTTCGTCAGGCCTTGGACCAAGGGCTTTTGCGCCTGGAGCGACAACTGCCCCGAGTGGTCTCTTTCCAGGACGAGAGGGAGATGGGAGATGAGTCCCAGCGGGATGGGGGAAATTCCATCGATCTTTCAGCTATTTAAAACATGTTAAAACGAGTTACAGTACAAAACTGTTTGGTACTTTCGGTTCATATACAGTATAATATACAGTATATATATATATATATGTATTATGTAATATGAATCTTGTATGCATGTCTTATCAGTCATGGGCTGATGAGAAGACATGTGTTCACCCAAAGTCTGGCACTGTTCGCAAGAGAGATACCACTTGTACCTGGCAATTTCAGGTGACTTCGGGTGTTTCAAGGTGTAATACATTCGACCCGTTTTGATCTGTGTTCTGATGACCATCGTATGGTGATCTGAATGGAGACATCTCGATTTTCACAGAGTGACCAAAAGCTCAGACCGCAAAAATTAGTAGCTTCTGGTTACTATAGTAGTAATGGCCTCCAACCTAATAGCGATGGCCTCCACCTAGTAGCTTCTTGTTCCTATTATTAAAACACACGGAAAGGCAACCAAATGCTCACATTGGCTCAGAGATGTGAATCCACTGCGAAATGAAAACAGATCCAACAGTCGCATCCCGGAAACCCTCGGTCCCGAGCCGGTTTCCTCGGTCCAAACCTTGGGGTTTTGGCTTCCACGACCTTTGGAGCTGGGCCTTAGAGCTCGGTCGAGTGAGTTTCCGTCGCCAGGCTCCAAAGATGTACCCCATCACGGTGAATGCGCTTCATTATACCTGAGCCCAGTTTCACCAAATCGCTGGGAGTGATGTGGTTTTCACACAAAAACGATGCATTGCACAGATGGATTCGACACATGTCTTTCCACAGCAGCTGTGGATGGAACCATCATGGCACCGTAATGGCCATCATGTCTGTCCACACCAGTGTCAATTGGTTGGTTTATACTTGCTGTTTTCTACTCTACCTACCTGGCAGTTTCTTTGCAGGTTCCTCCGGGAGCCTTTGTGTACTTTCATGTTGTAGCTCATCTTTTGACCTTGAGAAATGAACTTGTCTATGCATGCTCCCAACAGCCACCCAAGTTCGCAAACGATGCTTGCGTCGGTAGTGGGACTTCTTGAAAAGACCATGGGCAACCCAAGACTGGACTCCAAAACAGGTGAGGTGTTTGATTGATGAGTTGGCTTTGGAAAAAAATAGACATGACTGTTTCTGTATGTGTCTGTGTTTACAGGAAAGGACCTTCGTTCACTTCGTGCCGTGCCATCCCAGACGTCATGGGATTTCGCCCATCTCCGCACACTCCGCACACTCGCTCCCAGCAGTTTCGACGTGCTGAGCTGTTTCACCCGAAAACAGCGCCGAGCAGTTTCTCAAAACAACGCGTCGTCAGGGTCTACAACGCATGTGTTTTCCCTTTGTAGTGTCTGAAGAGATTTGTTTTTGCATATGATTGAAGATAAAGGGTTTTCACACAACAAGGCCTAATGCAGTCACATGCAACTGCACTTTTCGCTTGTCATTGATGGGTACAGCCAAGCCACTGTGCAAGGTGTTAATGTGCATCAAGCAGTGCATCAAACAAAGTCCATCATGCGGAACCCACACGTGAGCTGGTTGCAACAAATGACAAGCCTGACGGGTGCTTCATGAAACCAATCTCATCGAGCAATGGTAGCAACTGTTTCAGGTTTTTGGACTGATGAAGGACCTTTGAGCCACAAAGGACGCTACGAACGTAACAAAGGGCATTGCTACGAACGGAGCAAGGACGCTACGAACGGGGCTCCTGGCCTTACTACTAGGAGCAAGGACGCTATACTAGTAACAAAGGGCATCGCCGCATCAGGTTTCTTTGGTCTGCCTCTGAGATTCGTTCAAGTTGCCTTTTTGTGACATCAAACCGCCCGGGGTGTGTGTTTTCAGGCTTTCCCTGCTCCATTTGCTCCGTGCACGTCGAATTGCTTTAACAGAAGTGTTGTGTGAAATGGAAATGGACACAGATGTTTGGAAGCCTTTTGGCTTCAACCTACAACAGGTACGACCTGTGTGATGACCATATTAGTGCACTATAGCATACAGTAGAATATCGTGGTCCCCAAATACATCGAAACAGTGTCCAATACGGAAATGGTACCTATTTGGGGGGGGGGCTTTAGATACATTACACATCTAACCTCCCCAGGGCGGCCGCCCTTTTCTCATGGTTGCGACCGCATGGGATGCATGGGACGCGTCCCAATGGGACGGTTGGCTCACAGGTTCTGTCAGCATGACTGATGCAGACCGATGCATGCACGTGAAAAATCGAGTTTGTCATAAGACAATCAGTCTATAGCGTATGAACCATGCATGACAAATAGGTCGTCTTAAATATGAAAATAAGTCTATAGCTTGACAGTTGGTATATTTTTCGTGGTCCCCAAGTAGATAGTGGCACGGTTTCCACATGATTCCAATACATGTTCTACATGGGGATCTATTTGGGGGGTCTGTATAGATGGCCAAAAGAACTGGAGAGTTGTCCATGCGTGAAAGAAATGCCTGATGATTGCACTGCTTCGTAACTTATAGATTGATGGCAGCAGTGTCCGTATCAATTTGTCAGTGATGATCCATTTTGGGGCGAGTGTTTGCATACTTTGGGATGGTTCTTCCTTTCAGCTTTGGGCAGAACCTCAGACCTTTCAAGGACAAACAAAGGTGCCACGACGCAAAAGGAAGCTACGAACGGGGCTCCTGGCCTTGCTACGAACGGAGCGATCGGACGCGAACCGAACGTCACGGTCGCTGAAGACATCGCTCCACAGCGACCGATGTTCCCGGGGCCACGCCGCAGCGGGCCCAGCAAGCGACCATCCAACCGGCCGAACTTCTTGCTGCCGCAGGAGGAACCCCAGGGCCTTTGGGCAGCTGTTGCGGCGCATGCGGATGGTTCTTTTCATCCGGGTCTTAAAGGGTAAAAACCATGGTCATGATAGGAAATGCACCGTAATGCAGACGCTTAATTAATAACCCCCCCCATATGAAGAGGTTGTTCAATTCTGTGTAGACAAATGGTTTGTTCTCAATCAATTTTGTGTAGACACGTTACTTGCTAACGGTGCTTCATGGGGATGTGGCCCTCGTGTACGAGGCAAACTTCCTGAGTTCACGCCCAAGCAGTTTTGCCCGGGCCAAGCCCGTAATAATTCTGCTCTCACCCTTAAGGGGTCTTGGTTGCAAAACACACTTGCAAGACTCGTTGAATTGGCCACTCGCCTGCAGCGTCCAGTCTCAAGTGTCGCAGATCAACACATCCTTTCCAGGACTGCCATCCGAACATGGAGAACACTCCATGCACTCAAGTCTCCCTTTGTGTGGCAGGACCCCCAGTTTCCCACACTTGTCGACATCCACCACAACCATAACTGGGTTGAATTCCAATTGCAATCGTGGGACTTTCGTAAACGCCAAGACAGAACTCGGTCATGGAAAGCCAAAATTCAAGTATCAGCTGCACACAACAAGAAGTACATTTACCATCACTTAAAGAACAAGGTCGCAGATGAACCTTCTAATCTTGTTCTTGATGCAAACCAGAACATTGTTTGCCAGCCCAATGAAGCTTTACAGTTGATTAACAGCCAGTGGGATGATATCTTCGCGTCAAACGCTTTGCATGAAGATCCTGTGCGCATTCTCCGTGTTGCCTGGCCTTATATCCAGAAAGATTGCACTCCTTGGCAACCTCCGCCTTTGACTGGGGCAGAGCTTGCCAAAACTATAGCTTCTCGTAAACCGGAAGCCGCTGCTGGATTAGATGGTTGGCGCACGACTGATGTCCAGCACCTTCCTTTGTGCTGCCTGGACGCTATTGCATCCTTTTTTGCCTCTTTAGAAGATGCGCATGGTGCCGATATTCCAAGTGTTTTGGTTTGTGCAAAGCAGGCTATTCTTAATAAGGTTGGTCCTGCTTCACCCCTCAACAAGCGATTAATCACGATTCTTTCACCGCTGCTTTTGGCATACTCGGGCACTAGGTTCAGACACCTCCATGCGTGGCAATCTGAACACATGCACTCCTCTCTTTTTGGAGGTATTCGAAACAGATCGATGACCGCTGTCAGTAATGGATTGCGCTTAGACATCGGCACTGCACGTGCTTCCTCCGATCATTTGGTCGGAATTAAATTGGACCAATCGAAATGCTTCGACCGCATCATTCCGAGTGTTGCGGGTGCTTTTATGTTGGCTCTCGGCATTCCTCCTGGTATTGTGAATGTTTTCCTTATGATGTATCGAGGCTTGACCAAACACCTGTCTTATAGGGGGTGGATTGCAAAGCAGCACACTACAAATGCAAACGGTGTAGCACAGGGGTGCTCTTTGTCCTTAGTTGCCATCAATGCATACATGCATGTATGGGCATGTTTCGTTCAGCGCATTCCGGAGGTTGTTTCTCGTGTTTTCATTGATGACGCATACCTCTGGGTTCGTATCACTCACATCGATAATTTGCAGATTGCTCTTCGCCTCACTCAGGTCTGGGGAGATTTGGTAGGACAACACCTCAACCACAACAAAAGTGTTCTTTGGGCAACCTCTGCCAAAGCACGCAAGCAAGCAAAAGCTGTTTTTCCACATTTGCCTTTAGCACTTGAATTTGATGTCCTAGGAGCCAAGATTTACACTTCCGACCGTGATGCTTTTGCCTTTGATGCCAATAAAACACAGAAAGTTGTCACCGACATCCGCAATATTGAACTTGCCGATCCCTAGGCCGGTCAAAAGTCACTTGATTGGATCAAAGGTGTTACCACAAATCACCTTTGCTTCACACATTTCAAAGGTTCCGAAACAGTCCATTGACAAAATTCGAAGTGAACTTGTTCGCGTTTTTTGGGATCACAGACCTCACTGGAGATCGCGAATGTTAGTGTTTTGCCTTTTGGCACCTTCCCATCGGGTTGAGCCCATTTGTGCTCGTGCATATTGTTGCATTCTTGACTTTTGGCGTTTCATTCACAGCCATCCTCATCGTATTCAGCAGTGTGTTGAGTTGTTGAGACTTCCGCAACTGCCAAAACATTCTCTTCTTGGTCAGGTTTCTGACGCGCTTCATCTTTTCCACCTGGGTTTTACTCCGATGCTCGACCTTGTCTTTGCGGGAAATCACATTCCCATTTTACATGTAGGGGTGAGGGACATCAAACCCCTCCTTCAAAACCTTGCTGTCCAGTATTGTTATGAACAAGCTGGCAAACAGTCTCGCAAAGACCTCTCCAAACCTCAAGGTTTATTGGACCTGTCATTGTTCAAGACCTTTTATGCCATGTATACAAAACCTTACACAAAGGAACTCGACCTCACATGTCATTTTGAGTCGCAGAGCGTTGGATGCACGGTCACCAACGACCGACGCTGTGCTGCAGGTTACACAGAGTCTAATGCCTGCAGATATTGCAACAGTTCCACAGAATCATTGGCTCACCTGGTCATTGACTGCCCAGGTCCCAAACCTTTGATTGAACCTCCATGTCACGAGTTTGGACCAAATTTTCGTCTTCTCGGACTGTTTGAACATCCTGTTGCAGTCGGCAAGCACCGAACTTCCTACATGCCTATTTTGGAGGAGAACGACTCCCCTTTCCTTCCCGACGCTGATCGCTCTGAAGTGTGGACAGATGGTTCAGTATACTTCACATCGAATTTTTGGCTTACAGTGGCAGGTTACAGTATTGTTTCTGCCCAAGGAGAAGTTCTTGAAGCTGATCGCATTCTCTTCCCGAATTTGTCATCTTACGCGGCAGAGCTTTATGCTGCAACACGAGCTTTTGTTTCAGCATCAACAAATATATCTATTTATACGGACTGCAAGTCAATTGTTGACCAATTTGCTGAACTTCAACTTCACCAACTTGTTCCAAGTACTTGGAGCCACCGCTTTTGGTGGCTTATTATCTTGAGAACTTGGCGGTGCAGAACCAGTTTTTCTGATTGCCCACTGCAATTGATTTGGGTGCCCTCACACGTCGGGGACAATCTGGAGAACGCAGATATTACAGAAGAGATTGCTGCCCGACATGGGACGACTGTTCGTTCCATCATACTCAACAAGGTTGCCGACAAAGCGGCAAAAAACTGCTGCTTCCCATGCCGCTGCCATCCACCCCCAAATGTGGAATGCTACCCGCGATGCCGTTTATCAGCGTCAGTTGTTCCTGAGCCGCTGGAATTTCCATATTGGTTTCAATCCTTCTGCTCCTGCTACAGCGGACGACGAACCCGCCACAAGTCTTGACCCTCTTGAGGCTATGAAGAAACGGTTTGGAAGATGGGATTGGATACAGAATGCTTCAGCCTTCTCATGGTCGTCGACTGCCAAGATTGATTGCTCTCAGGGGTGGTTCAAGAAGCTACGCCCGGACGATGTTGACACCTTCTTCCGATTCATGCACAGTTTACACTGGAGAGTCGATGATTCAGCCAAAACGGCATATGTCGAGCTGGCATTTCTCTTTTGGAAAAGAGGCTTTTTCTGCATGAGGTTTCTGCAGCCAATGGTACCTTTCGTGACCTTGTTTTTTGGATCCGACGAATGGTCGTCTTCATCCACAAAACACCCGAGCATGCTGTTTTTCCAGGCCAGCCATGCAATGTTACCCTCAAAACAGAGGGGCGTGCACTTCCACAAGGCGCCATCAATGGCGCCATCCCCAGATTTTCCATTGATGAATTGTTTGATTTTGGTGAGCTTTTGATTGGAGGCTGCTCTAAGCACCTCGCATCCTGGGAGTTCCCTATCTGATTCCGGTTTCGTTTTCGACGTGGTTTTCGTTTCTGTTCCAATTAGTTTTGTGACGCCGTCCGACCAGCGTGTCGGCAGTGACGCTTTCTCACCATCGGATCCACCTGGGGTCTTTCGTGTGGATCGCAAGCGAGAGTGATAGAAGAGGTTGTTCAATTCTTTTGTCGAAGTGGTGGAAGCCACCGGCAAAGTCTCACTGCAGTGTGAGCGCGAGAGGTAGAAGAGGTCTTTCAATTCAACTGGGAGCGGTTGTGTGCCTCAAGAGTCTACATCATGTGTGCTGAGCATGTTCTGCAACCAAAACGTTGGATCGATCAACAGGCTTTAGGCGAACATCAGTGTCATCAGTGGTCAATGAAAAACAAATAGATAAACACATAAAAAAAATATATATATATATATATATCATGGTGAAGTGTGACCCTGAACAACCCGACCACTGAAGACCCAGCAAGACCCGACTCTGAGGTGGAACCACCTTGGACTCACGCATCACGAATGTTGGACGAATGTGCTTAGACATGTGACATGTGACATGCAATTTGCTTGCACCCCCTGCAGACCAAAGGACAAGTGGACTTGGATCTCTTCCAGAATTCTAGCGATGCTATAGCAGCGCTTTTTCAGTGTTGCGTTGCTGGTCGGGATCGCTGGACGATGGCCCAGCTAGTGGGTTCCGTTCATGGTTGAGACAGAAGCAAAGTAGAGAGCCGCAAGGAAAGTGAGTTGCCGCCAAGGAAGCGCAAAATACGATTCACATCGATTTACACTTCCTGGAACTAAAATGGAAGTGGACACAAGAACTCGTTGTAGAGGAAAATCGGCTTCCAAGTAGCCATGCCATCATCCACTTCCTAGTTTTGTGACCCTGGCAGTGGCCTTTCTCCAACTGTAGTCAAAAAATGTCAAACATACCTGTTTGTGAGATTGTTTGGTATCTCAATAGGATAGCGGTCTACGATTTGGAAGTCAGTGAACTTATGTTTTTTAATGGCTGAATTGCAGGATCTGATTCATTGAGTGTGATTTGTTGTGTCAACAATATGTTCATTGTAAAGGACACAAATGCTCCCAAATGCTCCGGCCCTGGGCCCGTTACTGCAGGCCCCTTCTGAAACACTACTAGTAGCTTCTTGCTCCGTTCGTAGCCAGGAGCTACTAGCGCTACAGATCCACTGACCATCGGACCGCCGGTTTGAGCCACCGAAAACGGGCTCCAGGAGGAGGACAACATGGCTCCCACACCGGAGCTGGAAAGGCACCCGACCTTTGGGCGTGAAGCGACAAGCTTGGTGGCTTGGGGATGCTCTGTCAGTATGCGAACAGAGTGACGACTGGACAGCCTTGGAGTGTCGACTCTGAAAGCGTACTTCGTCGGGACTGGGACACCATGTTTTGTCCATTGCTTTCTGGCCATCCGAGTCTACATGAAAACATGTGACGGAAGACCAAGCGCAGTCACCGCAGTGATTGTGGCAGTTTTTGGGGCAAATGAGATCAAGGTGAACAAGAGTGAACAATGAGGTATGGAGGGAAATTGAGATCATTATTTTGTATGTTTTTCTTGCAGGACCATCCAGACAGGACTTGATAGGTGCATGGGGTTTGGGCTGGGCGCTCCCTGCAGAATTGTGTTTAACCTCTTCCTTTCCGTCTATGTTTTAGGGACCTTGTGGACCACAGAGGTCAGAAGGATGTGTCGCCCCTGTTCATACATGTGTCGCCCCCATATGTGTTTTTTGCGTCCAAAGTTGAAATCCCAAATCTTTCGAATCCTCATTCCATGAAGTCCTTTCTTCAGCACCCCAAACTCTCTCTCCACTTGCAGTCAGCCAGGCCCGCGTCAACACGCGCTGCCAGCAGGCCAGGGGCGGCCAGGTGGATCACCTTTGGAGTTGCCGTTTCAGCTTTTGTGTTTTTGTGAAACAAAATCCGTCCTGTACAACCGCATAATTTGTTTATGTTTGTGGAAGATGTAAAGCGACTATTAGCAAGGACGCTATTAGGTGGCCGTTACTACTGTAGCAAGAAGCTACCAACGTAGCTTCTGGAAGATGTAAAGCTATCTTTCCGTTGTCACAACGGTGACCGGGGTCGCCACACCGGCGCGACCGCAAAGCCTGCCGCATGTGGAACAGCATCATTTATTGGACAAGGATGTTTCCTAAGCTTTCTAAATATTCAATTAGTGAAGGAACATAACAAAGCAAATCATTTAAAAGGTCTATTAGTGAAGGAGCATGCCAAAACAAAGCAAAAATCATTTCGAGAGATCTATTAAGGAAAAACATATATGTCTTTAAGAAAGTCCAACAACAGCTACTACTACTACCACCACTACCACTACCACTACCACTACCACTACCACTACTACTACTACTACTACTACTACTACTACTACTGATGCTACTGATGCTACTAATGCTACTACTAATGCTATAGTAATTACAGTTTATACTCTATTTGGATATGACCTCTACGTCGTCCGAAGTGTCCAGACGCAACCCGCGCGTCCGCGCGGGCCTCAGGTCGTCCTTTCAGCGGCAGGTCTCGGATGCTTTGGGTCTTCAACGGCAACCCAGTGGGGGTCAGAGGTGCGGTCAGACGGGGTCTATGGCGAATTGGTTGGATTTGGTGTTTTTCTGTAGACTCTTGAACAAAGTGGATGTACCCTATGGAACAAAAAGAGGTGTTGGAATTCAATGTTGGAGGGATTGTGTACCTCATTAGGGTTCAAAGATGGTGTTGTGTGGCGGTTTACCAAGAAACACTACATGTGAGCGATGATTGAACATGTCTGAACTGCGTACGCTCGTGTGTTTTGCTGAGATTTGAGATCTTCCATCTTTGGTTGCACGGAAGAGACGAAGAACCAATGGATGCCTTCTCGGGGCGCATCCAGCAGCCTCCACGTCGCCCCGCAGGGAGGAGCTCCGACCCCGGAGCGCACCTCAATTGAGGCGAAAGGCGGGGCCGGCCCGGCTGGGCGGGACGGCGTGTGGAGATGGCCTCCACCCTAGTAGTGCGTTTGACAGGCATGAAGAAGGACATTTTGAAGCTGAACCATGTAAAGAACCCATATGGGTTCCCCACCCACGTTTTTGTTCGGGCGTTTGGATGATCTAAGACTCTAAGAACTATTTCTGAAAGTCACTTGTGTGCATGCCTTTAGGAATCAAGCTTGTCCTCATTCTTGAAGTCGCCCGCAGAATCCCACGTCCATGGGTCATGCAAATCGAGTTTGGTTCCCGGCATTTCAGAGTCCTTACACATCCATCAAGAGTTCGTTTTGCATGGCATTTCTATGTAATTAGTTGGTGTTGCTGATGATGGAGACCATCACCAATGTCAAAGATCACCAAGTTTTGCAGAACTAAATACGGTTGGTGATGGTCTTTGAGATGACGGTGTTGCAAAACGAAAACAACGAAGAAAACGGCCAGGAAAACGGACTGGCGGATTCGGTGTCACGGACGGACTCCTTTCTCCGGAGGATTCCGAAGAAAAGCAGCAATGGTTGCATGATTATGCACGGCTTTGCTCCTAGTAGCGAACATTGCTCCGTTCGTAGCGATGCCAGGAGCCCCGTTCGTAGCGTCCGATCGCTCCGTTCGTAGCGATGCCCTTTGCTCCGTTCGTAGCGAACATTGCATTGGTTAACATGCGCACCACTCTGCTATACAACACAAGTATCCGGACCACTCCATCCGCACCTCCCCATTCTCCAAAAAAACGTCAGGGGTCTGTCACGACCTCCCCATCCGTCCAACCCGACCCATCTGTCACCGGGAGAGCCCCGTCACGCGCGGTCCGCCCCGCGAGTCGCCGCCCGTCGGATGCGAGGGGCCCCGTCCGAAGAATCCCTTCATCGAGTATGACGCCCGGGAGAAGAGGCTGAACCAGGCGTGGACACGGAAGACACAGAGATCATCTAAAGCAACAAGACCATCGGAAGCCACCCTGTTCATGTTGACTGGTGGGCTTATATGAATGTCCGCAAAAGATTGGAGATGCTGAACCAGGCCCATTGAGCAAGTTCTATTAGAAACGGACACGATTTAATGCAGATTTCACGGATGAATCACAGATATCTTCTGATTCCAGATCACGGTGTTGCCCGCCTTTGCACGCCCCACCGTGCACCGTACACCCATATGTAATGTTCTGATGATCACATCGCTCTGGAATTCTCTCAACAAACACAACAATGTATATAAGTGGCATGTGAGGGAATTCTTATCTTATGGACTCAAGCAAATAATCAAAGCAACCGTAGCACACCAGCACTAGACTCTCCAATAACTACGGTGCTGGCATAGCTAATTTTGGTTTGGCTCGTTTCTAAAGAACTTTTGACATCGCGATGGATTCCTGGCTCAGCCAAGGGGCCATGCATGGCCATGCAGTTCGTCGGATACACCGCAAGGTTCTCGGTGGATCATCCGTGGAACGGGTGCCATTGAGGATGGTGGGTGCATTAGGCCTTTTGGGGATGGCTCTTTTGAGCCGATCCATTGCACGGTCCGTGCCTCCAAAGTGCCTGGTCACTTGGACTTCTCAAACTGCCCACGACCGGCCCTGAAAAACGTGACCGGCCGCTGGTCAGGAGCGGAAATGGCTCCAAGAAGCCAGCGGCTTCCTCGAGCAGCGGCGAAACGAACTCCGGCAGAGTGCCAAGATGAAGCACTTGGACCTCCGGCGCCTGGGGCAGCAGTTCGGGTGGGGGTGGCGCAAACGTACACGTGGAGGGAGGCAGAGTTTGTGGGCGGTGGCGTCGTTGGGGAAAGAGAAGAGATGCATCAGTAGGTTGGAGGCCATCGCTACTAGTTGCAAGAAGCTAGTAGGTTGGAGGCTATCGCCAATGCTCACATTCGTAGCTGCAGTTGCAGTGAATTCTTTGGCTATTGGTGATCCCAGTGGCAGTATGTTGGAGTCTTTGTTGTTCGGGTGTTGTGCTCGATGGAACTGTTGTGAATTGTAGGAACATCTTGAGCATTCTTGAGCGACATTGCGTTGCCACGTCGCAATGCTTGAACAGAATGTGGGCAAGCTCTTGGGACTGTAGGGCAAATTGTCTTCAGCCTCAGTTCTTAGTCACAGCCAGGAGACCCAGATTAAGGAGGATTAACAGGTTTCGTTTGCAGGCAATGTTGATCATTTGTGAGATATATTTTGAGTAGGATGGCCGACCGGATTGCTACTATCTAGTTAGGTTAGTTAGGTTACTTAGTTAGCTAGCTAGCTAGTTAGTTAGGTGCTTGTATGTATATAACTTTATATAACTAGAAAAAGCGGTGTGTGTGTGTGTGTGTGTTTTGTATCCAAGTTTGTTGCCCAAGAAGAACAAACTATTGCCCAGCTGCCCAGCGGAGTTGTTTGCCGTCGACAGACACTTCCCGAATTTCCTCGACATGGACCGTCCCATGCTTAAAAAAATTCACAGATGGAAGGTCAAGGTGCAAGATGTTGAATGACAGTTCGTCACTCACATTTGATCTTTCCCCTTCCAAGTGAGTTTCTCTGGGCGGTCTATCTCCCCAACTCCATGGAACCGCGGCACCCGCTCCGCTCCGGATCTCGCCCCGAGGAGCGACACGGACGATCGTCTCTATGAGCATCTCGGTGGCGGGACTGGGCTCTGGACGGAAACACGGAAGGAAGTCGGGTTCCTGGACAAAGAGGTGCTGCATATAGAAGTTGATGATGTAAACGTGTAACTTATGCATATATCATATGTATATATATATATTTATACTATGCGGAGCAAAATAAAGAGAGAGAGAGAGAGGAAAAAAACGGTTCCAATATGTATATATTATATATATATATAGAAAGTAATTGTAGAGTGGACAAGCGGATACATGATATGATATTACATGGCTCCTAACCAGATGCCCTTCGTTGGGGGGAGACCAATCCCATCAAGGCCCTGTAATGACTTGATGATACTTGATGTGAAAATCGTCGCTATGGGCCATTGCTATTGACCCACCCAAAGGCAGCGGCTGGGTGTGCAGCCGCTGGGATCATGGAAGGTCCTTGGGATCGTGCTGTTGGATGCAGAACGAGATCCTGCCCAGCGTGGGAGGTCGGTTCCTTTCGTTCAAACTGCCCACACGAGGTCTTGGCAATATGAGGCCTACAAGTTCTTCCAAGATCTTCCAAGTGTTGAGGTGGGTCACTAAACGGGTGAATCCCTTGTGTTCACAAGGATTCTCCGGATCCGAACTCAAACCTCCTCGATTCGAAACTGGAACCTCCGTCCACGTCATTCGCTGCATCCGCCACCACCTTCCGCCAACCCACGAAGGACGCCTTCCGGCCCTGGGCCCACCGGACCCACACGCGCCGAGGAACCGTACCTTTTACGGACCCGCTTCGATGGCCATGAAGGCCCGACAAAGGCGGGGCCCGTGAGGACCGAGAGGAGCGAGAGCCGGCGCAGCAGCGGCGAAATGGACAGTTTGGAGCGCCCTGTGGAGCTGCAAGCTTTAATGTGCTACTAGTAGCGATGGCCTTAAACGGCCTCCAACCTAGTAGCGATGGCCTCCAACCTAGTAGCCCCAAACTGACTGACTGAAACATTACAGGAGAAAACATGTTGCTGTTCGGCTGGTGGTTGTTTCTCTCAATCTGCTTCTCTGCTCAGCAGGAATTTCCCGGCTTTTGTCAGTTCGCCACGGTGTCAGTTCCGACTGAACAATCTGACACACCCTGGAACCAACATGGAAGTGGATGGCAGGGTCCCTTGGAAGAGCATTTTCCTCTACAATAGGGGTAAACTCCACTTCCATGTATGTGAGTTCCAGGGAGTGTCAACTTCCTTTGAGCAGTTTTCAGACCACATCCTGGAATGAACCCTGTCCTCCCTATCCGGGTGTTCCTTGGTCCAATGGTTGGCCTGTGCACATGATCAACGAACAGATGAGCCGTTTGATTCGCATCATCCTGAGCTGCAGGGCTCGTGGTCGCCCTCGTGATGAGCCTCCCAAGGAGGCGCGGTTGCGCCCATGTGGTTGGTTCCACCCCTCGCAAGCAGAACAAACAACATGAAGGCATCACCTAACCCAGCACCTAGGACCTAGGCAAGACTCTCGCGTGTGAGCAATCTAGAAAGAGATGTTTTGCTTGAACTCGAAGAAGAGAAGTTGAGGTTCACTCTCTAATTGTTCGTTTGGTTTACCTCCACAATTCTTCCAACTCTTTTTGACGTCGATTCTTTTCAACCACATGAGGCATTCATGTTGACTGTAACGGTGATGAAGGACTACACTTTGGGTTTGGGTCATAGAGTCATAGATGCAACATTCGCAGCAGGCTCCTGCGAAAGCGCCACTGGTTCATGAAGCATGCTGTACTAGCTAGGACTTGTAGCAGTCATTCCAGCTCAACCAGCAGTTCGGATGAGCAAAACCACAGTTGCACTAGCGCTTTGTGAGACCAAAGGTTCATTCCTTCTCACATATATATATATATATACATATAACTATTTGCAAGGAATTCATTTTGGTTAACCGTCCAATGTACTTTGCTTATACAGGGCAATCGATGTTGTGCACAGGCCAAAGGCCTTCCTATCACTGCAACCCTCCAAGGATTGGTTGCCCAATAATCCTGATTGAGGTATAAGAACTTAAGAACCGGAGGAACCTGATATAACGCGATCATGCCTCTCTCTCACCTTAGGACGCACGCATCGGAGGCAGCATCATTTGAAATGTTGGGATTAGTTTAGTGACAGTTTTAGCGACACAATGGTTGTTCCAGATGAGGGTTCGAGCATTTCCACAAGTCTTATTGGTGAGACAAGCGCTGAAGCATCAGAGAGTACACCATCGCCTCGATAGGAATTTTCTTGCAGATGGTTTGGTGGAATGAACAAAGTATTCTCTCGCTTTCGCTCCCGCTTCTCAAGTAGAACGCAGTGGATCCTAATGAAGACACAAGTGCTGACTTGCCATTAGCCAACCAGGGTCAGAAACTGTTTTTGCCTGCGTCACTTGTCCTTAAACCCCTTAAACCAAAGGCTTTGCGGCTTTGCGGCTTGACGAACACCCGTGTTGGGTGCCACTGGAGTTCCCCAGCAGAGCGTGAGAACTACAGACATGCTTAAACAACTAAGCACCCCCCCAAGGCCGCAGCGCGCTCCACAGCAGGGGGGCAAATATGTGTCAGCTGATGGAGGTTACCTGAAGCAGGGTGCAAGTACCTCCACAAAGCTTCGAACGAGCTGTGGTGCAACTGAGGTCTACAATGCAGACCAGCAAACTGCCTCTTGTAGCCCATGCCATGCATGGAAGTGCACCGAGGAATCCAGCCACTAGGGAAAGAGTCCGGTGCCCCAAAGTTTTAGGAGCCAGGTCGGCCTTGACCGACAAATCCCGCAGCTCCCAACGCAAGGGCTTCTTGGAAGTTCTCACTGGGGTTGTACTCTTGGATCGAAGAGAAAAGTCGCAATACAGTTCTAAGATCTATATGGGTTCGGACTGTTGGACCCAAATCAACGTGTTCCACCACCCACACAGCCTTTCGCAGAAAATAGCACCAAAAAGGAAACCAGCTTGCAACAAAGCATCCGACGAGAGAGGTTGAAGCTGAAAGAAAGCTCCCTGTGGCACCAGCGAGGCTTCAGGTGGCATAGACCAACCCTGTGTCGCAACAGGAAGACAAGCAACATCAATTGCATGCTTACAACTCATGACCCAAAAGCGATGGACGCTCTGAACATGCTTGACATGCTCAGCATGCCGGTTAAGGGCATTGGTACACTTCTGAAAGATGCGGCTCCGATGATCACAAACAGAGGACTTGGCATCCAGGTCAACTAAGGAATTGAGGCGAGAAACTTCACGCAAGTGTACATCTGTAATGCTCCGCCATTGCACATGTGCTTTCACTTTGACAGGCTGTACAGCCAGAACTGGTCGTTGCAAGAGGTGCCACCAAATGCGGGACCAAATGTCATCGTGGCCCTCATAAACATAGGGTTCAAAGTGCTCTCGCCGGCGGAGTAATTTGCTCAAACGATCAAGGACAGCTGCACAATCGGTGTACAACTCAAAGGAAAACAATGTTGGAGTGCTCCAAGGACCGCCATTGCTTCTCCCCTATATGGCGATTGCTCAAGACCAGGCACAAGGCCTTTTTCAAGCAACGAGCTTTTCGAACCCACGACCTGCCGAATGGCATAGCCTGAAATAGCAAAAGTCCGATCATTGTTGAAGAAACATGTGCCATCCGAAAAAATACGCTTGGAGGAGGTTTCCGCAGGTAGCACAAGGTCTGGAAAGTCACCACAAACACGCTGCTTGAGAAGCAGGATATCCTCAGAAGCCTGTGGGAGACCGAGCTGAACTGTGGCCTGATGTTGTGCAACAAGCCATCGCGGCTGAAGACCACATGTTGAAGCAAACATCTTATGCTGGGCACAGTGGAAAAGCCGATGAAAACGACTGTCATCACAGGAACAACACGGGCATTTGGCAGTAGGGACATGCGGTGAGTATTTGCACAAGACATCATTGGTAATATTCTTGCCCCCGACAACTGTGCGGAGAATACCAGTGTCCTGAGGGGTCATACTCTGGAGGCTCTTGCAACAAGGCCCAGGATCAAAACTTGCCAAGCCAAAGTTCTTCCGGTCACTGAGTGAAGCACAAATGTGCCTGCGCCAAGACATCCAATGAAAATATGAAGAGCGCCCCAACTGTCAGTCAACCAGTGACAATGAAGACCTTGATCAAGAACAAGAAGATCCCCACCCTGAGGGGCAATACCAACAGCGCCAAGGGTCTTGCGCAATGCCTGAGCTGGTCCAGACTTGCATACAGCTGAAGAGCTGTGCAGGATGGCCAGAAATTGCGTACGGAATCCTGGGAAGATACGCGTGAAGCACCTCCAGAAACGGCAAGTCTTCACTAGATTGGCGAACTGAGGATCCAGATGTGGTTCAAAGACACTCAGAGCCAACATAGTGGAGCCACCCGAACCAACGTAGCCCAAAGCACGACCGACAGGACCACGCAGCTCCTTCCATTGTCGATTGGTGGTATGAAGGAGTTCAGAGCCGTACAGAGCTTTACCAAGGCCCGAGGCCTGCGCGATAGTGGACCGAAAGGACCGAGGCAAAGTCTTCTTCTTCTGATGCGCCCCAAGCAAGATTTGGCCTTGGACCAACGCTTTGTAGAAGTCTTCTTGGAAACCTTGCCAGTATAGGCCATGTCACACCCTAAATCTGTGCCAGAAAGCTGGATGGGGAAGGACTGCCCACCAACTTGAACATCCCGCAGAGACTTCCGGGTTGTACTGTGCGACCCCCAAAGCCAGCTCTTAGGAACTGACAGGGCCATATGCCAAGAAGCCACAAACCGATCAAGAACAGTCAATGCAGTCTGTAGTTCAGAAACACTGTCCGCAATGATGCCCCAATTATCAGCATAGAAGGCTGTGTCCACATTGCTGTAGTCAGATTGAACCAAACAGGAAGCCAAATATGCAATGGTGGCCATGCAAGCAACAGAAAAGGCACAACCCTCAGGAATACCAATGGAGCTCTCAACACCGACCGGCGAGATCTGTCCCAAGATTTCAATATGCCGTACCAGATGGTGCAAAGCCTCAGCGAAAGCAATAATTGTATGGCCGAGGAAAGCCAATGCGAGCCAAAAGGGCAATCAAAGGCCACCGTGGAATTGCATTGTAACATTTGACAATGTCCAAGACTGCTCCACACTTCTCAACAGATTCAAAACGAGCTTCTTCAAGAGCAAAGGGGGTGTAGGCTGACAAGACATCAGCACCGGATCCAGCCATGCCCCCAGCTATGGAAGGAGGAAGCACGGTGCGCAGAAGCGTGACCAACTCTATACAGGCGACTCAGAACTGTAATAGGCCGAGTGTCTAAAGGATCAGATGGTGCTTCGCTAGTCTTGGCCAGAAGGGTAACCCTGGCTTGCAGGAGCCGAGAAGGCCACCCATCTCCAGCTTCGGCTGTGCGAAAAAGAGTAAAGAGCCACTGTAGAAGGGGTCCTCTCATGATGCGGAGGTCTTCCACCGAAAACCCGCAGCTGCCCCGCGCACTGCGGGGGTTAACACCCTTCAACATTTCACGCCAAGAGTCCTCAGTGAAGTCCTCGTATTCGCAGGATGAACAGTCCTCCAATTGCGTGATGAAGGAACATGCCTCATCCCAATCGCTAAGCGAAGAATCAGGATCATCCCGTCCCCAGTATTGGGACCAAGCTTCACCAGCCAGCTTGCACATCTTCTGGACATCGACAGTAAATTGCTTTTGAGAAATGTCATATCCGTAGATCGAAGCTTGAGAGGTTGATCAAAATGAAGAACCTGGCCGTCAATCTTTTTCAGGAAGACTTGCTGGCCTTGGAAGGAAATTGGCAGGCCAGTGACAAACCCGGACACATCATTCGAGCAACGAACACTGGTGAGACCCAGCTTGGGCCACTTGTGTCGACTTACACTGGCTCGAACGGAAGAAACCAAGGCAGTCAAGGGCGGAACCTGCTGTTCCCGAATGGAAGCGAAAGCCTTACGACCTCCTTTCGCACAATCAGCCTGAAGAGCTGCAGAGTACTTACGGCAGGCTGCAAACCGAGCTTGTTGCTCCAAGGTCTTGACACACGTGGAAAACTCGGCATAAAGTGCACAAACAAAAGTTCGATCAGGCAGCTCACCCTAAGTCACCCAAATTAGTGATTTTACTAACCGTAAAATTTACGTAAATTTTGGTTTACTAAGGAAAGTTTACGTAAAAATTACGTAAATGTAATAGTAAATCCAATTAGGTTATGAGTAAATTTGTTTAGGTTATGAGTAAATTTTTCTGAGCATGATTTTGAAGCAGAAAATGTCTCAATTTATGTGAGTTGGCTGTGTCCAAAGAGCAATGTTTTCTACGAGGATATTTGCGCTATGGATTTTTGTTTTTGTTGACTGAGCATGCCAGGAGGTGTGGACTTTGCCTTTACTTGAAGGGATTGCATTTACTTGAGCATGTGTACCCTTCTTGACTTGAACAAAACCTTTTTACTTGAGGGTGTCTACTTGAGGGCGTCTACTTGATTCGATTCTGGGATTTTTTTGATCACTGTTTGACATTTGAAGATGGTTGGTGAAAGTTTGATACTGGACACTATTATGTGTAAGGTTCGTAAGTGCTGCAAGGCCCACGGACCGAATCCTCCATGGAAACCCTTGGCAGCTCAGATGGCAGCCCAGAGATTCCTGCAAGTGCTGATGTGAGTTCTAGTCTGAGGTCGCTGCAAGGAAGCCTGTAAGCCTAAGAGACTGTTCAAACGCCGCAACTGTTTGACCTTAGCTCTGAGTTCATGATCAGGCTGCAGAATGGAGCATTGATAATCTCCTTGTCTGGCTCGAGCCATGATGGGAGCCGTACTTCGGATGCGTCGAAAGAGGGGTTTTCGACACCGACCGAGAAAGGACTGCCGAACATGAGTGGACTCTCCGTCGGGCGAAAAACAACTAGAGCTCAGGGCATCCTCAAAGGTCAAAGCAAAGGTATCATCCGGAGAATTAGCAGCCAAGGCACTCTCAATCTTTTTGGCACGGCGAGAACAAGCGTCGATAGTCTTGTCATGAAAGACCATGGGACCAATCAGCAGGTCTGCAGACATCTCGGCAGATTCCAAACGAGGCGATCCATGACCAGTGCATCAAAATCCAGATGGGTCTCCAAAACAGGATGTGCAGCAAATACATGGTGTTTGGAAGTACCACCTTGCAGCATGGCACCTGCGAGAGTGGGATTCCCCAACAGGAATGACCTTCGTGCAACTCCATTGGAGTTCCAGGATGTGGGCTGTGGCGCCCCACCATGAATGCGGCAGGAAAAGTCAGCAAGGTCCTGCCATCCCATATGTTGCAGCATAGGCCAATGAGGCAACTCATCAATTTCAGCATTAAAGTCTCCAACAATGAGGGCCGGGCACGAAAAGTTGGCGGCACGTTGAGCTGCAACTTGCATGAGTTCGTTGAGTAGTCCCCATGGATTCTCATGTGAGTGGTGCTTCGTCGGGCCATAAACCACAGCCACATAGATGTGCAAACCAAAGCCCACATTGCATATGCCACTACAAAGCCGTGAAGACAAACTGACGGCCTCAGGCAGTTCTTGTGGATAAGGTTGTATGGGCCAGGACGCAATGATGGCGGTACCACCAGCCAGCCCACGAAAACCTGCTTGAAGTCTGCTCAAAGGCTACAAAGAGCTTCGGCCGTAGCTGAGGTCTCACTGGCTGCCCAAATGCCTGGCCCCCACTGACAGATCGTAGGAACATGCCCCCCAAAGCTGAGTAGGGTTGAAGGTCCCAACGGTCAAAGGGCTTGGATGGTCAGCTTCACCGTAGCGGGTCACACCGCTATGAACATCATTCATGAAGGACAGCTTCATCGCGAAGGTCCCCACTCCATCAGGCGACTCAAAGGAATTGGAATTGGTGCACAGAATTGGCACGTCCTGTATTGAATTGTCACCTTCATGCTCACATGTCGAGCAAGAAAAAGGCCATTGCACATAGAATTACGCACTGTCACAGATTCGGCAGACACACTCACTTCACCATAACAGCAGAGAAAGCAACGCCACCAAATCAAAATCTTCATAAGCCAGAGGAGGGCGATCGATCGCCCCGCTACGGGTTCGCTTACTGACACCGATGGCATCCTCAACTTCAGCGAGCCTTCCAACAACATCACTTTTGATCGTGTCAAGCCGAGTGTTCATGCTCTGCTCCATCTTTCCCATCAAGCGCTCCATGGACTGGACCAAAGTCTGGGTAGTCGCAGCATTGGACTTCTCAAGCTCATTCAACTTCTGCTTAGTGAAAGCAGCTTCTTCTTTCATGTGTTCAACTGACTTGGCCGTGTCCTGGAGTTTCTCCCCATTGAGCTTTTTGCAATGACAGAACATTTTCGCTCAGCTGATCCATCTTGGAATGAGCCTGCTTGAGTTGGGCCCCAACTTCGTCAGCGATCTGAGATCTGAGCCTGGATTTCACATTTAACCTCGTCAATTCTGGAGACTACGCGAGCTTGTGCCACCTTGCCGTCCTCCAACTGCATTTGCACACCCATTTGGACATGGCGGGCAACGAGCGTCAGTGAAGCGCCCTTGGCCTTCCGGAGAGGCTCAACAACAACCAAACCAGCTGGCCTGGGTCAGCAACAGGGCAATCAATGTATGTGGCATCAGGTGCAATGAGACTTGATCAGCATGCTCACGCTTGCATCGAATGGCAAATTTGTCACCCGAAAGAGCAACGCCAGGGGATATGCTCACAATCAGCAAGGCGCTTCCATGCATCCTCCAATGAGCCAGAGGCCACGGGCACAGGAATGAAGCGGGGGTCGGCCTTGTGATCAGCACTTTTGGGTGTGAAAAAGATGCCAGCAACACCTGACTTGACAAGGACGTTGTCCAACAGTCAGCAACCTTGAAGAAGCCCCTCCAAGCTGTGGCCTTCGAGTGAGGGCAAGGCAGCCGGTTGTCACCAAAGGTCTTCAAAGCCCAATAGCTGAGGAGGTTGGGACCCCTGAGAACAGTGACATGTTTACCAATGTAGTTGAGAGGCAGTGATGTATCAGCCCAGGCCGCAGTGTGCTTCCGGATGATGCTGAATTCAACCGCCGTGGCTTCAATCTTTGGGACATCAAGGGTCGGCATTTGGGGCTGAAAGGAAATGGTCTTGTCCCCAAAATTGGCCAAAGCAGCCTTGAGCACGGTCGGCTCACCATTCTTCTTCCAGTGTGCTGGAACAGTGATGCAAGGATCAACGGATGTAGCCTGCTTGCCGACAACAAGAATAGCCAGGCCCCCGCTGGACCTAATTTTCTGCCGGAGGCAAATGCGCGCCTCATGGGCTGTCATCAGGCAAAGTCCCTCTTCATCAGATGCAAAACGATCCTTGGGGATGAACACTGATCATCGTCAACCACAAAGTGTGATGGTGCAATGTCAACTGCATCCGGATTGACCTCATCCTGGGTGACACGACCTCTCTTGGGTGGTCGATTGGCCGCAAGCGAAGGAGGCTTGCCATTGGGCTTGATACCACCATTGAGCTTCTTTTTCCATTCTGAAAGTTCTTGGGCGGTGACAAGGCGTACTTTGCCGTCGTTGGCCAAAGATTTCATCTTGCTCCACAACTTAGATTCATCACCCAACACGTCCTTGAGTTCATTCATATCACACCGATCCTTGAAGACCTTGAGTCTTGTCTGAAGCATGTCATCGGGCACACCATGAGAGCTGAGGGCTGCCAGAACGCTTTCATCAGTATAGGATCTCTTAGCTCCACCAAGCACCGGCCATAAGCGAAGGGAAAGCACATCAGACTCCGGAATCTCCTGTATTGCCAGAATAGGGTCAATGACAGATCCCCCGATGAGGCAAAGAATGGAGGTGCAAATTCTCGTATGAGCCAAATAGCTTGCCGCGAGCTGTCCGACAGCGATGTCAGGTGGTAACGCAACAACTTCCGCACGTGCTCGGAATGGGGATTTGATCCACCGCTTGATGCATGGCTGCTGCGGGTTGACCTGGTGGAACAACGAAGATCCAACAGCATAATGTGCTGGCCACACATTGACACATGTCATTCTCCATGGCGCCATCGTGTCCCACTCAATGTCGAACTTGTTGACATGGTCCTGAACCAAGGTCTGAAAGGACACAGTATCCTGGGGATAAGATCCATCGATAACAATCCGCCACGAAGTAGCTGCTACCATGTCCGGAAACAGTGTTCAGACCGCTTCAAAGCATGATGTTGTCATGGTAACCATACATGTCCGCAGAACTTTCCTGTTCGGGTGCCTGGCGAAGACACGAACACAAGAGCAATCCACAGGACGAAGTCCATGATCTTCCTGGCTAAAACCGAGTTGCGCTGGCAGTGAACAAGAGGGTGTCATCCGAAATTATCCGAAATTTGACCTTCAATGAATTGGCACCAATTTCATTCAAAAAGTCACCATGCTTGAGTGCAATGTCATCATGATAGAGGATCAAGGACTCAGGGTTGCACTGCAAAGCAGTCGCTGTGGCAGCCAAACAGTCCAGGTAACGTCACTTTTGATGACACAACCATTGTTCTCATCATAAAAGCAGCGAATCTCGAACTTCACCGGATCAAAGGCGATCTTGCGTGCTGGGGAAGCTAGGATCTCATCATCCCAGAACAACTCGAGACGACCATTGGCAGTATCATCCCCAAAGCAAATGAAGTCTTCTCGCTTGGCATGCGGCAATCCCCTTTGCCGAAGGAGGACAACAATTCCCGCGGGGAACCGTGACATAACATGATCCAGTGCTTCTCAACATGCTAGAGACAAACGATACCACCTTTACACTGTGAGTCAACAGTACGAACATCATGATTCAGCTGATGAGCAAGGATGAATTCTGGCTCAAAAGGCAAACGTGCAGTCGCCTGCGGCTCCAAGACACCGAAGGGCTGAGTTGGTGAAATCACAACCCCTGAATCAAAGCGCGGCCTCTTAGAAGGGGTCGAAAACGTGGGAATTTGATCCTGGCAGGGAATCAACTTCATGAAATCACCCTGAATAGCTAAGGCGCAATCAGAAAAGCGCATACGTCCAGACTCCAACATGGTTGCCAGTTCGGCGAGGTCATGCAATGGACGAAAAGGGACAAAGGCCCCAGCACAGCGTCAACCTTAGTCAAGCCGAGGACAGCGTGGCCGATGGTCAAAGCATTTCCAGCCTGGCGATGAGCATCGAAGAAATCCTTAGCCAAAACAGTCTCCTGGGGAAAACCCATTGCAACAATCACCTCGACGGGGTGGTAGTATCGGATGTGTCCATCAATCTGCACCTAGTGGGTATTCAAACCTATCCTCTTGAGGAGCCGAAGAGGGGGTTTGTGCTGATGGCCGTAGGTAGCCATGGCAGCCACGATGGGCTGGTTCATGTCTCGAGTACGTGCCTTGGTGACTTGAGTTGGGTGGAAGTATTTACCCCCCCCCTTCCCTGGCAGGCAACAAATCTGGCCGTCCCAACATCTCAAGTGCCTCAGAATCGGGAAGCAGAGAACTAAGGTCATTGCTCGAAAGATGCCTGAATGCTGCATTCTCAGTGGCGAGGCTCAAACAGTACGACGGTTCATGAATGAATGGCCTTTTCCAAACCATGGAGCTAGCCAAGCGAATAGCATCAGCATCAGCCATCTTGTCACGTCGACACCAAACAGCAATCCACCTCTCACGAGAGATGGGATGGACATGGTCAACATTGACAACACTTTCACAGGCCAAATGGAAGCCTTATGTCAGCCGCAAAGGACTTGAGCGCCTGGAAGTCCTTGTGTCTCGTAATCCCCGGCACATTTTCACAGCATAAGGCCCACAGACCCAGGTCAGCAGCATCCTCAAAGAGCTGCTTGAAGGACTGGCCATTGTCTCCACTCAACCCTTCACCATTTCCACTGGCACTCCAAGGCTGGCAAGGCGGCGAAGCAAAGCCAACCAATGTATTGAGTAGGCCAATGGTCTGGACCACAAGCCGATACGAAGTCTTGCCACATACAACCACCGGAGTTGTAATCATATCGGCCACAGCTTTCTTCCAGAAAGACGCAGGGCTAAGAACCTCAGTGTTCAACCTACTGGCTGTAGCAGCTGTCACCTTCTCGTCGAAGTCAATGAGAGCTCTAGTCGACTTCTGTGCAACCCTCAAACCTTCATGCCAGCCACCAAGTCCAGCGAAGAACTCAACCGTGGAAACTGGTGCCATACAATCCAAGAAGGGTTGGAGAATGAACTCCGGCTCACCCAAAGGTCCCTCCTTGTCCGCAATGAAGCGACCCCGACCATCATGCCAAGCAACCTGGAAAGCCCGAAGCACTACAATCCGCCCAGGATGACAGTGGCTTTCCAAACCATTCTTCAGCATCAGCTCCACAGGTGTTTTACACTCCAGCACACGGGCAAAGACCCTAACACCTTCACATTTCTCAATGGTCACGATGGCGTGCCTGCCATCATGCCATGCCATGGCGATCTCCGATCCGTGGAAACCGCACACCTGCTGGTAGGTGGAGATCTCGAACCCAGACAGCTTTAAACCAAAGGCTTTCCATGGCTTTCCTGCTGATTGCCAAGCAAAAGTTGAGTTCAGTTGCTTTAGTTTGGTATTTTCGGGGCGTCACCTGCAGCAACTTGGGTGAAGCGCTTGTGCTACAGAAAAGATCAGAAAAGCCGAGGGGTGTTTTTCAATCCAACATTTTTTGTCCAACCTTTTTGATGCATCGTTTTTGCTTCAGTGTCTGGTGCCAGACGTCGGGTCATTTGGACTTCCACGAGGGAAAGAACACTCAGGGTTCGGGTTACGGCAGGCAAGAAGATACAAGAAACAAGATGAAGTAAGATGTAGCAAGTAAGTGAAAAACCCTAGAAAAACCGAGGATTTGGTAACTTGGACAACTCAAAAAGGCTCGGGTAACATCAGGTGAAGTCGCACCGACTTCACCAGATGATGTGCTCCTCCCGACGTCGTCGTTCTCCTTTCCTTCTCCCACACTGACCGATACCTGCAGCAAACACATGTTCCGAGAGATATCGCATCTGTGGTTGCACTTGCACTCTACGAAATCTAATCAGAAGAGTCACAATTCCATGGTCTGTTCAGGGATCTTTTCTATGCTCCCATGGCCATGAAACATCCTGCCTGCCGCAGTTTTTGCCTTCAGCTCCTTCAAGACAATGCTCACAGCGGCCATGGATCGCAGAACACGTTTGGAAGCCGCTGGCCATCTCAGCCGAGGATCCTCTCCAGAAAGTCCTTTGGTGTCACGTCAACGAAGTGAGCGGGTGTCCTGGTTTCGCGGAAGAAGGGCCGACTTTGTTTGTTTCCCCCCCCCCAACTGTCAAAAATCCTCGAACCGTTCGGGGAAGATGGATGAGGCAATGTTCCGAATACCAAAGCGGTTTTCCACTTCCATGATTCAATGATGATTCCAGGCAGTGTAGATTCTTGTCCCAGCTTTCACCAAATCCAAGGTGTGCTCATTGGAAGCTTCAGAGATTTTTGGAGTGAAGAATTCGATGAAGAACGTGCGCACGGAACGAGCCCCTTTAGCTGATCGAGTGGGATACACGTCGACCGGGAGCGGAACCCGCGCTACGTAGGAATCCGCCGGAACGATGCCAAGTGTGGGACCCTAGTGACACTTGACACATGTAAGATCATGTAAGAAAAAAATATATAAATAATTTCTATATAATTCTATATATATATATCATGTAAGAAAAAGATAGATGGAAAGATAGATAGATATAATACACCGATATATATCGATTGTAACAGCTGAGTGACCCGTCGAGCCAAGGCTCTCCTCGGAACCGTGACCGGACGGTAAAGATGGTAAGACACGTTCCGACGTCTTTAAGAGCAGAAATGATGAGGTCGTTTCTTATTTTTTGTTGATGAATCATTCATGAAACTGTGGATGTGAATAGCCTTCTCATGTTCAATCGCTGCACCAAAAAAAATCCATCGTTGCACCTGATGACATATCACAGGACCCCGTCCACACCATGTTTAGTCGATGTGAACTAGCATGTTTGACATTTGTTTTTTGTTGGCAATCTAGAAGCTACTAGGGGCTCCTGGCCTTACTACTAGGAGCAAGGACGCTACTAGGAGTTCCTGGCATCGCTACTAGGAACAAGAAGCTACTACAGCTACTACCGTATTTGGTTCCAAGATTTGTTTAGCTTCTCCGTGAGCCGAAGTGTTGCAAGATAAGCAAGGTTGTTTCCCTGGACGTGGAGACACTGGGCCTGGGTTTTCCAACGCTTCGTGAGCTGAAAGTTTTGAACCGTGAGCATTGACCTGCACTTTCATCAAAGAAACAGTCTACACAAAGATGGAGGCTTCAAAAATATATGCTTGCATTATGGAATGCCTTTAGATTACATCTTTTCTTGTTTGGCAGCAGGTCATGTAATTTGCCGCAAGGTATTTTGTCCAGTCGGACTTCAGCCAGGCTGATCAGGCTTTGTCGAGTGAGTAGTACGGAGTAGTACGAAGAGTGTGAACAAATCCAGGTGATATTGAAACATGTTCAAAGCCTGTGAAGCTTGCCAGCGCTGATTGCATTCCTTCAACAGTTCAACAAGCTGGGTCGGAGTGAAACCCCAGTGTTTATCGCGTGTTTTGAAGCTATTTATTTTTTATCATGCCTTCTTGGGATCATTGCTGGATCCAAGTACGTCATTTGCAGCATGTCAGCCAGTTGGTCAATGATCTCAGGATGGGAATAATCTGTAATTTGCTCAG
Source organism: Durusdinium trenchii (assembly GCA_963970005.1). Lineage (NCBI taxonomy): Eukaryota > Dinophyceae > Suessiales > Symbiodiniaceae > Durusdinium > Durusdinium trenchii. Next base: position 524,869 of record CAXAMN010023195.1, on the reverse strand, counting down.
CATGCAGAAAGTGTTTCAAAGATCCTTCAATTAATGCCAGGTTTCCTTGAATCTGTTGGTCTACAGGAACTGGCCAGGACATTTTACAACATGTAGCTCTTTGGCATGCCTCTTTTAATGGCGAAAGAGCTGCCGGACAGTGCAGCAAAATCCAGAGCAACTGAGGGGGGGGTGGATGCAGTGCTCAAGGGTTTTTTTGGACCAGAGTCACAAAGTACTTGAGAAGGTTCAAGGTTCATCCCACTTAGTTGGTTTGGCATGGCGAGGACCGAAAGGGGATTCAACATCTTCTATGTGGGCTTAGTGAGACAAGTCCCTGGCACTCACAGTCACTAAGTGCAATCAGTGGGTGAGCCACCAAGATGGCGAAGATGGCGACAGACCTTTCATAAGACGAAAGCATTCCCTGACCCTTGTCCAAGGCGTAAGCATGAGATTCATCCAAGCCTGTAGACTCCCACATGTACAAGATGCACTCCATGCAAGCAAATGCCACCGGACCTACATTTCGTCAGTTCTAGTCGGAGAGGTAGTTCCTCTTGATCTTGACCTATGTATATGATAGTATAGTAAGTACTTCACATTCCCAGTATCACCTTGGCTTCTCGCAGCCCTTGTGGTGTGCCCTGTGCCCTGTCCCATTTGCCGCTTTGCAGCGGATTGCTGGTCGCCCGAAAAGAATCTGTGGACCCTGAATACAGAGTGCGTATCGCCGTTCCTTCGGTTTGTGATGTTCTCTAACATGAAGTCAAAGTTCAAGTGAGGTGTGCCAGAGAGTGAGCACCAACAATGGATTCCCGGATTCCCCATCCAGGGATTGGTTTCCAAACATGTGTGCACATGACCAGATGTGGGAAATCGCTAACCCAGGCCCAACATCTGAAAGGTTCGGAAACGGCTCGACGAGTTCTCGTCCGTTCTCGGTCAGGTTCCACGTCCATCTCCCAAGGCCGGGGGTGGAATTACGCCGCGGTCGGGCTGGTGGAATTCATTCATGCCAGTTTCGGCGTCCGACCTGTCGTAAAGATTGAACCGGACCGCCGATGTGGGGAGCAAGGCCGTTGACTCGTGTAGTTTTGACGTGGTCGTTGGCATCGCGTCCTGTGGCGTTTGGGGAGAGAGTACTTGCTCCCCAATCCCCCCCCTCGCAATTCCACCAACGCGAAACCTTGCGAGCCAGCTTTGACAGGGGGGGTCGCAGCAGACCAAACGGATGTGAGTTGCTTTTGATTGTGGTCGATGAGCATGGCTTTGGAGGTCGTCGGCTCAACTTGGCGAACCCAACAGCGACCGGTGGAGATGACGTCGGGAGACAAGGGGCACTTCGTTAAGTCTACAGCTTCATCCATCCGACCCATCTTGGTGTTCTTGGCTTAGAGGGCGCAGAGCTCGGAGCTGGGGATGGGATGGGGTGTGCCCAACAAAAGAGGGAGATCCCCAGCCAAAAATAATGCTGGAAGAGGGGAACATCAACAAACTACCTCTAGTTGGAGCTCTTAGGTTGGAGGCCATTGCTTCTAAGTTGGAGCTCTTCTTGGTGCGGAGTTTGCCTTGGCCCTGCCGACGTGCCTGAGTTGCTGATCAGGAGCCTGGCACCTTAACCGCGCTGAAGCGCCTGGCGCAGGAGTGCCGCTCAGGGGCGGTTCTGTTTGAAGCCTGTTTTAGGATCTTCCAGGGCAGCATGCACTAGACAATCATCAGAAATCAACGCACTCTTAGAATTGTGTCTGTGTGCTTTGTCAGCGTTTTTGTCTTTGATGAAAGAGATGAACTTGTTGACCGGCAAATATTTAGCATTCGTTGATTTTTTTGGATTGCTCCAATTCAAAAGATTGCAGATTTGTCATGTTCGACCGTCGGACATCACACCACAGCACTGTCATTCAGCGGTAGGTGAACCCGAATGCGGTCAGCAAGCTGGTGGGAGTCCGCCCATAAACCATTTGGACTAACTACAGGGATGGCCTCCAACCTACTAGCGATGGCCTCCAACTTAATAACAAATGGATCATGATCATCGTTGAAGTTGGGCGTCGAGGAACTAAAGAGCTCGATCAGTGAAGACACGCAGAAAAGCAACTCGGCACTCGCGGCGGTCTGGAATGTGAGCTGGGGAGGTGAAACCGCATATTCCACGCTCGTAAAGGGAACGACACTTGAAGCCAAATTCACGAACAGTAGCCAGCCCTGATCCAGTCCTGCTAGAAGACCTCTCCTTGCGAAAAAAATCAATAAACAACAATATCAATCTGGAGGCGTCGCTGTTCAAGATTCAAGTCCTATTTTTGGGCGAAGACGACCCGGCCTCGTCTCCATGTCGTCGGGGAGTTTTTCCTGGGAATCCACACAACGTGCATGTCAGCACGTTCGAAGAAGAACCAAGATGTCCAGCCCACAACCTACAACGTCGCGACCTCGAAAACAACCAAAAACCTCAGAAAACACACAAAAAACAGGTCATGAGTGCGAAAGCACGGACGCAGACAAACCCCTTCGTCCCCGTGGAACGCGCTTCAGGTTTTCGTGACGCCTTCAGGAGCTGAACGATCGGGGAACCAAAAATGGGAGGAGAAGATTTGACTCGCGAATCAGTCAGAGATCCGTTTTTTGAAGGTTTTGCTAAAGGGCTACAAGATACGGATGGCCAAAGGCTTTGTAGTCCAGGAAGTTACAGTTTCTTGATCAACGATGCGGCAAAACAATGAACGGAGGCAACATACGAAGCCTCAATGGGTAATTCACGAAGAGGTACCAATCATGGTACTAGTATGAAGTGTCTCCTCCACACGCAAGCGTGACAAAAATCCAAGAAAGACAAACAGAGATCAAGGAAGCATGTCTTAGCGAGATCTTGTTTATTTTTTCTCCATTAGGTTGGAGGCCATTGCTTCTAGGTCTATATATTTTGTTATATATTGCTATTTCTTTGTGTTGTTCTCTTGTCCTTTTCCAGCCCAGGCAGTGCCTTAGAGGCCACCATGGAGACTGAACTCTCAGCCGTCCAAGCATACCCACTGTGGGGTCTTCTGGTTAGGGTCCAGCGAAACATGGAACCCTACGCAGTGAACAATGCTCTCCAAGCCATGGTCGAACACCTTTTTGGGGGGACAGAGACTCAGGGGCATCCAGGACCTACCATTCATTTGGGCTTGGTCCAACATAAGAGAACTGCACTAGTCAGACAAAGCTTCGAAGCCCGGCTCCCCATCGGCGACGATTCCGTTAAGGCAGAGTCATTTTGGACAGCCTATTTGAATCTGTTTGATGTTTGGCCACCTTCTTTCAGCTACAGCTACAGGATAGAATACCGCTGTTCAATTGACCGTCACAGTGGATCTGGTTTTTGCATGGCCCAGGGGTGTCATGAGTCATGACGGCGGGAAGCAAAGACTCTTTGGTTCACCTTCACCAGACCTGACAGGACACTGAAGATGAAAGAGAGGTCTTCGGTTGAAGATGTTCTCATGTCCTTTTTCCCCCGAACAAGAAACATGGACATTACCATATAAAAGAAGTAGCAAATACACCAGGTGTACTATTAAATATGAGGTGGTTTTTCATGTGAATATTTGGATTGATGTAAAGTTAATATGTTGTGTCGATAAGACTATATAAGACTTCGGCGTGGTGACCCAAAAGGAAACTTGATACCGAGTCAGGCGGTGGAACATATTTGAGTTCTGTTCTGTTTTCTAGTGGTTCCCGTTCTTTAATCGAACGCTCTGACTCATCGACTTTTTGTGGTTCCCGATGTTCCGAGCTACCCTCGCTCCGAGCTACCCTCGTGTCGTCTCGTCTCCGCTCGTCGTCTCGGCCGGACGGAGCTACCCTCCGGTCTCGGGTGCCCAGGAGGTATGATGGACCCTATGGACAGATCCCCGAAGGTCAACCAGAGACCCGTCGGCTTCTCGCGTGGAAGAAGACGGAAGACGGGTTCGATCGATGGACGGGTTCGACGAGATGGACGGAAGTTTCGGGACCATCCCGGAAAGTTGGGTGGTTCTTTTTTTGGGGGGGGGACGGGATGTGTGTTTTTGCGTGTGGGCAGGAGTGGGCAGCCTGATTTGCTGTGTTTGGTTTTATCTTGGCCATTTCAAAGCTGGCGAAGTAGCAGTATACCGGACCAAAGTCTTTCTTCTTGAAGGTTCCAAATTGACAAACCTTTCCCCCTAGAATCCTGCAAGACGCTTAATTATGTCACCTCACACGGTCAAAAGACCTCCCTTCAAAGCTGTTTAAAAAGGGCATTGCTACTAGTAGTGTCCTTGCTCCTAGTAATTAGTAGTGATGCCCTTGTTACGAGTAGCGATGCCAGGAGCTACTACTAGCGGCTACTAGCGTCCTTTAATTACATATAAATTGAAAGAGAATTATAATTGATCGTTCATGCTGGCCACCAAAAATTGACTTCTGAATGTCTCAATTTGACCGCGGCTGATCCACATATATGTTTTAAGGAAGCATAGTATAGTATAGTATTCTTATTGATATCACGATTCTGAGTGATCCCTCGATAAACATGCTGCTTTTATTGCACCATAATTGCCAATGGACATAACTGGTGAAGGAATTTCGAGCAGGTTTAGCTTGTGGGCCGTGTGGCAGAGTTGAAAGGAAAGCTGTTGCTTGGTATTCGAGGTGATGCAGGAGTTTGTCAAGAGTAATTAGTTGCGTCATACGAAAACAATAAGGATTTTGATCACATCGCGTGGTTCTTAACCAGTACCTTTCACAAACGATATGTTTAGGTCTTCCTTCCGTGTGGTGGTCTACCGCCGTCTACCGCGTCTAGACTTGTTTGCTGCCCCACATCGGGGTGGGACCGTGCGCCGCTTGTTCCAAGACCCTCCAAGGAAAGAATCAAACTCAGCCTTGTTGGTGATCTGTAGGGAGGTTCTTGAGATCCCTTTGTTGAGTCTTTGACCAGTGCTCCGGACCTCGCATGCCTACCCACTCAGTAGACAACCTGCAAAACTTTGTTTGTGGAATCGTGAGACCCCACTGCAATCAAAGAGGTGGAGTTGGTTAGCCCGGGTGAGTCATTTGATCGTTCTTTGGAGAACCCGGGGTCATCCCTTTCGCCCGAGATGAGAGAAAAGCAAGGTATGCGTTTGCTTTTCGGAGCAGCTCATGAGGCGGGGCAACGGTTGCGGGGGAAGTGGACCAATTTCAGATGTTATCTTGTGATCTGTGATCAGGTGCAGTTGAAGGATTCGGTGGTGGACCATGTGTATGTTGCATACAGAGACAGAGAACCAAGATTTGGCGGAATCAAAGAATGATCCAGACCAGTTGTGGTCTTGCGGGAATGTCTTAGCCAGTGAGCGGGGAAGGATGTATTTGGCTCCTGTCTGCAGAAAACTGGACCAGCTCCATCCCCAACTGTTTCCTGCGGCTGGTCGTTGTTTGTCGACAAGAAACGTAGCCATGGAGCACCCAGTGTAGGAGTTTGCCTGTGTAGGCGCTTGTTCGGATCCAAAAGTCTTCACTGGTCCCACCGAAATTAATACTCGTTGGGTTCAAAGGGGGCGATGGACCGCGGTTCCCTTGTTCCAACTGCTTTCGGTGCCTTAGAAGTCCATGTCCCATCGTCTGGGCTGAGCATGTATTCTGGATATTCTGGATCAATTTTGGAAAGGTGTGGAGAGTCTGCTGACCATAACAAAATTCTAAAGTTGCTCAAACATGGCTTTTGAGATTTGAGCATATCGTTTTGAGCCTGTTTGCGCCAGTTCTTTGAGTTTCCTTGTAGGCCGAACATAGGCAGCCCTGAGCGCTGGCTTGCCCTCGGACAGTGGAGAAGATCATGTTAGAAGTTCCAATTGAGAGAAGTGAATCTTTGAGAAATAAGCCCTATAGTTTTTTATAATCGTATCCACACGGTGAGTGAATCTTACTACTTCAGAACCACACCCTGTGATTCGTTGCTTTTAAAAGCAAGCACTGAAAGACCGAGGGGAATCCTTTTCACGCCCTACCCGATGGGAATCTATTTTCCGCGAAGCTCTTCCGGTCCGGCAGAATCCACACAGACTCCATGTCAAGCAAACGCACCAGGCTGAAGTCGTTCGGACGGTGCATCCGTTTGGAAGAAAATGGAAGACCCTCCCAACACTGGCATTGCGATGCAATTTTCCCGCATGGATGTGTGTGCGTGTGTGTGAGACCTTGAGGTGCTGGTGATCATGCTGCTCTTCAGGTGTTTGGAACAGGAAGCAACACCCGCCCTGCAAGCCCTGAGGCTTCAAGGTGTTGAATCCCTCACTTGGCTGATGTGAGAGCCTTCTTTTTGACCAGAAAGACTGTGAACAGCAAAACTACGGAGGCCTCCCAGACTGCACGATTCACTGATTAAGACCGCCCAATGTGTGGGAAGGTTGTTTTTTGTTGCTTTTGGATCTTTTGGGATCAGAAAATACCTCGCCCGAATCCTGTAGGAGAATGGTCTGTCTGGTTGGTCGTCCAGGTCTCTCCGGTTCAAACATCCGGATCGTGAAGTGCCATCTCGGTGGCTGGAAGAAACTTTAGTGCTCGTGCAGTGAAAAATCTGGCACCGCGCGAGCAGAGGACTTTTTGGCTCTTCTCATGGCCAGCCGCGGTCAGATCTGGAGTTCACTGGTAGGCTTTGGGAATCTCCTTGTTGTCCAAGCATATAGACGGAAAACCCCATGAGCAGGTCCGAATTCTAGGCCTTTGTTTTTTTCATATTCGGGTTCAACACTGGGCCAGCTGTACGACTCTGTCTCAGAATGGAGAAGTCCTGGAAAGAATCGAATCCATTTGAGGGACCGCTTCCGGCCATGGAACCATGGAATGGCCGGCCACCCGGAAACCCGGTCAGCTGGTCGGCTCTATTTGTATCATACCCCTTCAAGCAGAAGATTGCAGCAATGATCCACCCTTGAGATTTAGTCTTGTAGTGTTCTCTAATCTCTCTACGTTTACGTTTGACGTTCAGGTGGTGTTTGAGACAACGTTTCATACTCTAAAGCTGGATGTTTTGAGGGCTCACCAGCAAGATATATATATATATATATATGTTGATTGTTTTTGTGCTCTCCAAACTCTCGAATCAGCAACTGAGCAAAGCATATAGCGCAAATCAGTAAATCCCTCTCCACGTCAGCCTTTCAGGCGCCATTAAGAGAAGCCTCATGGACTGCGGCTGGGCCAGTTGCCGCCTTTTTCACCGCCAAATGTGCAAGAAACCCCTGGGAAGGAGGAGGAAGCAGGTCTTTCAAACATGGATGTTGAAGTGCATTGAAGTGGATGATAGGACTCATGGATAATTTAAATTGATGTACCACATGACCTATGTTGGCCAAGCTTGAACTGCTAGGAATATCATGTGATATCCAAGCTTCTCGGCACGGAACTGCCGAGACGATGACTGAAAAGCTGGTTTTAAGAACATAAAAGATCATGAAGTGAAGTTGCAATAAGTTGCAATTGCGTATCGCCCTTGTGGTACTTTTTTCCCGAATGCGTAGCGAAGGGTTCCCGTTTATAGTTGGGGGTCTGGGGGTTGGAGCTGTGTTCGCGTGGCTTGCGTCGTGTCGTCGTCTCTCGTCGTCGTCGCGTCTCAAATTTGCTGCCATTGGGGGAAGCTTTTGCAAGTGACTTTGCATGGACGTGTCACGTGTCAGTTTGCGCCGCTATTCCATTGTGATTTGCGTGACACGGACATGTCGCGCAAGAAACGTGATGCACTTCGCTGCACAGGCGCAGCGTTTTGTGAGATCCGCAGATTACGGCGCAGTTCCATTGGGATTAGCGCTTGGAGAGTCGTGTTTTTGGGGTGTTGGATGTGGCCGTGCCATTGGGATTTGCGTTTCAGGGTGTGGCATCGAAGCTCTGTTTTCGTGACAAGTCTCAGCTGAAATGGCGATTTTGATGGATGGGAGTGTGCTCTGAACGGGTCGAAATCATTCCAAACGTGTGGTGTGGTGCAAATTTTGTTGAAGCTCAATTCTCGTGGCAGGCGCAGGGAATCGTGAGGTTGTGAGTTGTGGTAGAGGTGAATGTCGCTGTCCCATTGGGATTGGCGTGTGAGCGGATGTTGTTTGGAGGGGCTGGAATCGCGAAACTGCTTGGCAGGGCTGCGTGATGTGTGTGCTCCGATGGGTGTTTCCGCTTGGCTTTTGGAGGAAGTCTCGTACGAAACGCTCGTTTTGCAGACTTTGACGTGTGAGTTTTTGAGGAAGTCTCGTACGAAACGCTCGTTTTGGAGACTTGACGCGCAACCCTCTGCGGAGATCGTGCGTGTCGAGTGCACCAAATGCAGGCGAGAGTGCGATTTGTCCCATGCGCGCGCAACCCTCTGCGGAGATCGTGCGTGTCGAGTGCGCGAAATGCAGGCGAGAGTGCGATTTGTCCCATGCGCTCGCAACCCTCTGCGGAGATCGTGCGTGTTGAGTGCGCGAAATGCAGGCGAGAGTGCGATTTGTCCGGTGGAGCTGGAAGCTGAGAACTGGCGACCTTGTAGTACTGTAGTACGTGGAGTATCTGGGGAGCTGGAAGCTGAGAACTGGCGACCTTGTAGTACAACTTTAGTACGCGGAGTATCTGGGGAGCTGGAAGAGAGTCCCACAAGAGTGTCCCGCAACAGTGTCCCACTAGAGTGTCCCAAAAGAGTGTCCCACAAGAGTGTCCTACAAGACTGTCCCACAAGAGTATCCTACAAGAGTGTCCCACAAGGAGTTCCACAAGAGTGTCCCACAGAGTGTCCCACAAGACTGTCCCACAAGAGTGTCCTACAAGAGTGACCCACAAGAGTGTCCTACAAGAGTGTCCTATAAGAGTGTCCCACAAGAGTGTCCCACAAGAGTGTCCCACAAGATTTTCCCACAAGAGTGTTCTACAAGAGTGTCTCACAAGAGTGTGCCACAAGAGTGTCCCACAAGAGTGTCCCGCAACAGTGTCGCTCAAGAGTGTCTCACAAGAGTGTCCCTTAAGAGTGTCCCTTAAGAGTGTCCGACAAGAGTATCCCACAAGAGTGTCCTACAAGAGTGTCCCACAAGAGTGTCCCACAAGAGTGTCCTAGAAGAGTGTCCCACAAGAGTTTCCTAAGAGTGTCCCACAAGAGTGTCCTGCAAGTGACCCACAAGAGTGTCTCACAAGAGTGTCCCACAAGAGTGTCCTACAAGACTGTCCCACAAGAGTGTCCTACAAGAGTGTCCCACAAGAGTGTTCCACAAGAGTGTCCCACAAGAGTGTCCCACAAGAGTGTCCCACAAGAGTGTCCTACAAGAGTGTCCCACAGGAGTTTCCTACAAGAGTGACCCACAAGAGTGTCCTACAAGAGTGTCCTACAAGAGTGTCCCAGAAAGTGTCCTACAAGAGTGTCCTACAAGAGTGCCCCACAAGAGTGACCCACAAGAGTTACCTACAAGAGTGTCCTACAAGAGTGTCCCAGAAGAGTGTCCCACAAGAGTGTCTTACAAGAGTGTCCCACAAGAGTGTCGTACAAGACTGTCCCACAACAGTGTCCCACTAGAGCGTCTCACAAGAGTGTCCCTTAAGAGTGTTCTACACGAGTATCCCACAAGAGTGTCCTACAAGAGTGTCCCACAAGAGTTTTCCACAAGAGTGTCCCACAAGAGTGTCCTACAAGAGTGTCCCACAAGAGTGTCCCACAAGAGTGTCCTACAAGAGTGTCCCACAAGAGTTTCCTACAAGAGTGACCCACAAGAGTGTCCTACAAGAGTGTCCTACAAGAGTGTGCCACAAGAGTGTCCCACAAGAGTGTCCTATAAGAGTGTCCCACAAGAGTGTCCCAAAAGAGTTTCCTACAACAGTGTCCTAGAAGAGTGTCCCACAAGAGTTTCCTAAGAGTGTCCCACAAGAGTGTCCTGCAAGTGATCCACAAGAGTGTCCCACAAGAGTGTCTCACAAGGTGTCCCACAAGAGTGTCCCACAAGAGTGTCTCACAAGGTGTCCCACAAGAGTGTCCCACAAGAGTGTCCCACAACTTTGTCCTACAAGAGTGTCCCACAAGAGTGTCCTATAAGAGTGCCCCACAAGAGTGTCCTACAGGAGTATCCCACAAGAGTGTCCTACAAGAGTGTCCCACAAGAGTGTCCTAGAAGAGTGTCCCACAAGAGTGTCCCACAAGAGTGTCCCGCAGAGTGTCCCACAAGAGTGTCCTACAAGAGTGTCGTACAGGAGTGTCCTACAAGAGTGTCCCACAAGAGTGTCCCACAAGAGTGTCCTATAAGAGTGTCCCACAAGAGTGTCCCACAAGAGTGTCCCACAAGAGTTTCCGACAAGAGTGTCCTACAAGAGTGTCCTACAAGAGTGTCCCACAAGAGTGTCCTACAAGAGTGTCGTGTAAGAGTGTCCCACAAGAGTGTCCTGCAAGTGACCCACAAGAGTGTTCTACAAGAGTGTCTCACAAGAGTGTCCCACAAGAGTGTCCTACAAGAGTGTCCCACAAAAGTGTCCCACAAGAGTGTCCCGCAAGAGTGTCCCACAAGAGTGTCCTATCAGAGTGTCCTACAAGAGTGTCCTACAAGAGTGTCCCACAAGAGTTTCCTACAAGAGTGGCCCACAAGAGTGTCCTACAGAGTGTCCCGCAAGAGTGTCCTACAAGAGTGTCCTTTGGACATATTAGTTTTTCGATCGTGTTTGCATTCGGGTTCGTGGGTTCCATCTTGTTTATATAATATCTCTTCAAAACAGGTCTCTTCAGGATGTTCTTGGGTGTGTGCCTTTCGAGTCAATTCTTTCGACTTCACAGAGGATTTACCTTGGGTTGAATCCCGGGCGCTCGAAGACGAGGAAAAGGGACGCAGTGCCACGAGTGCGCCGGGCGGCGTTGGCTGGGACGTGCTGCCTGGAAGAGTGGGAGTTCTACAGGCTACCAGCGGCTACCAACTTTCAGCAAAGGTTTGGGATTGGAAGTATGGGTTTGCAAACGTTTACAATCTACAATTTGTTTATGGATCTTGAGATCGTGGAGTGTTGGGGGAGGACTTGAAACTTGGAATTCCGGGACGTTGAAGCTCACAGGCCGGCCTAGTCCAGTTTCTGGACTGGGGGGGGAGTCCTAAGATATCCTAAGATCATTGGACCGAATCATTGTTCTGCCAAATGTGTGGGAAAGGAAGATGCTCTTGGTTGTGCACATTTCGCTTTTCATGGAGTCAAACATCAAACGAGCTTTCGTCCACCAGGGCTTCGTAGAAACTGAAAAAGAGAAGACATCTCTCCAACAGGACCTGTGGTCTTGTTGCTTGGTTTGCCCAACAAATTCCAACAGGTACAGAATGGACCAACAGCATTATGACCCCAAAAAAACCTGACTGACTAGGTGATGGTTTCGGATATTTCTATTTTCAAGCCTTACTTGGGGATGATTGGACCCTCTGACTCCTATTTTTCAAGTGGGTTGAAAACACCAACCAGCTGAGCTCAATTGGATACCTTTCTGGGTGGGTCATCGCACCTTTCTTGGTACCCTTTCAGCGGTTGGGTTGGAGGGATGGGTGTGTTGACAGTCTCGGGGTAGAGATCGCCAGTGCCGTGCCATGCACCCGGACGGAAGCTACAGCTAGGGTCACAAGAACCCTGTTCTCAATCCAATGCGGCTATATCAAGAATGTTGATCTTGATTCGCTGGGCATATCATGCATGTTTCATATCCTCTATGTATTACAATACTAGAGGAATCGGAATGTTTTTGTTTCCAAGGAAGAAGCTAGCTTCCTAGACATATGTCGCGTTCATGTGCTGCCTCAGAAAGGCTTACAGCAAGACAGGAAAGCTCCAGCATCAACTAGACTTTGAAACAAAGCATCGCGGACGAAGATTCCTCGTTTTGCGAAGCATCGCTTCAGCCGATATCGGTTTGGTCGCAGCTTCGCTTCAGACCTTGAGTCGTCAGTGGATATCGGCACCGAGTCCCATCACATCCTCCGTCCTTTTCGAGTCCGCCATGGGCGGCGCTGGGGGGGAAGATCTACCGGAGCGTCAGTCGGGTGCGGGGTCCGAAATGGATGGATTCCGGCGCTCGCTCCGAGGGGAATAGGTGACATGCTTTCTCAAAGCAAAGAACCCTGAAGCTGCCGTTGCACATCCCAGCTGGACCTAGTCTACCTTTGTTCAAGCGGAGACGTAGGGGCCCACCTAGATTTTGACTTAGTCATCAAGAAGACAAATTGTGTTGCCTACTGGGTTGTGCAACTGGGCAAGAAATACTCCTAAATCAGGCCAGACCTCGCAAGCAACGAAAGAATGATTTGAGGCTTTCCCGTCACAGATGCCAGACCCAGAGACCTTCTGATCACTCACTTGCCCTACAGGTCCCGCCTCCATGGCCTCCATGGTCCCAGTGAAACCTCAGTAAGAGTATTGCTTCCCTAGGGATCCAAGTAACTTCTCAGAACGTACTTGGACCCTCCTAACCTACACAACTTAACAGTGTCTCCAATCACCTTCTGAGCAGGTACTTGGATCCCTGGGGGTTGGTGTATGTTCAACTCCAGTGAGGTCAGTTCCTATTTCCTCAGGTCGACCTGACTGCTTCTGCGATCGAGGCGAAATCCGCGCGCGGGGCGTTTCGATCGGACGTGTCAACGCGTCGTGTTGAAACGCGGCGGCGGCACGTGGAGGGTTTGATCCCGTGCCATGTCACTCCCACTCACTAACATGGAAGTGGAAACCCTCTTTTCGTAAAGGAATTGAGTCTTCACTAATGACATGACGTCTTGGACACCGGTGGACACGACCCTTTCGTTGGGACCCACGTGTTGGCAACGGCCACGTGTTGGAAGCCAACCAGCTTCGTGGCTTCAAGGAGCGATAGCTCCTGAAAGAGAGTCGGAGATGTCAACGGGCTGCCCAAGGGGCACCCCTTAACGTTCCATGGGATCTCTTTTGCACTGCTGTTTGCGACCGTGATCCTGTTCAAAATCGGAGTAGAATGTGGGGATGTTGCCAAATGATTTTCTTGGGATCCCTTTGACCATCTTTGATCCAGGGCCATTTGGTCATTTGGGGTTCTTCATGTTTGGTCGAGAGCAGGCAGTGACTCTGGTGCCCTAGACGACAGAAGAATTGGACGAAAAAAGCGCTCGGGAAGGAACGTCCAGTGGGAACGCTCGGAGAGTCGTCGGACGCTTCGTTCGCCAGTCGTGACTTTTTTTTGACCGAAGACTCTGAGCTGCAGAACTCCACGGTTTTGGGGCAGCCAAGCCGTCCCGGTTTTGGGGGTTGGCAGCCGGTGCAGGAAGAGCAGCCAGTCCGCAGCTGGTATTTGCAGCGTGCGAAGCTGGATGGCAGCCTCATTGGCCAGGTGGGGCCGTTGACTGAGGCGTCGATGTGACTGAGGCGGTTGCCCTGGGAGATGGGCACACGTCCAACCCGTTAGATCCGCTCCCTTGGAGTCTCACTTGGTCGCCTGACACTCATAGTGTGTTTGTTGATATTTGAACCCCCCACAGACATTGATTGTAAAACCGTAAAACCTCTTCAGGCCTGCAGGTGTTGAAATATCATCGAGAGGCGACAGGAACACAAACAACGGAAGAACTTGGAGACTCTCAACCTTCCTGTCTAGGGTGGAGGCCATCGCCACTAGGGTGGAGGCCATCGCTATTATATAGGTTGGAGGCCGTCGCTACTAGTAGACCCGGTGGGTTTCTTCCATGAGATTGGGGCTCCGCGGGTGTTGCAATGATGGTGAGCTATATGCCTTCACCGTCGATCAGTCAAGCAGGACGATCCGGCCGCTGATTTCGAGGGTGAACAGTGATTGTTGGAAACCATCCGCATCCATATGCATCCTTCAGCTGTTTTGTTTGCTTCGGATGTTGGTGAATGATACAGATCATTTCTGGTCAATGGATTGATCCATGCAATCATGGAATATGTGCGTTACCTGTTGACCCTTAGATGGCTATACGAATGCGGGCAAATATTTCAGTCCCGGTCTGCGATTTCTTTGGGCAATGAGTCCTCGGCTCTTGCCCTCTTTCAGCACAATTCCTGTGATCGAATCACCAAGGGTAGCAGGTTTGTCTTACTGCCATATTTACCCAGCAGTTGGGGTGGTTGACCTGGGGATACCTATATATATATATATTACAATATTCCAGACATGCGGTGTCTGGGATGTCTTTTCCGATTGCAGATGCCTGCGATCCCTGAGGATTTGTCCAATTCGCTGTATCAAACACAATCGAATCTGGGAACCCAGGTCGTGTGTCATCAGTAGTCTTGGTTGGTATACTTGTCGAGCCGCTTCTAGATCAGTTGAGTTGCATGTTGCCCCGCAAGAATCTATGAAGCAGTTTGATCATCTGACCGCAAGTGTCCTGACCCCCCCAAAAATATCGCTTCGGTCACCGAGCTCTTTCGCCGTCGCCGTCGTCGCCTTTTTGGGGACCGGAAAAAGGACCCCGGGCCCACCGAGCTCTTTGGGCTCAAGAGAGTCTCCGACGAATCGGCTCCGCGCCATGGACGGCCTGACACCCAGGAGCGTCCGGTGAAGGCAAAGATCTCCGGCTGTCATACACGAATCGATACTGTAAGAAATCGATGTATATATAGATATCATAAGATATGATGCACATTTTGAGTAAGCAAGTAATATGTTGAAATAAAGGGAACAAGAATACAACACCACCACAGACTGACATGCCAGGATGGAATAGTATTCTATATATTCACAAAAAAATAGAGTCACCTACCCTGACAGCAATACATGCCCCAGGTATTCATCCAAATCCATAGACCCCCTTGGGTTGCCAAGGAAACCCTGAGTGTTCCTCTCCTCTCTGTCTCATTTGCCTATTATGTTGGGCTTTGTATCCAATACGTTGGGCTTCTTACGTCTCAGCAAGGAGCGGGAGCATTGAAAACCAAACACCAGCTCATTGGCTTAGACATGCTTAGACATGATATTAGACGATGAGCTTTGCGACATACGCCGCAATTTTTCTATCAGAACCTCTTGTTTTCATCTCCAGTTTGCTTCCCACATGCTACCATGCACATCCCACATCCCATGATGGATGACTGTACAGTCATGATGCATCACTTTTGAGCATAGATCTACACACTGACAAACACCTCACATGGAAGTGGATGCTTCCTTGGAAGACGATCTTCCTTTACGAACGGGCTTTTTCCCCTCCACTTCCATGCGATGTGTTCGTCGGAGTGTACAGATTCAGTGCTCAAAGTTCCCACAAGTTGAATGGAGCTCTTGCTATTATATCGCAACTACGCACACAACATTCTCGATTCACTGGCAACTATATATAGGCACTGAACAAAGTATATGTTGGCCCTTGTGCTTCAAAGGTCGCCACGGCAACCGATCAAAGACAACTGAAATTTGGAAAGTGCAAACCCTGTGTTTGTAATGGAAACCTATGGAAACTTCGCGTATTCTGGAGAACGCTGCGTAGTTCTGATGTTGGGTTCACCCTTCGTTGCCGTTTGCTGTACCATTCCTGCGAGCATCTGCGAGCATTGTGGTCCGCACGGCAGAGGGGTCAACATCATACCATGTCATACCTCCATGCTGTGTCAACTCTTGAAAGGACTGATAGAGCACTTGCCACAAGGTAACAAGCTTAGCTAATTGCTACACTTGTTGGTCGTTCTTCTGGGCTCTGAGCTTCCAGGAGAGGTCTTTGGGCCATCGACGAGGTCGAGGAGGTCGAGGCCAGAAATTCCACACGTCGCAGGGTTGGATGGATTTGGATGGCCCTCAAAACCCGGATGAAGCCCCTGAAATCCAAAGACCATGTTCAGGGTTGTTCAGGTGGTTTTCACTCCGATGATTTCACGATACTCCACGGAGTATCCCGCAATGGTGTGTTTGCATTTAATGGTTGGGAGGTGTTTTTTGGAATTGAGAACCTCAACTGGAGCCGACACTAAACGAAAGTTCGGGCGATTTGCACTGGCCAAGAAGGGTAGAGCTGGAAATCGCATCCTCAGAAACTCAACCTGTTCTTCTAGAAGAGGATGTTTTATGGTGTGGCCACAAGAGAACATGGCACAGGGATGCACAGGGCCAGTTTCTCGGTTCACGCCACTCCCCCAAAGTCAGCGGCGCCACCATTTGCATCACTCATTTGCCGATCGCTGTGAGGAGCAGGTACCCAAAGAGCACCCCGTTTCTCGCATGGTGGAGACCTGGACCTCTCAGCCCCATCTGAAGAAGATCGATCATGCGGTGAAGAAGCACCGACGATTCTTGGGACGATTCCGACGGGGCTTTTCAAATCCCCGATTTGTTTGATTTGCACAGAAAAGATTAATGGTATGTACAGACAAATCAGAAAAGCCGGAGGCCGTGGGCACCTCATGGTAGCTCGAGTGTTTTTTAGTGTTTTTGGCGACAGCTGTACTTACTGCATGTACTTATGATTACTCATGTATGACTGTATGACCTTGTTTTTCCCTTCAGCAGGGGCCTAGTGTGATGCTTTTGTTTCTGGACTTCACTTCACGAGAGGTTTCTTCTCATGCCGAGGAATGCTGATGATGAAGCGACGGAAATTGATGGATTTCCTCCTGACCAATGGATTTGAAGATGGGACGGTGAACAGCAAGAAGGTTACCTGGAAGATTTGCTCTACATATCCGTTACACGAGGCCGCTGCTAGGGTGGTCTCACCACCACAATCAGTCTCCATCCCAATGAGCAGCATACTCCATGTTCTGTGTTCCAATGGCGGAAGGGCTCGTGGCCCTGTTCTCTTACTTAATTAAGTGGGTGCCTAATTACGTAAGGACTAGAGTCCACGCTCCTAGCTGGACGCAGGATAGCTCACCCTTCTTCATCCGAAGGTTAGAGAAGCTGAATTCCAAACTTGTCCAGCCTCCAGAGTCCGAAACATGAAGCGAAGAATCCACTCCGACCCCGACCACTTCTGACTGCACCGCTTCAGGCCGTCAGGCAGAAGAACGTGGAGATCGTGGACTTGCTCCTGGCCTTCGGCGCCGACGTGCGACTCACGGACTGGCCTTCGGGCCGCACCGCCTACTCCTTGGCCAACCATGAAGTGCGAGAAGTCTTTGAAAGGACCGGCTGAGCCCACGGGGAGGCTTGCCCGGTCACCGCTAGGGGAGGAAGTGATGATAGAATTCAGTTGTATGCAAAGGGTAAAATCGAAAATCGGAGGAGGAGGAGGAGGAGATGATACATCATACATCTATATTGCAAATATGTGCAAATAATATATATATATATATACTCTATAGTTTGATACGAGATACTTCTAGAGATATATATATATATACATGTATTTATAGGGATGAAAATAACGACGCTCATGTTGGCATGAGCTTTACACACAAGTTGGTCCTGATGAAAAATCGGTGTCGGTGTGGCAGCAGGTGGCTCCCAACATACACAGAACATACACAGGTGGCTCTGTGAGACAGAACGCCAATTAGCAAACTGTCACCTGAAAGTAGCAATTCAATAGTTCTACTATGTTCTACTATAGCATCTGAAAGGCCAGATCTTCAACTTCGGGCTACGCGAACAGGTATCTCGATTGGCCGAACAGGGAACTCCGGCCTGCGGCTCGAAATCTGTTTCGGTTTTGGGGAAGCTCCAAATTTCAGACACCCGACCGCTGTGTGGTATTCATACAACTACCATGCCTTTTTGTTGCATTTGGTTACCACGCGGGTCACTGGGATAGAGGAATTCTTTCTTAATCTTACAGAATAACGATCCACAGCACGCTGAGCTGTGCATGCTGTTTCCACAGCCGCGCGCCTCCTTTCGCTCGCGGCCAGGAGGGGTTTGTCATTCTCGTCGCCCTACTTTCGTGCCGGCAGCAAGTTGCAGCGCTTCCCACCTCCACGAGGTTGGGAAGAGTTTTTTGCCAAGCTGGAGCAGGAGAGACTCAGAGAGACTCTGAGAGTCTAGCATTCAGAGTGCAAACCTGGAGTTGAAGAAAGGTGTTGATCCGATTCAGGTGTTGTTTTGATGTTTGTTCATTTATGTTCATGCGTATATATACATGTACGAGGGACCTCCATGTAAAGTATAACGTTATGAAGGTTGAAGTTATGTTTACTGTTTATAGCTTGGAAAAGACAATTCACACCCCCAAATATCTATATATATACATAATAATCCGTGTTGAATATTTTTTAAATACAATACTAAATATTTTAGACAATCAACAACCCAGGAACAGCAATAGACTCTGTTGTTTTTGATCAACTTCAGGTTCCTAGGTTGTCAGGTATTTGGACATTTCCAAAAATAGTAAGACAACATGTTTGTTTAAACTAAATTGTAGTTTCTTGTTTTTTGTGTTTTGTGGGCTACTAAAAAAGATAACAATTGTAAGACGACTAGATATTTAGTTTTTGTTTTGCGAGCTACTCAACAAAAACACTTGAAACTTTTTAAAGCAACTGAATACTTAATTTGTTGTGCTTGTTTTTGTTGTTTCGCTGGCACTAAAACCATAAAAACTAAACAGTCTTTAAAAACTGAATCCTTCGGGTGCCTAGGTTGTCAGGCATTTAGAAATTCCTAGTGTTTCTTCAGTAGACCGCAAAACTAAAACAACTAAATATTGTTGTTTTGTTGTTTTAGTTGTTTGGAAATTCAAAATACCTGGAATCCTAGGAACCTGAAGGATTTTTTCTATGTTTAGTCCATTTTTGTTATTGTTTACTAGCCGCAAAACTATAAAACAGAATCTAAATATATAGTTTTGTAGACTTAATGTGTTAAAGTCTTTTTTGGTAGTCCGCAAAACTAAAGAAACTTAATATGTAGGTTTTGTTGTAATTATGGCATCTTTGGTGTGTTTAGAATGTCTAAATACCTGGCAACCTAGGAACCTGAAGTTGATCAAAAACAACAGATTCTATTGCTGTTCCTCCTTGCCACCCCCCTTTGCAAGAATGAGACGTCACGAATTACTACTTTCCTACCGGTACCCCTCCCGAGTCATAAAAGAGGAAGCATGTTAGCATTTGGATGTTAGTTTTTTTTTCTCTTTCTTAATTCTTGTCCCTCAGTGCTTTTGCTGAAAGAATTGCAAACATAGTTCAAAGTGCAGTTATACTACTCTTCCTCGTCCCTTTGTCGAAGGCAAACGACAGGATGCTATCCCTATTCCTCCTTATTATTGCGCTTTCTTGGTGCAGAGGAGAGTTGTGAGGACGAAAAAGAAACATGTTCTTGAAGGAACGGGGGTGGGAAGTAGGAAGGGTAGATACAGGACGAAACAAATCCCGTGTCCTTTCTTACGGTGCAAACATGGGAGTAATGAGGATGGAGAGTACAATAGCACCCCCTGAGCTCTCCTGTCAGGGAAAACAAGTGAGCAAACTGGTACAGGACGGATAGCAACATCCTTCTTACTCTTCTTTGAAGGGAGAGAGCATGGTACTAGGAGTGTAACTGTTTCTCCAAAGAAGCAAGAGGAGGGGTAGCTCAAAAGCAAGTGTAGCTCAATGCAAGCAAGGTTGGCTGGGTGGGTGTGTCTTTTCTGTGTGGCTCGTGAGCTGGCATAGTGGCAACTCTCCTGGAGAAGCGAGAGGTCCATAGTAGCGATGCCAGGAGCCCCGAACGTAGCAATGCCCTTTGCTCCTAGTAGCTTCTTTGCTCCTAGAGCTGCAAAAAGACTGGGAGGACAAGAGGTCAGTCTTCTTCATTTTTTTTCGGAGCTGCAAGGAAGGATAGTAGGAACAAACGCGGTCCTCTTCTTCAAGAAGTGACATTGTAAATAAAGGTGAGTGAGACAGTGAGCAGCAGTAGTAGTAGTAGCAGCAGCAGCAGCAGCTTCCTATGTGCAAACCACTCGTTTGATGCTAACAATACGGACCTGTGTACAGATTTGTATCAATTTGATCACCTATCCATTGGTTGAGATAGCTCGGGCGCTAAAGTATTTTCCATGCGTTGCTTTGTCCTACGGGCCTCTAACTACACTGCTATATCGCGTCGCTGTCCTACCCTATCCTAATTCGTGATGCTTTATTCTTGCAAAAGGCGTGGCAAGGAGGAACAGCAAATAGAATCTCTTGTCTTTTATCAAACAGGGAATGTTGAGAATACAAGATACTGACAACCCTTCTTTTCTTTGAACAGCCTCCAGGGATAAGGACAGTTAAGAAAACTCTTTGTCCCTGTATTCAGGAAGAGGAGTTGTAAGGAGTGAGAGTGGTGGCTGTCCATTTTCTAATCAAGGAAAGTCGTAAGGTGTAAGCAAGAAACAATAGGAAGGCCAATGGAAAACGAGGAACACTCTTGACCCTTATTTAGACGCAATTTCTACGGGAGCGAAGCACTGCGCTGCCCGATTAGACAGCGCTACTGTACTTCACCTTTCTTAATTGCGTACCAAGTTTTTATATGCTGGAAAAAAGGGATCGCTATATGGCCCAGGTCCCCCCACATATACGTATAATTACATATAATATCAATATAATATATTATATACTATATATATTTTTTTGATGATAGGTAAAGGCCTTGTTGTGTGGCCTAAGCCGGCGACTTGGAGGTGGGACCTTCTAAATCCGCAAGATGAGGACAAAGGTATGGACCAGATCAGCCATGCATGCTAAGACCTGTCGATAGGTCCCCATGTTGGAGCACTTCCATGGCCTTCCAAGAACTTAGAACTCACGGGGAATCCATCTATTTCTTCAAAAGGTCCAAGCTAAGCAGTTGAAGGGGGCAAAGTCGGATGTCTCTTGTGAGAGACGATGGTCGACACCCAACAAGACTTAAGATGCCCAACAGGAATGGAACGACAAGACGTTCGCAACGTCACCCAACATGTGCGCCACCCATCGGGAGTTCTGTGCTTTGGTGGAAGACACTCCCACAAAGAACAACAATCCCCGCACGGGCGCTTCGCGTCCGTCGCGTCCGTCGCGACCTGCGCGTCTTCGCGACCTACGCAGGATCCCTTGACGCAGAAGTCAGGTGCCGAAACGGAGTGATTAAAGCGTCTTAGGCCCCATGGGCTTCAAAGGCCGGCTGAAAATGCCGCTGGTGCCAGGGGTCCCTGAGTTGCTGAAGATGTCGCGGCAGGCAGGGTGAACCTTCGAAAGGGTTTAATGATGTTTGGTGGTTAGAAGCTAATTTTGTAGCAGATCTCAGATTAGCAGCTGCAGATCTCAGATGTTGATGGCCCGGGAACGAAGGGATAGTGGATCGCTTCAGACCCTGCAACAAAATTCAGAGCATGCATTCTGCACTCCTTTGATGGATTTGTCCTCGGAATCTTGATCTACTTCATTCCACTGTGGGAGTAGAAACTCTCAAAGGAGCTGTTTCAATTCGACTTCTTGCCATATTGGAGTTCCTGTGGTCGACGACAAAATGTTGGGCCCACAGGATCCCATAGGCTGCGGCTGACGGCGATGAATTTGCACAAGATGCGGCAACACGCAATCGGGTTCAATGCACGATCTTGCACCTGCTTTAGGTCAGATCGTGGCAAGACTGCACCTGCGCTGAGCATTTTACCCCAGTTGCAAAGATTTTTGCACCTGCGGCACCAAAGCCGGCTTGAAGGTCGGGCTAGTTTCTTTGAACCTCGTGCGAACTCCCCCTGAAAGTCGGCAGATTTGCCATTTCCGGGGAGGTTTTGGCAACCGGTCGCTTGGAGAGTTTTGATCCGGAGATTGGTTGCATCGTGAAACCCGGCTAGCAAGAGTCCGTCGTGACCATTTAGAGCATGGCTTGCACACGTCCATGACTTAGGCAGTGGCAATTTTTGAGTCGAAATCGGACAGAGTGAAATCCACCACTGAATAAACTACAGAAGAATTCTTGCTGCAACCGTCATGTCGCTGCAAGGATATCCTTAGACCCCCAATTCTGGCATGGCTCTCGTGCCGGAGTCACAGAAGAGCGTGCTACACGGGGGAGGCCGGCCCAAGGTTTGTCAGCAAGGTGAGGTAGAATGGAGGAACTCAGGCAGAGATAAAACAGGTGTGAGAGGCTCAGGGTGAGAGTTGCAGAAGTGATCATGATTAGTAAGGCACCTTGCTACTAGTAGTAATGCCAGGAGCTACTAGTAGCTTCTTGTTGCTACTAGGATTGCAGGTAGATGTTCGCAACCACGTGGCATTTGTACGGTCGCACATTTCTGCAAACAGGTCGGGTTTGTTGAACCGGAGGGGTAAGGATTAAACAGGTCGTGTGCAGGAACCATTTGTTTGAATGGGTGCATCCAAATCTCAAGATATGAATCTGATGATCACCAACACTTGATCAACCTCGACAAAACCTTTAGACTATGTTAGACACAAAGCTTTAGAATATACTTGATCTGGAGATTTGGGCATGAATATATTGATCGCGCACGATCCAATGCCACCCGCATAGCCCCCACTGATCCATCGCGCACAGTCCAACGCTGAGAAAATCCGCTCCCCCGCTGCAGAGTGGAGAACAAGGAGCCACATTGTTTGGAACTGTTGGGGAAACAACTGCAGAACAAGGAGTATGCACAATGCACTGCGATTGCAGAAAGCGATCATTGACAAAGGCAAAGGTAACGAGTGTGTAGTATGTATATATATATATACACAATGCAAGAGACAAACAACGCGCTAACCAAAATGGCGATGGTGCAAGAAAAGGTGCAAAAAAGCCTTTGCTTTGCTGTTCTTTGGCTTTCTTTGGCCTTGAGTCGCGCAGTCTTCTATTGCAGCGATCCTTTGACTGTTCTTTTGTTTGCTTTGCCTCTATTGTATCTATGAACACAAGGGTGTGGCCTGTGTCGGCCATGCAAGGGTTATGTGTCCAACCATGAGGCACCATGAAACAAACCACCTTTAATTAGCAGCATTTTCGGGGCGTTTTCGTTGAGATCTCAAGTCCCGCAGTTGTTTTGCATGTGTATGGCTTCTTACGACCTACACCTACTCGTCGTAGGTCTGGTCTTACTACTCGTGTGGATGTGCTGCCATGAGTTTCAAAAGTTGTGGTTGCTCTTTGTGCAATTCATCTGGCCTCAATGGTCAGCCTCAATTATCTCGGATTTGGGAGACGGATGCTTGATGGAGGCATCCGGACACGCAAGAATCCTGGTATTTGGTTTAAATCAGCTGATTTCCGGACAGCACTGTGGTCCGCTGGCCCAAAACGTTAGGCCGGTTTGATGTGTTTCCGCCATCTATGCTGCACTGAGTAGATCGAGTGAAGGATGATTTGTTAACGGTGTTGTTTTTTCATGTGTTCTTTTCAATTGTTTTTGTGGGCTGCCTGGGAATCACTCATGGGCAAAGAGGTACTCGCAGCGGGTACAACAACCTTTCCCATTCGCGTTCGCTGCAACTGTCGCGGCTTGAGCGCTGCATGCATCCACTGCCTTGAAATCCAATGCATCACAGTCTGTGGTTTGTTTGTGCGACTTCCTGCTTCAGGATCATGAAAGAATAAGCTCAACTGGTTGCAGGATCATGAGGTCCAGTGGATTCAACCATAATTAGAAGGGAGTCTGACGGGTCCTTTACTCCTGGTGGTGTGCTGCATTTGCGGCCTGCACCAGATCTTTTGAGCGTGGCAACCGGTTGCTTGGAGAGTTTTGATCTGGAGATCCTGGTTGCATCTCTCGTTTGTAAAAGCCCGACCGTGGCATGGTTTGACACATCCATGGCGTCAAGTGCATGCCATTCATATGGTATATATGAGCAACCACTGTTATTTAGGCTTTACTATAGAGTAGTCTACGGCATTATTTTTTTTTCTTGTCTATCATCAGTATTCGCTTGTGAACGAGATAGGGCCCCCCACATAAACAAGATGCTTTTGCTTGATGACACTGGACACTAAAGTAGTCTGAACGAGATAGTGTGATCTGCTACTAAAGTAGTCTGAACGAGATAGGGCCCCCACAAAATAGATAGTGTAATTGTGTGTAATTGAGTTTAGTACCAAATAAATTCCGCTGCATATATATATAAGCATATAATATAGCAAATAGCTACTAGTAACAAGTGCATTTCTACTAGTAGCATCATAAAATCGTCGAGTCAGCCGGAGTGCACTCATACCACCTTCACGAACTTTATCTCGAGAGATCACTTACTGCAGGTCTATGAGTCTATCGCGCTTAGGCTGCATCGACATTGTTGCAAGGCAACTTTTGTTGGGGTATACTCTTAGATACTGAGGCCCTTACCTCAATTAATCAGAGTTGTCAGTTTGGCCAAATTGATCTAAATTGTGTTGTGGCATTGACTGGCTGATTTGAGCCTATGACGAGGCACCCTCGGAGCTGCATTCTCTTTGTTGTGAAAGCACAGACGTAGAATATCGTATGTCGTGCCAGTTTGTCGCACTTGGTATGTCTCATGGAAGTGGCGCCATAGTTTGAAATGAAATAATGACTCATCTATTTGTGACTGCTCTTTGTGCAGTTCATTTGGCTTGGCGTTTGCCAGATGGAATTGTCGCGTGTGGAATGCATAATATTGCATCCATGAGCTTCAGTCCGAATATATACTGTAATTTGTTTCAATTCACTCAATTTTGCGGCTCACCCGTGGCTTGGATCCTCTGGTCTTGCAGGAGAAGATGACGAATCAGACGTGTGTGGTGTATGTCTAGACCGTTCTTTTGGGCTACCGGGAAAGATGGAGCCTCACTGCGATGTGTCTCGGGTTGTGCCGGCTTTGCAACAAACACTCCTCACACGGTGCTTGAGGGCTGGCCAAGTACCCTACAGGTCAGGAATTCACAAACAAAAATTGACTGGAGTTGGTGGTACAAAAACACCATATAACACCATGAAATTCTTGCTGATGGCCGCACCAGGGCCACGGACCTGGATCAGAACTGGACCTGTAGGGGAACTGAATTTTGAGGGGTCACTGCAGGCCAATGAGCGGACCGGTCGGCGTTTGCAAAGGTCCAGACACCGCGCCAGCTCACCGAAACCCCTGCGGGTCGGTCCACCAGCGCCTAGCGCTCCACACCCTGTGGAGACATGCTGGTTTCAGTGCAGAGACACCAGTGGAAGAGGAGAAGGGATGAAAAGGGGATGGGGACGGCATAGCCAGCTGATCGGTGTTTGCAACGCCCGTCAGGGTCGAAGACATGAGAAGGCGACTGAAACGCGTATCCGACTGAAACGATGCCTGTTGAAAGGGTATTCGCTTGTCGACCTATTTTGCATTAGATGGAAGATTGCATGTCTTGGCACAGAACACACAAAGAATGAATGTCAGGAAGGATATGATGTATAGTGTATACAGTGTATAACGGCATGATAAAGCATGATTGATGTGACATACTTTGCCATTCCTTCCAAGCGGGTTGATGTTCGCTCGGCTGTGATTTAGATGCTGCGCACAAGCTGTATTATTGGGTCTTTGTGTCACAGGGTAGTATATGTCATGTTGCTTGTGTGAGGGCAGCGCGTCCTAGAAGCTTCGTCTGATGTTTTCTTGGCAGCGCTTGAGAAGCTGTTGTGAAAAGGCTTGCCAGCTACAACCAGGCCTTAAGTCCAGGTTTACAAAAAAACACCGCCACATCGCACAACTGCGACAAGGTTCCTAATTACCCAACTGCGACCCTGGACGTCTCGCGCAAACAAACGGCACCAGCCCAGAGAAGAGCCCACGAACCGCCACCGGCCTCACCATGAGCTGCGTGGTGTGGTTGGCGCATCTCCCCAAATGGCCTCCGCGTTCGACTTCCATCCGTTGATTCCGGTGTTCGAAGTGCCACACGAACACCACGAACACCACCGGACCCTTCGACTTCGCCTTCTGAAGCCGTGCACGGAGCAAAGCCCATGGGCTCGGCCAGGTTCCGGAGATGCGGCGCCTCTACCGGGAACAACTGAAGACGGTCCAGCTGCCCCTGCCCCGCGCGGAGACCTCGGGTTCCAACGAACAGATGATCAGGAAGAGCGCGCGTCCGGTGGAGCGCCAGGTGAGATGTATAAGCCACAAGGTGCAAAAAGAACCACGTGCTTGAGAATCTTAGATACCTTTGATATCCTTTGATGTTCTTTGTGTGGATGGCATATTTCATCAGCTACCGGAGCTATTGGCCAGTAGATCTATGGGTTGCTTCGCAAAGTTCGCAGAGAGGCAGGGTCTCTTGGAGAGGCAGTGCACCACCGCACCCGGAGGCCGCCGTAGGTTGACCATGTCTGGTCCCTGGTAGTTTGTTCTGTTCATGTTCTGTGGGAAAAACCAGGGTTACCAGGTGCCATGACCCACAGCCATTTCCCCAAAATAGAGCCTTCGAGAGGAGGTTATGTTCATGATCTCAAGACCTTTTCCAGGCACCACAGGGCTTGGAGAGAAAAGAACACTCAGGCCTTCAGGAATTTGTCAGCTTCCAATGCCAACACAAGCCACCAGAGTTAGACCAGAATAGAGGTGTTGACACTGGGGGACTCCAGGATGTCTTGCTGCTGGATGTGTTTTTAAGGTATATCTCCACATGTAAAGTTTCCTGGAGAAATGAGTTGGTTGTCTAGTTGCTTCCTTGCCCAATGGCTTTGAGATGTGCTGCGACCGACTCCACGACATAGCATGAGAGTTGAATTCTGTGAATCGATCGCATTGCGGCGTGCTTGACCATTTGGTGACCTTGGTTCCAGTTTTCATGCACCACTTTCGAACGGAAAGCGCTGGGATCGAGTTGAGTGCTTTGAGGGTTGAAAGCGCGGAGACTAGTCAGGAGAGAGATGCAGTCCTTGCAATCTACAATTGAATAGTAGTACCTGTATATACCTGCATCATCAGGTTGGAATTCAGAGCACTTGACCAGTGAGTGCACCATAGTGCACCTTTCCGTCACCAGGTCAAGGACCCTACCAAGTGCGGTCATGGTATGAGCGTCCAAGACCCCAGCGAAGTGAACTCACGCTGGGCAGGAACTCAAACCGGAGCCCATTTGATGGAAGTCCTTTTGAGAATTCACTTGTTCCTAGTAGCGTCCTTGCTCCTAGGATCCCAAATTGCAATATTGTTTTTTAAGGTGGGAAAGGATTCATATTATGCAAGTTTCACCCAAGGCCCAAATCCTCGATGAATTGGGAGAAACGAGGGATTTCACCCACCGGATGTTGCAGAAGAAGTTGGAAACAGCACCTGCAATGGCAGCAGGATCCTTCAATGGAACCTGAACTGCCTTTGTGGCATTGATGGGCAGCACCCTCAGAGTGCCTCCGAGATCTTGAAGTTGGTGGCTCCTCGGAGAAAACGCGACGGAGAAGTCTCCGGGAATCGAGATGGACCCTTGTGTTTGGACGCCGGGTCAGGTGCTGATGTTTGATGTTGCGATTGCCGTGATCTGAAAGGACATAGTTTTTTAAACTTGAGATACCAAACCCTAGAGATACAAACCTAGCTCCTAGTAGTACGGCCAGGAGCCCCGTTCGTAGCGTCCGATCGCTCCTAGAGATACAAATCGAGGTCAGTGACCGGTCGCTGAGACGGACAGTCGGTTTGGAGTGATGGGGAGCGGGAGTGTTCTAATGGTTTTTCGTTCGCCATTCGTTCGCCAAAATGGACGGAGGAGAGGTGAAGAGAATGGCCGGTGTTTCCTTCCACTCGTCATGGCCTGTTCTTGTCGAATTCGTCCGACGATCTCCGATGTGTGCCAATTCGCAGCAAGGGTCTATGCTATACTCTTTGGAGGATCTTGCATCAATTGCGCGTACAGAATTGGACTCCCCAGGTTAACTCCCTCCTGGTTGGTGGGCCTTCCGTAGTCTTCCCAAAACAAAGAATGCATGATTTGTTTCCTGGAAGACCCATTTCGGAGTCCTTCTAGGTTGGAGGCCATCGCTAGTAGGTCGGAGGCCATCGCTCTTCGAAAGCGATGCCCTTGTGACTAGTAGCTTCTAGCTACTATAGTAGTAATGCCCTTGTTTTTTGTCAGGAACAGAGCACTGCTGATATTCTTCTCTTCCAAGAGGCGCGCTGAAGTGTTTCGAGACCGCTTTTTTCGATGGTCCCACGAGCGCTGTGCTTTTCGCGTGATCCAAGTGTTTCTGGTCCTTTAAATAGCCACTAGTAGCGTCTTGTTACTAGTAGCGATGCCAGGAGCTCCTAGTAGCTTCTTGTTACTAGCAGTAATGGCCCACCCTAGTAGCGATGGCCTCCAACCTAGAAGCGATCGCCTCCACCCTACTTTTTTGCTTTCTATAATCACCTTTTCCGTCCTTTTCCTTTTGCTCGTCTCTCTTGCCTTTTGCTGTTCGTTTTCTCTCTCTCCTTGTCTTTTCCTTTCGGGAATGGCTTTGGAGCTGCAACTATTGGACAAAAACTCTTCAATGTGCCTTTTTCTTCCTTGCCTTTTCTCTTTCTTGCTATGTTGTTCCTTCTACTTGTCTTTGCCCCTTTTCAATGTACTTTTAACTCTTTAATTCTTTTGTGTATCCTGTCCTTTCCATTTTTCTGGTCGTTTTCCTTTTCCCTCTTGTCCTTTTGTTGCTTTCCTTTTTCCCCTCTCTCGGAGCCACTATGCGGCGCAGAAGCAAAGAATTGAAAAGGAAGGTGCCTTGGGGCCTTCCGCGCTTTGGGGCCGTTCAACATCTCAAATTGCCATCCGCTACCATCTGTGCCAACACCCCAAGATCATTCCAAAACGGGTGGGGCAGTTCCACCACCGCTCGGTGCCACCGCCGAGAGACCGCTGTTTCAACGTCGACTGCCCCGGACAAAGAGAGAAGGAAGTCGGGTGCCTCATCGCGCCCGATGTGCCTGCTTGGTCACCTCCAAAAATGGCATCACCCTCCAAAAAATATGAACGAACTCTTGGACCAGATCTGGAGTTCTTCGATGTCCTGAGCGCCTATAGCATTCACACAGAACCCTGCAGGTCCGGGATCTATGTAAGGTAGCCGGGGAGCGGAGCCAAACGCCTTTTTCATGTCGGCGCAAGTATCAAGACTTGGAGTCACAAGCGGCTCCAGCGGCTCCCCACAATCGGGAGACCTCCCATTGCCTTCTTTTCCGACTCGCCTGGGTGACAATCCACATCAATCCACCAGTCTTTATATGTCTTTCTCACTTTCTGGAAGGCCCCTGCCGGCCCAGCACAGACCTGGTGGTATGAGCCTTGGCGAAGCAGCTTTCCCTTCCGCGAGATGCGACGCTTAGAGGATCAGCTGAGAAAGATGGGGCCACCTGGATTCTCCAGTGGCGTTCGCGACGAGTGCATGGCGCGAGACGAGGGAGGGCGTGGATTTTTCTCTCCCGGTCGGTGTGTTTGGCGAGAGAAGCCGACCAGCTTGTCCGGTTTGGGGAGAATCAAAGATCCGATCTGGAATGGACTCAGAAGATGTTGTGGTTTTGGGGACTGAACGTTTCTTCGTACGAATATAATATATTATAGTATATATATATATTCTATATATCATCTTTGATGTCACCCAGAAGAGCTCGAAGACAACTGTTGCATTGAGCCCCTCCTTGGCACCCTTCCAGACGTGGATGATACAACATGCAAGCCCTTGAAACCCTGAGGTGAAACCTTGCCCTTGGGATACAAGATGATACAACATTTGGTCAAAAAAAGACACTCAACATCAGCCCAATGCTGAAAAGACCGGGTCTGGAAGTTCCAAGCCCGACAGCAACAGGTTTCACTCCCCTTGCGCCACATGGCTGCTTCTCCTTGAGGTACACCACACAGCTTCGCAGCGAATGCTTCAGCCAGACCTTGCTGTGCTCCATATTCCGGGTTAGGGAGATGCAGCACCTCTCACTGGACATCGAGCTGCTTGGATCTGATTGCATCGTGTTTGCCGAAAGCCTTGACAATGTGTGTCAGCGAATCAAATCGACCTCGACCCTTGCCAGTTAGTGGCTTCTGGAGCGAAGAAGAACAGCTCCCTGAAAAAGCATGTGCACACGACCCTTTTCTCTGTAAGAATCACCCCAAGAGCATTGCACCTGGGCGGATGGATGAACAGATCCGAATCCTCGTGTCTTTTTCGGCCGTTACCGGGCCGTGCCGTGCCCCGGTCGAGGAGCTCGGTCTTGTTCCTGCACGGAATTGGAGTGCGACCTGGACGGTTTCTAGATGTTTCCCCAGTCCCAACATGTCACCACTTGTGATGTAAAGGATCTTTCTGGTGGCCGGAACACACATGTCTTTCTGGTTGGGACGGGGTTTCCAGGGGCGGTTCCACACACATCCAGGACGCGGTTGCCATGGGTTCCAACCAGTTGTTTCTGCTTGGGACGATCCCGCGTCACGACGGGGTTCGCACCACGCACGGTGGTTCATGCACGGCGTGGTTCACGGGGTGCCAAGGTGACAACATCCGGTGTTATACCAAAAACATCAAAGAACAAATACCAAAGTACATATATATATATCCTAAGTGGTGCCTAATGTATATTATATATATATATATCGTTTGAAATGAAAACATGTCCCATGTCCTAACTCCTTCGTTTCGCCTTCGCCGAAGCCTAAGCCGTCGTCTCGTGAACCGTCCGCAGGCACTCCTTTCGTTACCAGATGGACGAGGAGCGAAACGCCCTCCACGCTGTGCTGCACTTCGGTGCCAAGGAGGACCAGAGCGACGACCACGCCGCACGGCGCACGTCCCGTGCGGTGAGCAGGGGGGGGTGAAAGGGATTGAGATGGCGAGGGATTGCTGACGTGGCGAGTGGCGAGAGGAGTGGGGAAAGGGTTCCAACTAGAGATTGGAGAATTAGGGTTTAATTCCGGGCAAGGAGCCTGAGAAACGGCTACCATCTGTGAGCAACTGTGAGCTGCTTTCATCGTGGAGTCATTTTGAGTTGAGAATGATGTGCGAAATCCTGACGTCACCCTGAGATCCAGGGTCCTCTGGGTCCCCAACCGAAACGACGACCCCCCGTTTCGGACGCGCTGCACAAACCCTGTCCAATAGGAGGCCCTCTGTTTCGATTAGATCGATCTCCAGCTTTGTTGGGAAGCTGGGAGAGTTCGCCTGCCAAGAGTATTTGATCTCCGGACTAATATGACACAATAGGACTTAGCTAGGTCTCTGATTCTGTTAAAATGGATGTTTTGTGTGTGATGCTTGAGTGACTGTCCGGGACTGGGTTTGTTTCCGTGTTTTTGCACGCCGTTCTACTCCAAACTATGTATCTGAAGGCTTGCTCAAGGGCTGATATTCTTAAGGCTTACTCAAGGCTGCAGTCGAATTCAGCCCATCCTCTTCGCCAATTCCCCATCCTCTTCATCTTCCACCTGACGGCCAAGATCATCAGCGTGTACGCTACCCATTTTCACCATGAGGAGCTGTGGGGGAAGCCGAAGCGACTTGGGTTCTACATCGCATATGCGTGGGAATTCCAGCTTCACATACCAAATAGCCTCCAAACTTTTAAACGTTTGATTTGTAACTTCCAAATAGATCCAACAGTGAATCCTCTAAACAGAAAACTGATGAAAAGTGTATAGAATTGTAATGGTCGATGACCTTTCTTTGTGAAGACATTCATTTACATTTCATCAATAGGACAGGTGAATCCTTCTGATGTTCATCAAACCAATAAGTTCTTAGTGAGACATGGTGAGACCTTTTGGGAAGAGAAAAGACATCTCCAGTTCACCCTGGTCCCTCCGCCCGATGTTCACACGCCCCACTTGCGCCCGCTCGCCAGAACTTCACGCTGGATGCCCAGGGGGTCCGCCGCAGCGAAGCTTCGGTGTTGCTGAAGCACGCGGAACATGCCAAGGGACCCGTGGCGCGGCCGCAGTGTGGCGCAGATGACCGGTTCCGTGACCGTTCCCGCCTACGCTTCGAGGTCGGCCCCGAACATCCGCACAGAGGGGGGGGCGGGGGTCGAATCCGAACTCTGTCAGGGGTCGGGGGTGGGCACCAATCCCGGTTTTCAGGGACCTGTCGGGCTGGGAACTCACGGAGCGTTTGGGTATGGTCTTTCTTTTCCGGGGTCGTTGGGGGGGGTCGGTTCAACCGGGATCACCGTTTCCGAGATCGAAGTCGAATGTCTTGTTTCGTGTCTCCGATGGCAATGTGACGATTCGGTTTTTTGGCCGCGCCCAGTGGATCTGTCCCCTGTTTGCACAGAAACACCGTGGATTGGATGGGCCACATCGTCTTGCCAAGGTGCTTGTGGCTTCTGACTTCAATCAGGTGTGGACGCTTTCCCACCTCTTCAGTCGGTCGAGAAAAGAACGGGCCTTATTTTTTGGGGGGGGAGGTTGTTGGAGTGGCGACTGGATCCTTTTTGGTCAGATGATTGGTGATGATCGGAACATTTGTGTCTTTTTGTTCATCCCTGTCATGAAACACATCATCCCTAGCGCAAAACGCTTCTTTCGAACCCTTTTTCGGCCGTATGGGACTGAATCACCAACGGCTCAAACGGCCAATTCGATCATTTCATGTGCGGACTTCGGTACCAGCCGGGCCCAGAGGGCCCCAGAGGGCCTGGACTCTCATTTCGATTGCCCAATTCATGCCACGACCGACCGGAGAGGCCCGGACCTCGACCGCCCGGTAAGCGGTTCCGTCGCACCGGGGCCGCTTGGTGACCCGGGATTTTTGGGACCTCGACTCAGTCTGACGAGGGTGTTCTGGAAGAGCTGGGCCATGCCATTGGGGAAAGAAGTAGGGCAGGTAGATGGTTTGGTTCGTTTGGTGGATGCTCAAGCTGGACATGCTCAAGCTTTGGGAAATCATCGCCCAACGTTGGCCAAACGGAAGGCGAAGGAAGAGAGCCGATTCGGCTTGGCCGCACCGGTCCTTTGACCACCGTCGGTAGCGTTTGGTCCAGGCTCGACGTCAAGACTACGATGAAGAAGAGTGGAAGGTCGTAGCTGCTGGTGGCCTCCTTAGCGCAGTTTTGCTTCCTCCTTTGGGATTGCCAATGGCATCCAATGGCCAAAGCGCACAGCGTGTCGGTCGGAGTCTTTCTGTAAAGTTCTGAGGACTTGGATTTATGTGTTGGTCGTATATATAATACTGGTAATACAAGATAAACATATATAATCTAATAGACCATTCTTGTTGAAACCAAGTGTCCTCCTAAAAGGAACTAGATGTCCCAATTCTATGATGTTTTTGTATGATGCTGTACGACACCATGATCATTCCCCAGTTTCACGAGGTTTGGCCTCCGTGAAGCAGCCGGAGGACGACGGGGTACACCAGCTTTTCACCGAGCACAACTTCCGCTGTGCCCAAAGACGCAAGTCGGTGCTCAAAAGTCGGGGTCTAGATAAATGTGTGGGAATGTGTGAGTTTAAAGATTAAACAAACTAATTTTTGAGCTCAGTCAAAGTCAAAGATGACTTTTTGAAGCACCAAAGCAATTGAGAACAGATTTCTATCGCTGTACTGGAGTTGTGATAGGCGCAGTGATCGCTGAGCCGCGTGCGACAGAAACGTCACTTGCGCACCTGGTAGTGACTCACTGATGCACATGAGCTAGAGTCAAAATCAATGAAAGTGACGATTAAGCAGTTTGTGAGTGGCATGGGAATGTCATCGGGATCTTAAATGCATGCTTTGCTCAAAAGACAACACGCGCGACAAGGTGATGAACATGAAGAAACAGCTGAGAAACACTTATCAATTCTTGATTGCCGTCAGCCATGGCCTATTCAAGTATTGTCGTTTGACCGTCCCAGATACAAGCTCACTGTACATACCCGACGATGTCTTATAGGGGATCTGAAACCACCTATTTACTTGCCTGCCTTGGTCGCTTGGCGCTTGGCGCTTCACATCTTGGCGCTTCGCGTTGCTTCGTTTCCGCGCTGTTCCGATGGAGCAATGCTAATTGCTCATGTCTGGCTTGTTTTTTCTTCGGTATCCCGAAGACGAGGGATGACATTGCTTGCTGGTAAACAAGTTTCTTTGCTTTGCCTTGTGCCAGCCACGCATGCTTGTACCTGTTGGCGTGTTCAAGCGAATAGCGTGCCAAGTGAAAAATCCCGTTGAAGTGAATACTTGTTTCGATGTGTTTTTTGCTGCCCTTTGCACTTTTCAGGTCCTGTTTGTGTTTGGCTTCAATTGGTTTGAGTTTTTGGGTCGTCACAGCGTACTGGGCGGAAAAAAGCTAGACTTCAGCAGCTTTGGGGGCCGTCTTTGCTGATGTCTGATGCATTTGTATCTGATAACATATATATATATATATATGGTGTGTTTCCCTAGGATTCCAGCCACCAGCTAGAGATACTACGACTACAACACCGGGTCAAGCTGCCTCTTAATGGCCTTGGAAGGGTAGTGCGGTAGTATTGATACCATCTGTTGCTGTGAACTTTCTGTTGATGCATTCCTTGTAAGTCGCCGGCGTTGTTCTCCCTTCATTCTAGGCTAGAATGAACATCATACCTCGCACAGGCAAGAATTGTCGTTTTGGCTTGTCTCTTGAAGCAATGTTTCCTGTCCTCCACAAAAGAAATAGACACACTGAAGACATTGCATAGATTTATTGGATCCCTCTTCTTAACTCGTCCTTGTTGTTTTTGGGATTGTCATACCTGGCACACTGTAGTTGGGTGTTGATCCTTTGAGATCCGTCACACTTCTCGTACCGCCCGTCGAATTTGGGGGGTCGAACCCGGAGCTAGCGCTTCGAACCCAGACCCAGGTGCCTACGACGTGGCGCGCCAGCGCAACTGGCCCATCAGCAAGGCACCGCCTTTTACCCACTGGACCGGCACCACCGTAGATTATCCCTACGTACGCTCCAGCGCCAAGCGGAGGCTTCGGAGGAATGGCGAAGGATCCTTTGGGTGGGCGCAGGCAGGCGGCCGCAGGCCATCAAAACCAAAGCAGGCAGGACATGTATAAAGAAGGCCTTCATGTCTTGAGATGGGCTGCAAGAAACATGGAAGTGGATGGCATATGATGGCGTGGCCCCTGGAAAGACCAATATCATGCTCTACAAACAAAGGGTGTTCACGTGATCATGACGCATGGAAAGGGCAGAAAAACTGGGCCGGGCCGAGTAGTGTTATCGCTCACTTGTAGGCAAGCTTGATGCCTTTGAGGTAGAACTCATTGGGGATCTTACCATTCCGCTAAACACAAGCACTTGCGCGAACAGGAAACAAAGAGGCATACCAAATCAAAAGCCCTTTTAATGGCTTTCGTTGGGCTCTCCTTAAGCCATCTCTTGACGCTTCGGAGAACCTCCAGCCCCCCCCCAGTTTAGCCGTCCTCGTCGACTCCATGTCTGAGGACTGTGGATGTGGATGGGGTCTACTTGCTGAGCAGTAGTGTCTCGGATCACCTGCCCATCGTCACGGACATCACACTCGCCCCACGAAAAACCACTCTGAACAGCTGACGTCGCTTCGTTCGCTTCCTTCCCAACGGACGAGACCACGACGGTACCAACCGAGGCGAGGCCCTTCAGGGCGGAAGGGCGGTGGGTTGGGATGCGTTCGACATCGGTCAGCAGAACGGTGTTGCGGGGGGACACCAAGTAGGACGACAGACCAGAATGACACCCCCTGTTGATCTGGTACTTCCTGAAACTGAGGTTGCGGAAGCAACCGTCGTGGGCCTCGACCCAGTCTATCGAGTCTATCTTGGATGCCATGAAACCCATGGACAATGCATCAATATGACGTGTGTTCCTTTCATGGTTGTCAGCAAGCTCGGAAGAACAACGAGTGACCTACTCAATGTTGCCATCTTTCTTCTCCACGCATTTGTCTTATTTTGTCTTAACATGTTCCCCATGTTCACCCGGAATGGATCGGAGAGGATTCCAGCCCCGGAACGTGTCTTCCCACTAGACGCGAGACGACTGGGTTTGGGGGTGCCATGACTTGGTTCTGTGAAAAGCATCGCTGTGGCCAACAAGGGTAAACGTGTGTGCCAACAAGGTCGTCATGCACAACATCGTTGTGGGAAAACGTTGTGTTTGTGTCAAGACATTGTTTTCGAGATGCTATTCTCATGTAGGTTTGCTATGTTTGCTTTAGATGTCCTAATATGTCGTGATGTGCTAGATTTGCCTGAGTGGGCAGGCCTATTTTTGCAGAAAGACGTTTGCCTCTTTAGGATGTCTTTGCACATGGTGTGTGGCAACGGCTGCTGCGTA
Source organism: Durusdinium trenchii (assembly GCA_963970005.1). Taxonomy (NCBI): domain Eukaryota; class Dinophyceae; order Suessiales; family Symbiodiniaceae; genus Durusdinium; species Durusdinium trenchii. The sequence goes on along the minus strand of CAXAMN010023195.1, from coordinate 488,854 downwards.
GTCATGGTGTGTGGCACATGTCTGTGAGCTCTCGGCGTTTGCCCTGAAAAAGCATACTGTATGGCGGTGGTTGGAGAAATCTGCTCAAATCTCAGCGATTTCAGGTGGACCTGGACGCCAAAGTGATGAGTTCTGCGCCAGCGACCATGAAGGCTTCGTTTGCTGTGGGCGAAAAAGGAGAAGGTCCTCCATTCATCTCCATCGGTGTTTGGATGTGTTTGGTGTTTTTTGGGTTCAAGAGCTGTTCCAGCTCATATATTCAGTGAGGGGGCTGCGACAAATATATTTACTGTACTCCTTAAAGGTGGATTTGTTTCAAAACTCGGCACAATTTCACGGGCTATGTCACGGGCCACGAAATGTGCTCTTCATGCTCAACGGGAGGTGTCCAGATAGATTCTAGTAAAGCTTAGTTGCCCAGCTGGAGGTACAGCAGGGTTTCAATCAGTTGGAGATCAAGCAAGTGAGTGACAGGCTTAAACAAGAGGAGAGCCAAAGAATTTGAGGAGGCTGTTGAGTAGGAGCCACTTGCTAAGCAAAAGGAACCTCATTAGTGAAGAACGCCGACAAAGAGGAATTTGTAGGTTCTTAGAGGCCAAGAATAAACGGTCAAGAGCGGTTTTCACGCTCAGCCGAGATTGAAAGAAGGGCAAAAAAGTTCAATCATTCTCGGGTAGACTCGATCAACTGTTCAGTTTCACTTGCGATCATCAATTCCGCCAGGCTGCTACTACCCCAAGGAAGGACCCCCTGCTGTTGCAACAAGCTAAACGTTGTTGCGAAGCCGTTTCAGGCTCGAGAAGACCAAAGCCGACAGCCTTCAGCTCCAGACATCCGATCTCCCAGATCGATTCGAGACACCAACCGCCATGGACCAGAATGAAGAAGACACCAACCGCCATGCAGAAAAGAGTCTAGCTGCTAGTCTTTTGTAAAGGTAATTACTTTCTTACACACCTTCCAACAAGAACTGCACACTTTCTGAGAGACCTCCTGGCTACTGGAAACCAATAGAAGCATGTTTACTGTTTACTCTAGATTCTAGATGTTTTTCTTGGCTCATCCCGCATTGAAGCGTTGAGCAAATAGAGATCCTGAAGATCAAACACTACTACATGGTGTTGCATTGCAATTTCAAAATGAGCGACCTCATCTCATTGCCATTGCTTGGTTCGATCGGAAGGATCACAGGGAATCTTGATAGTCTATGGAAGCATAAAAAGCTGTGGAAATCCCAGGCTTGTATCGACCCGGCCGAAGGTCTTCACACCACCAACGCGCGGGCCATTAAGCAGCTCCCGCGATCGTCTCAGATCGATTCAGATGAGAGGCCTTTAAACAACAGCACAGACATCCTACCCACTTTGAACCAAGACAGTCTGACTGGGCATGTTCCCTACCTCGGTGGTGAAGGATGTCCGAACCACACCTTGGTGGCCGGAAGTTTTTTCAGCAAACCGTTCCGTCGCATTCCCAAGCGTTCCCTGCGATGGCTGCACGACAGTGTTGAGATGATGCTGGAACTCTATCCGCTTCACCGAGCGGCGATGCAGTTATGCAGTACTGCATCAAAAAGCCCAGCTTCTGCAGGAGATGAGGGGCCGTATTGGTGGACACAGTGAAGCTATGACTGCCAGCCATGCTTGTTGATGGATTGTTTGGCAGACATTGCAGATTCTTCTTACCCTGATCTACCTTGGCTATAGTTTTGTTGTTCTTTTAACTTGTATTGGTGTTGTGACCAAAATAGATCAACGAGTGGAAACCCAGGTTCGCTCCACGCCGGACTCCACTAGTGTTTCCATTCATTCCAAGATCCAAACATCAGATGTTGACTATTCATCACATAATCTCCAGGTGATACACAGTTGTTTCATGTTGTTTCTTCCTATTTGTCCTTGAAAACCCTACATCGATCTCGCGCACCTTCGCAACTTCTGCTCCCTCTCCAATTGTGGGTGGGCGACCGCCTTCGCCGTTTGAGAACATCGCGAACCACACTTTTGCAGGAGGTTTGGATAGCCACTCAGAAGTTCTTTGATTTTCAGGACCGGTGTGTTTTTTGGCCCAGCCACCTCGTGCAATTGGTCTTTGTGTACGAGAAACGAACGATTGGATGATCTACTTGAAGGGTTGTTCTTTGAGAGCTGGCAAGTTGGGTGATTCCAGTCGATTGGTCTGAGAGAGCTACACAGTCCAAGGGGCGCTCCGCAAGGACGCACCATCTCCTTGAGGCTGACAATGCAGTTTGCCAGGTGGCGATGGCCGTCCAAACGAGCAAACTGGAGTCACAAGAAGTCAACAGTTGCGACATGTTTAAGGCCAAGAAATCACTGCAGCGGTCGAGTCATTTCTTCTGTTTTTCCTTTGCTCTCAAAGTGCACAGGGCCACCAGTTCAGGTGGAGGGAGAATCTTGAAATCCATCATCAACATCATGACTATCATCATCAGATCATTTCCATGCGTCATTATTCACTACAACTAGGAATACTAGGAATAGATCGGACTGAGAGCCATGCGAACCGCAGTATTGTGCCTTCTGCTGGTGTCCGCCCTCTATGAACCGTTGCGCAACTCCCTCTGGCGCGTTCTGGAAGTGGGCGGTGTAGGAGGTGTGGGTGGCCTATGCAACTTAGGTAATCCTGGCACTTGCAGCAGCCTTGCGGGGCGCACGCAAAACTACTGCTTCATTCCAGGGATTGTCGCTGGCTTCACGAGCATGGCCATTTTGGTTCTGAGCCATGGCCAACGAACGGAGGGGTTTCAGGAAGTTGCTCCAAGTGTCGTGCAGAAACAGCGCGACAACAGCTTCGAGGGGGGTTCTCTTCAAGCACGAAGCTTTGCCCAGCAACAGGAATCGCAACTAAGCCGGAGATTCCTGTTGCATAGTGGTGCTGATGGAAATCACTATTTCTTCAATTTTTCCCAACTGATTTGGAAGGGATGAGGGATAGTTTCAGTATCGAAGCAACAGATGTGCTTTGGAGGAATTCACTTTGTCTTCCTTTGGCTTTCTAGTTGACAAGTGACTAGGGTCTGAAGCCGTTCCCAAGCAGATCTCTACAGCATTGAGTTTCAGATAGTGTTGTCAGCTTTAATGGGATCTCACGTTTCATTCACTGCCTGACCACAAATCAAACGATATGACTCACATGAGACTCACATGCCTAAAATGAATGAAGTAGAACTGGAGTACATCCCACATCTCCTTGAGCGGTAAATGGCAGAAGTGAAGCCAGACATAGAAAAAATAGCTGTGGCACGCTGGTTTCGCGGTTTCGCGGCACAACTGGTCAGGATCCTATGGACATTGCCCATGTTTCTGGGAGGAGTACGCATGGCTGCCACCAAAACTGCAAGCGAAGAGATGGAGCCCCAGGACGAAGGGGACGAAATGACTCAGGTGACCCTTCGTTGTGGAACCGATGGCTTTACCATGTTGTGGAACGGCTTGTCAGCCTTGTGGTTTGTGGTGCCTTTGGCCTACTTCCTTGCAGATCCCTTCTTCCATCAGGGCATCTTGAACATCATTTTGGGCGTGGCGGTGGCAGCTGCATTTCCACTCAGCTGGCATTTATCGTTTGTTGCTTTGCCATTGAGCAGCCCTTTGATGCTGGGATTGAAATTGTCTCGGCCATCCCTGATGGCAATTCACAAATTCCTCGGCTTCAGGAGTGCTTTCTGGGGTGCCTTGCACGTCACTGGCGAAATTATGTGGTTGGCCCGAAGCGGGTTTGAAAACCTGTCTCTCAGTGACGCAAAAGGAGAAAACCTGCTCTACATCCTTGGGCTTGCAGCCGCCGGCATCTTCCTGACTCATGTGCTGGTGGCGCTGGCGAGGCGTCAATCTTGGCTACGTCCATATTTCAAAGAGACCCACCGAGTCATTGCAGTTTTGCTGTTGATCACGGCTACAGCTCATTGGTGGCCCTTCGCATTCTTCTTACTTCCAGCTGCTGCGGCTTATGGAGCATCCACAGCTGAAAGAGTTGCGTGGGGTGCTGAAGGCCTTGGGATTGGTTATCGAATACGAAAGAATTTCAGTGTCTGAATTTCTCAGTTTTGGAGATCTTCATGGATGACCCCGATATCAGCGTAATACCACGGTGATCACATGAAGGATTTCATGGGCAACATACCCAACAGGTAGTCATGTTAGGAGACCTTGGTCCGAGCCATCACCAGGCGGCCAGCAGCGCATGGGTGCGGCTCTCGCATCTGCAGTGATGGGTGGCCTTTTGGGTTTGATCGTGGTGTGGGTTTTCCGGCAGGAATACATGCAGCGTCCTTCTGCCGGTGCCTTGGAAGAGAAGACATGGTAAGAGTGATAGAGGGCACCGAACGGTGGAGATTGGGAACAAGGATCGAGAATGATATTCGGACATTACCTTATGTAAGTACCCTGCTTGTTATGAAAACATATTGCAAAGTTGTTTGTGACAAATATATATCTTAAGATGAGAGACACCTTGGCAGTAGCTTTCATCGAATGATAAACTCTTCTTTGCTGCCCAGCAAAGAAACTTCTACACACTGACGTCTTGTATTTGCGTAAACGGTGACATTGCATTATTTCCAGGAGGATCACCGGATAGCAGTTATATCTCAGATTATCTCAGTATATCTCAGTATATCAGTTTCTACTAAGATTATACCAAAGTTGCACGTTGAACCATGTTGATATGCATTCATTGTTATGTGGTTTGTTTACCTTCAACTCATTGCCTTTCAGATATAATCATATAACACCTCAAAGTGTCAACCTTTTGATCTTGAACTCCATCTGTGTTGCAATTTTTGCGTGGGTAAACATGATATCGGTGGCTGAGGTTTGATGATTCCATTTCTTTTCCCACCAGCTGCTCTCGTGGCCGAATTCCTTGGTGCGTTGGGAGCTGCCTCATTGACCCTGGTGTTTTTTTCCTCGACCTCAGGGTCTTCTGACAGACTGCTAGCGTCTAGGAACTGTTTGTGTTTTGTTTCTTTTCCGGAGCTGGTAGGGAGCTAGGAGCTGCCAATCAGCTGTATAGAGATGTGAGGTGCGAACCATTTTTGATACTATGGATGCTGACGTCCAGCTGTGGGGTGACAATTCGCCTTCTTTGGAACTGGTATAGAACACCTTTGGGCACCCTTGTCCAAACCAAACTGTCCTTTCAAGTCGTTTGGACTTGTGACAAATGCTGTGTCCGAGATCTCGCGGTTCGAGCGCCGGGTTGCTCCACTCAGACTCAGAGACCATGCTGAGCATTGTCACGACATCGCCATTCGATCTCCTTTTGTTGCATCGAGGTGTGCGCAAGTCACTCAGAGTCACTGAAATTTGGTTTGCAAAGTCGGTTCGTTTCCCAGTCACGGCAAAGGAGCTGAAAGTCATGGCAACTGGAACCTGGCGCACAAGCCAAGATCCAATGAGCCGAGTAGGCAGGGCTGAGTGCAGGGCATATCATATGGAAGTGATGCACTGAATGGACGGTAGCACTATGTAGCACTGATATAGAATCTAGAGGTATCTGATGGTATCGCAGGTATTTTTATGCAACCATTCAGTTGATGGGAAGTTTTGGAAGTCCAGCAATACTGCATGGATATCCTCGTGTTGCAGTGCCATAAGGTTGGAAAGTCCGATAGTTTAATCTGACATCTATGTGCATCCACCTATCAATGTGGCTGCACAGGCATGCACTTTTTGTTCCCTAGATAGCGTCCGGGGGGTGAGTGTTGTTTTGGCCGCCGCCGGCCACTGGTCGCTGCCGCACGCCATCTCCCATGTCTCCTTCGTCAATTTGTTTGTCTCCCTGTTTGTCTCCATATATATATATATTATCTATATACTGGTAATTGAAAAAAGGCTGAGGGAGCAGTGCCAAAACTGAAAAACTATGGTTAAATCAGGTTTGACGATTTGTCAAGATTTGTGAGATGCATCCGAAGTGTTCGCACTGCTATCCCGGTTTAGCCCTTGAAGCTGGAGAGGTCCATGTCCTGGGATGTGCGAGCATGTGAAACCCAAGTTATCCAGAATGGCTCAATGATCACTTCGTACTTTGAATTGGATGATGAGGGTCAACTACAGATGCCATTCTTCAAACCACTGACCTGTGTGCCTGCACCAGTCATTGCATGTTGATGCCAATCAATGAAGGATATATAATGAAGGTTGATGAGAAGGTGCCGACAACCGCACTGGCCATCTGAGTCTAAAACTTTGACCCATTTCAAGCCGCTTGGGAACCGAACTCTGGAAGATTCCAGCCCCGTTTCAGGTGCCATGTGTGGAAGACTGGAGCAGAGTCTTGACCCCAGCCATGGAAGTTGACACTTGAAGTGCTGCACGTGATTAGGACCCGGGTTGGCAATTTACGGAGGCACTTGGTTCTCCATTCGTAGACTCAAAGATTTTCGAGCCATTTAAGTCCAGAACCCAAAGCCCAAGGCTCTCACCTGGTACAACCCATGCTGCTTGCTTTTGCTCTCGTCATCGCAGCCTCGGCTGCGCCCTGCCCTCCCGATGCAGCACCTTTCATCAGATCTGGTGATGGGATCCAAGTCCAGTATGCAAACTTATTCACGGTGCATTATTACCAAACCTACAAGGTCATCAAGTACAATCCAACGCAGTCGACACTGAAGAG
>CAXAMN010023195.1:467235-482208 GCA_963970005.1 Durusdinium trenchii | reverse complement strand
TTTTTTCCCAGAGGGGTGACATTCTTGTCCGATTTTGTTGCTGGCAATGGCCATCTACTACAGAAGCCCGTGCCAAAAAGGCAAACAACGCCAGCTTTTGCCTCACTGAAGGCTGAGACAGCCGTGGACTGTGCGGAGAAAGGTGAAAATGACAGGCCCAGCATTGTGCAGTAATCGGAGGTATCATTAAAGACCTTGAAGGTTAGCAGCCACAGCAGGTTTGGTCATTCAAGACATCTGACTTGATGAGATGTTCGCAGGTTGGCTCACGAGCTTCGCATAGGCCCAACGCCAACACTTCTGCAGAGCGGTCATTATGATATTGCTGCATTGACCATCAAATCTCTTTTCTTCCGATCAGCAGCTTTCCAGTTTTGTTGCCCTAATTGCTGCGACTGCTCGTATTTCTTGTCGCTCTTGTTTTGACGTTGTCTTTGATTTTACAAGTTCTATTGTCTTGATATCTTATATCTGTGTTGCTGTTATCTTGGATCCCATCACACTGCTCCAGGAACATGTGCGACCCTGCGGTCCACGCTGGGTCCTCAGATTGAGTGTTTCAAAAAGATTCAAGAAGTGCATTATACTGTGTTTGACACAGGATGTTGTTTGATAAACAAACATATTTCTTATTGACTTGTTTGGGCCAGGGGCTTTTCTTTTTTGTGTAAATCGGACTTTGACATCAAACGACAACATAGCCCATGATGAGTACAACTGATCAGATATGCGTTGCAACCCAAGAATTGTGGGACCCGTAATTATTGCAGTGGAATGCTCCTTGACCCAGGAATATATCGAGCTATCTGTACAATATCGGATTGACAGACACATGCGAATATAGTAATTTGAAAAGAGTGACGAACTCGGTCTGTGGTTTTACATGTTCAGCGAAGCGAGCTATGCGCGGGCCATGCCAAGTGACCTGCGCGAACTGGTCCAATTGGCCTTAGACGGCGCTTGCCAGATTCTCCCCGGGATTTTGATATGTTTGCCACCAGAAGGCTGCTAAATGATAGTAGCGATACAGATTTGCCTTAGAGTTCCGACATCTCCAACGTTTCTCCCCTTGTCCATATCTTTTCACATTTGTCGGGTTTTTCAAAGGCTCAAGGGCAAGACGCTCCATGGGGCAGGGGACCCCACAACCCCGTGCTGGATGTGGCAGCCATTCTACTGCACTTCTGAATGGCGGCTGTGGTCATGGTGTGGAATCCTGCTGATAGGTGTAGGAACCTGGTACCAAGTCCATCTGCAAGTACTGATGAACTCGTGGTTTGGAGATTTCTATGACTTGTTGCAAAAGGCTCTTGCAAAAGACCGCAAGGTGTCCCGTGACGAAGTGTCTTCATTCATCATGGCTTTCGCACGGATTGCTACAGTCTACGTTGTCGTGGCTGTACTCTTGGGCTTCTTCACTAAGCACTGGACCTTTCGTTGGCGCCAAGCGATGAACGATCACTATACGAAGAACTGGCAGCTGTTGCGGCGCATTGAAGGGGCGAGTCAGAGGGTTCAAGAAGATACTCGTCGCTTTGCTGTTATGCTTGAAAACATTGGCGCATCGATGCTTCAATCAGTGCTAACACTGGTGGCTTTTTTGCCCATTCTTCTGGAGTTGTCAACCGACATTCATGAGCTGCCTCTGATTGGAGAAACTTCAAATGCGATGGTCTCTCCGCAGCATTTCATGCAAAAACTGTTCTGGTCACGATCAAGTACTTGTTCCTTTGGACATGAAGCCACCTCTACAAGGCTAGCATTGAGATAGCTATTGGTACCTTTGAGTAATATTGCATTTCTATCTTGATAATTTGTTAATATTTCCGTGTGTGGATATGGCTCAAAATGATTCCCCGAAATAGATGAACTCTAAATTTCACCTGCCTTATGTGGTTCATGGCTAGTGCCTCATGGCTTGGTACAACCATCATGTGATTTGCTGAATGATCTTTCTCACTACTAGCAGCAAGAAGCTACTAGGGCTCCTGGCATCATTGGTTGCAGGTGAAAGCCACCATTCTCTGGGCCCTCCTGGGCACCGTGGGCTTGGCTGTGGTTGGCATACGGCTGCCTGGCCTGGAGTTTGACAATCAGCAGGTGGAAGCGGCCTTCCGCAAGGACCCCTTGGTGTGAAGGTCAGTTGAGTAAGATTGCGACGGGTCAATGATGCATCACAGGTGTACCAGCAATCAAAGCAATGGATCACAACAATGATCGTTGTTGCATTGTTGTTCTATAATTGTTAATGATGATCAATTAGTGGTTGACTCATTTTCTTTTGTGGTCAATGATACGCAATGATTAGTGATCATAAATGTTGATGTCATGATGATGTCCTAAAATAGGTTCCCCCATTACCTACCAGTCATGATCTTTTTATATAGTAAAACATGTAAAACCACTGGTTTGGGTACCCCTATTTACTGTAAAGACAAAGCCAGATATGATCAAATACGTGTTCAATCGTGTTCATGTGTTTCTCGATTTGCTTAAACCATCGGAACATCGACACTTGATCGACAAACTAGTCATGCTTGTGTAGAGTCAGTCGATTTGTGGGGGCTGCGGGGTTAAGTCGTTTGGTCTTGTAGTAAGTCATTTGGAAGACGCATGGCCTTCCAGGATTTGTGCTTCGATATACTTTTTGAACTTTGCATCTCTGCAACATGTAGATAAAACTATAACCGTTGTTGTTTTTCGTCGCGTGCGCAGGCAGTGTCTTGAGGCATGTGCCAGGCACTGCATGTTAGCATGAGGCACACTCTGCCGTTGGTGAGCGGAGAAGCCAGAAGAAAGGCAAGCCTGATCCAACGTTTGAAACGAATATATGTAGTACATCGCGTGGCCCGTGGTGTTTCACTCCCAGACAAGGGTGACTGTCCACGACTGTCGCGTGCGCATGCGGCCGGGTGACTTTCTGTTGACCCCGATGGACCAAGATCGAGGTTCGGTAGCGCCCCAAGATAGGCTCTCTGAGAAACCTCAAAATCATTTCCTAGAGACGACATTCAAAGCGACTGGCACGCTCGTGACACCGGATACACTCGTGACACCGACGAACACCCTTCTGCGGTCGAGGTCAGAATGCACCCCAGCCCCATATGGACCCGCGCGCGCCATGTGCGCCCCACCGTCAATCGCGCGCGTCTTCTTGGGGCCGCGTGCGGGACTGCACCACACAATGGTCCATGCCTGAACCCAAAGGGGTGAGGGCGGAGTCGAACCCCAGGCCAATGGGCAACGCTCTTCCAGGGAAGAAAGTCTTGACGGCCAGCAACGAATCTAGAATTTAAGTGACATCAATTGTTTGGCAGATTGTTGGAAATGTGACAGATTGTTGGAAATGTGACAGGCGACCGACATCGCCCGGCGCTTACCGGAGCTTGTCCCTCTCAGGAACATGCCGGACCGCTCCGCTCACACTCACGTTCATCGTCCTAATTAGACTGGTGTCGGCGGATTTTCTTTATGGAATCCATGTCGACATGATATTTTCCGGACCCTCAACCCGCAGCGCTTTTGGTCAAGATGTTGCACTCGCCGCATTTCTGAAAGAAGCTTTGGAGGAGCTGGTGTATGGCGAGGACGACGAACACCGTGCAGAGTCTCAGGTAGTGAGAGGTCTCTTTGAGGCGGTGCGCAGGAGTTATTTCCGCCTCTACTTCAACTTCATGTACTTTGATGTTGCCAAGCCCCTTGACCTCATACTTCAGAGCTCAACTCAAAAGGTGACTGAATACGGTCACTGAAATAGAAGCTCCAAGCTCAATAAGCTGAGTTCATTTGCACTTTGTAGTCGATTGCCTAAATTTGCCACTACAGCTTGGTCTCAGAGCAGTTCCAAGTCGTAGCTCCTGGAGGTTTGGGCTTTGGACTTATTTGGACTGTGGCCATGTCACTATGTCCATGTGACTCACTGACCTGACCGACCCATGTCACTATGTTCATGTGAGGTTTTCATATTTGCACTTTGGCTACCTCGTGCCCTACATCATTCTGGCGCCAAACATCTCTGAAGGTAAAATAACCCTTGGGCATTTGCAACGATTGGTTTTGGCCTTTGGCAGCGTTGAAAGATCCTTTCAATTTTTGGTGCGAAACTGGGCGCAGATCCTCGTGGCAGCAGAGCGGAGTTTTTTGGGGGGTTGTTAGGATGATTTCATAGGTTTTTGCGACGGATGTGGAATTTGTTGTGCAAATTGTGTTTGTGTTTCGTGATTTTTGAGACGCATTCTGAGGATAGTAGATCTTCTCTCTGTCGCTTGGTTAGGAAGGACCCTTTTCTCCATTTGACCCTGAAATTGAAGAAAGCAAAGGAACGGAAGAAAGGATTCAGTGAGCAAAGGAGGAATAGAATGAAGATGAATGAAGGTGTGTTCCTTTTCAAGGAGTTTGTTTGATGTCTTGGAGGTTTCCCGTTGAGTCGTGGAAGTTCGTATGACAAACTGGTGACTTGTATCTCGACTCTGCTGTCAACTTGAGGTCTACAAAAGGCTGCGCCACTTCAATCAAAGCCTGGAGGCTGGGAGAGTTCGCCATTTTGATCCGATTGGTCTGCGCAAAAGCACACCAGTCCGTCCTGGGAATCATCATATGTTTGGTGGTTTGGTCGAGTTGTTTGTTCTTCGACCCATTGACCAAACGATTTGATCATCAGGAAAATGGTGACTGGAGCAGGCATTCTGGACAGTATATCTATCACTATGATGAGACCTGTTTGCAAAGACCAGCCGCCAGAAAAAAAGCAGAATGACGGAGCGCCGAATTCGCATGGCAAGAGCCGAATTGTTTCAGCATTGATGTGTAATTTGTTTGTTGGATTTTTGTTTGTTTTCATAATGCGTTTTCGTATTTGTTTCGTGTGTTTATTCTGCGGCTGAGCTGAGGGGCAACGAGATGCCGAAGAGACCGAACCCACGTTTCTCGGATCGAAGGTTGCAAAACAATTTCTTTTTTGCACATTCCAAGCATGAAAAACATGTTTCGATTACTTCGATAGGCTTAATGAAAAACAAATGTCTTGGGTTTAGCTTGCCTACTTGTAGGTTTATGCCACTCACGTGTTTGACCATGACTGCAGCTCATCAGGGCGGCTGGTGCGATTTTGTTTGTCGCATTTTCGCCCAGCGCGACAGCTGCTGCTTGAGCCTAGGGTAGAGAGCCCACGTGTCATCGAATTGTGGTCATCTGATTCTGAGGAAGAGCCGCTGGACAGTGACCTGGAAACCGAACTGGGACCACCACCAATTGATCCACACGTTTAGGTGCTGCCGGTTGCGAGGAGGTCCTACTTTGGAAGAGAGGGCTTGTTGCCGCCCACAGACGGCAGAGAGATCAGGTGGTACGCCATTGGGCACATTCCTGGAATCCAAAGGTGGCGCATTGCTGGTATTCATTGGGGTGTAGAGAACCTGGCTTACAGTGCCATCCTCCACTTGCACGGAGGCGAGTTCAGAAGAATCAGATTTAGGAGATTTAACATCAGGGCCGAAGCCTCAGCAGCCTTTGCTGAAGAGGCCCGCAACTGGGATCTCTCGCCAAGACTAGGCGAACGCATTTTCGGTTGGACCTTCACCCATGACCTTGAAGCCAGGGAGTAAAGGAGTCCTTGATGGCCAAGATGGCGCGCAGCTCTTGTGGTTGGGATTAGCTCCGGCAAGGTGCTCAAAGAAGGGGTTGGAGCTCACTGCACTGTCAAGCATGGAAAAGGAAGATCAACCATTTTGTCTGGTCGAAGCAATTGCCTCATCAGCTGCTGAGCGGTGTGAACGAAGAAGTGACGATGCCCCTAGGAGCATCAGCTCAGGACTTGCTCAGGCTAGGTCTTCAGGCTCTGATGACTTCAGACGAGGATCTGAACTATGCAACAGCATCAGACCCAGCAGACCATCGTGCTCAGCTTGCAGGAAAGCAAGGGCAGCAGACTCGGGCGAGGAGCTCGAGGATCTGACAACTCAGCTCAAAAAGAACTGGCTAGGATCTGGTACTGCAGACGAAAAAGCTCAAAAGCTTCAGGACAGAGCCTCTTCTTCAAAGCATCGGTCAAGGCGCTTTGCTCTGATCGAAAGGAAGAAGGCATCGAAGTCAGGCGGGGCTCCAAGTCGCCAAGGACAAGATGCTATGATTCAAGCCGCGATGCAAACTGGGGCCCAATCCAAGGCCTCTTGGCCCTTCAGCTTGCGCAGTCTCTCAAGAAAGAATGCAAGAGCAGGAGGAACAGAAGCAGTTCAAGGAGCCGAGATCGAGACAGCTCTTCAAACAGCAGCAGCGGCAAGTCAGCAGAAGTCTGGCAAGAAGATGTTTCGCCATCCTGTGAAGTACATCCGGAGGTTTGTCAAGTCGGTCGAAGAGGAGCTGGGCGCCCAAGACAAACCATTTCGATGGGCCCTCCCGTCGTAAATTATTCCAGGGTAGGGTCACCGCCAGGAATATTTTTCTAGAAACTTTTTCAGGAACCACCATGTTGAAGTTGGGGTGGGTGGGTGGTACCCTGGAAAAATAAGGAAAATAAGGTCGGAATTGACTTGCTCCACCATGTTCCCCTGTTGGGGTGGGTGGGTGGGACCCTGGAACAATATGGTCGGAATGGACTTTCAAGGCGTGATAAAGGAATGATGTCATAACTTCAAAAAGCCACATCACATGCTCGCATTTGCAGCTGGCTCAAAATCCAAAAACGATCGCAATCGTGGGGGGACAGGAAAGGTGTCACAAGGATCCTTATGACGCCTTTCGTTCTTAAACCTTCAACCTCTCTTGCCAGAAAAGAGAGCTGTCAGATCTGTGGAACTGCGAAAAAGTGGCTGGCTCCCCATTGCGTAGGGGTGATCACATCAAAGCCGCCCTAGACTTAAATCTAGAAGCCTGTGACCTCCAGGACGGCGAGTTCACGCCAGAAGCCAGACCCAGAAACCAAACTTGGGAACTGTCAGATCAGGGCTCCTAGGTCATAGGCGCCCCAGCCACATCTTTCTTGTGGACTCTGAAGCTGTGAGACGTGTGACCTGAAGCTGTAGATTGTGTAAGATATGTGCCCCAAAATGGGAAGTTTGTCTCCTGTTGTATGTCTCTGCTCAGTAGACAGCTGATTGCTAAACTATTCCAGGGTCTATCACATCAAACCCACCCTGGAATATTTTTAGTCAAGCAAAGAAACCACACCAAATTCGGCACCAAAATTTTGAACTCGTCTCACCAAAACTCGAGAGTAGACCCGAGCTTTTTTTTTCGTTGGTGGCTCTCATTGCTTGCTGTGTGGACTGAAATAACTCCAGGGGTGGGTTTGATGTGATAGACCCTGGAATATTTTAGCAGTTGGCTCTCTACTGAACAGTGGCCTACAACAGGAGGCAAACTTCCCATTTTGGGGCACATATCTTGCACAACCTACAGCTTCAGGTCACACGTCTCACAGCTTCAGAGTCCACAAGAAAGATGTGGCTGGGGCGCCTATGACCTAGGAGCCCTGATCTGACAGTTCCCAAGTTTGGTTTCTGGGTCTGGCTTCTGGCGTGAACTCGCCGTCCTGGAAGTCACAGGCTTCTAGATTTAAGTCTAGGGCGGCTTTGATGTGATCACCCCTATGCAAGGGGTGTTTTTCACAGTTCCACATCTGACACCTCTCTAGTTTTCGGAGTCCTCAACAAAGATTTGGTTAGGTCGCCTATGACCTGGCAGCCCTGATGTGACGCTTCCTGCTCTGTGTCTGCTCCCAAGTTTGGTTTCTGGGTCTGGCTTCTGGCGTGGGCTCGCCGTCCTGGAAGTCACGTGGGGGTTGCTGATCTGAAAAATTCAGCCGCGAATCAAAACGCAGAAGATCACTGTAGTGAAACTGAACCTGTGTTTTGGAACGCGTGTAAGATCACTTATAGACTGCAAGGCAGACATGGCTGTAAAATGCTGTAAATTATTCCTGAAAGGTGTTCACATATGGAATAATTTTTGGCCAGGTGTAGGTCCACCACCCCTGAATAATAAAAATCTGGGGCCCCATCCACCCTGGGGCCCAGATGGGAGGCCTCATCCATTTCGTCTGACAGTCTACACCAGACGAAGCCACTTTGGGCGCCAGAAGAATCTCCAAAGAGTTCTACCTTCTGCAACATCTGCTGAGGGAAGAGCCCGAACGGGCAGCGTTGCAAACCGTTCTGACACTGCAAGCCGTTCACCAGGCGAGTGGGAAGTTGCGTGGCTCCTCACGCACGTTGAAGATCCCTTAAAGCGAAAGCTGTTCGGGGCCCGGGGGAGATCCCGACAACCTGCAACACGTGACATCCTATCTTCGCAGCATGAACGAGTTAGCAAAGGCCACAGAGAGTCTCAGAAGGAAAGGCCGTGGGAAAGGCGAAAACGACGAAGAAGAGAACAAATTGAAAGGCCGAAAGAAAGGCAAGGGGAAAGACTGGGACAGAGACAAGAACCAGACCAAGCCTTGAGTTCCCCTAGCGGACCCGCGGATGAGTCAGGGGCCGCAACAGACGGTCGCAGCATTTTGCCAGCCGCCAGCCTTAGACGATTTCGAAAGTAGCTGGGGCTCTCCTGATGGTTTTTGGAAACTTTTGAAGTCCTCCGATTTAAGCCGGAGGTTGGGGCCAGTGCGTTGGTAAGTCTCAGGCCCTCGTAGGAGGGCTAGGAGGCGAGGCCGGGATGAGACATGGCGCTATGTAGAAATGGCTTGGGCTTATTTCACTTTCCTTGATGGAGGTGGCCCGTGTTCGTCCATAGCGCAGCAACGTCTCCTGTCCAGGGCAGCCTGCAACACTTGGACGTCGTTGCGCTCGACATATGCCGGCTCAGGGCCGGCTCATTGCACGATGAAATTCACAGGTTTGGCCGCTTTTAAGTAGATCAGTCTTCTTTAAGCCGCGGCATTCTAAAATTAAGTGAATCAGTAAAGACAGTCCGGAATTCAGATTACACCAGCAACAAGGCCATGGATAAGCTTTCAAGGGTAGCCAAGAACGTGAAGCGGGAAAGGATGTCCCTTCCTGAAACAGCTGGCGTCGTTGAACCACGTCGGCTCTTGAAAGGCCAGCGCCTCGAAGCCTTCAATAGCACGGCCACGACAGTTCCTCTGGACACCGAGCCTGTGTTCCCGACTCTTGGATACTACAAGGTTGAACCACATGACATGGAAGCTGTTAACAAAAACTGTTACACAGCGGGGTGGCGACTTTATTTCCAGAGGAGTTAGGATTGAAAGACAGCGCAGGGCGGACCATCACCGGGGGCTTTTCGCGGCTGATCATAAAGCCACCAGCGATAGGATCATCCTTGATAGGAGGCCATTCAATGAACTTGAAAGAAGACTCGTGCGGGCCAAGCTCCAAATGGCTCGCTACTGACTCAACTTATAGTTCCCAAGGGTTTTTCAATCAGGCGCAGTGGAGACGACTTACTTCTACTTGCTGAAACATCAAGATGAGTGGCTATGAAGCGTTTGATGGTGAGGGTTATGAAGCCTGTGGTGGTGAGAAGGGTAAAACATACCTACTATCATTCAAGGTCATTGCCATGGGCGACTTGAACGCGGTAGACATCGTTCAACAGGTTCACGTAGAAATCCTAAAAGATTACGCTTGCATGAATCCAAGTGAGTGTGTCGAGTTTCGCGAGCCACAGCCCGCTTCACACACCATGGAACGGTTATACATTGATGATCACATCGTCGCCCAGATTTTGCCTGCCAAAAAATTTAGGCCTAAGAGCAACAAGGTCAGAGATGTAGAACTAATCACCAGTATGCCAAGCAAGGAATCCCCACCTCAAAGAACAAGTCCTTCGATAAATGTGACAAGTTCGTAGCTGGGGGCACGGAAGTAGATAACAAGACGGGAAGGGTAGGCGCACCGCTTCAGGAGCTAAGACACCTCTCCCTGTTGATGTCCAGAGTGCTTGGTTTGACGGCCGTTTCCAAGAAACTGTTGCAAGGGATCACAGGTTTGCTCGCGCATCCGGAGAATGATGTGCCTCCTGCAAGAGCCATGTTATATGGATCGAAAAGCTGAATGATGGTGATAACAAAAGGCTGCCTGTAGAAGTTAAGGAAGATCATGGCTTGTACTTTGCCTCTTTGCCACAGCAATATCAGATGGACGGTTTCTTGTAGGGTAGGGGCCAGTGATGCATCTCTCGCTCACGGAGGGCGAGCAGCCAGCCTGGTGAGCCCTACAGTTGCCAACACACTTTACAGGCTTGCTGAACATAAAGGAGAGCATGTTAGGCTGGATTGGGAGCACAGTGCAGTTTGTCCCCCCAGTGAGATGCGTCAGGCACCATCGGAACTAGAGCAGTTGATTCAAGACTTGCCTTGGAATCAGACAGAGACTTGCAGTTTTGCCCACAAGCAGCACATCAATGTCCTTGAAGCTGGGATGATTCACGTAGTGACATCCAACACCTGCTTGTGGACTCCCGCGCTGCAGCTGGGCGTGGAGCAAGGGTCGTTCCTCAGCAAAGAGTTTCAATCGAATCCTGAGACGAGCTCTAGGTTGGTCTTTGACCGGTAGAAAAGGGCTACATATGGTACGGGTCAAGTCAGAATGTAATGCAGCAGATTACGCTTCAAGATGTAAGCATATCCCCGAACCACCAGAGAATCCGAGCGACCTCAATTGAGAGATCTTCGGACAGCGCCTGAAGAGTTTCAAAACTAGGCGGTCAAACCGGGATATTTGGCGAGTTGAAAGGCAGGACCAATCAGGGCATCCATTGCCCGGCGCCGGCGCAGACTGCGCAGACACGACACGACTCGACGAGGCCGTGGAAAAGAAGACTGAAGGCCGGATTGCAGCCGGCAGACATGAACACCCAGCACAAAGCGTTTGGTCGTTCAGAGAAGTGTTTGCTGGCAGCGCTCACCCTACCAAGTTTTCAGGCGCCGAGGTAAGTTCAAGGTCCTAGAACCAGTATGAGTTGATGAAAAAAGGAAAACCGGATCCAAATCATGATATCTTAGAGGATGCTGTCTTTGGTAAGCTTTGTACAGAGGCGTCCAGACCCCATCAACTGTGGCATTTCGGATTCCCACGTGGTTCTTTCAGCGTCATGCAAAACATGAACAAAGGGACCAGGTCCAGTGACATGCCCGATGGGGACGGCAGCTTGCAGAGTCGGAAATGAGATACTCCATCGCAGTTGCCTTTGTGTAACCTACTAAGCATGCACGGTTCACTTTATACACTAGAGAAAGTGTCTACCTATGCTGCTACCCTTACCAATGCGACGTCTGAACGGAGTGTCCAAATGACTAATCTCCAGACTCCATCGAATTTGAGGCCCAGGTCTTTGTGGCAGAGCAACTGCCATTGAAAAAACTACCTGCTGGCACTGGCATGACAGACCGACACCAATTTCTAGGAAGTATAAAAATGAAGCTAAGACTTGAAGGTGTTTTGTTCCTATGCCAGGCTCCATCACTCAGAGTGATGTCAGCAAAAGTGCAGGTACCTAGTCTCGTTGCGTGTCTCACTCCTCCTCCTTCTCCTCCTTTTTGGAAACAGGCTCATTGTCATGGCGACTCTTCACCAGCTCGACAGCCTTCTTGGGGGGAATCGTGGTTGACGCTGTCAGCGCCACGAAAGGCCTGATTGGTGTGAGGCCTTTCTGTGCGCTTGGTGGCCACCAAACGCTCCACACCAGGCTTGTTGCCCAGGTCTCCCAGCTTGCCACTGGGACCAAGCCTGCCATTTGCGAAGCCAACACACTTGGCACAGTTCCTTCAGATGTCTTCTTGATTGGCACGCTTTCCATCTTGAAGAAGAGCTGCGCACCAGGCTTGCTGTGGACTGAGAAAGCTTTCTTGTCCTCATGGTTGGGGGCATCTTCCACAGTGTGAAAGCCAATGTGAGCATCGGCAGGGCTGCTTTGGCGCTTTGCAGCAATCACCTGTGACAATCTTTGCATGGCGTTGCTCATCAGTACATACTGGCCACTATTCTTGAATTGGAAGAGGATGATCTGCAGGAATGTTCGACCCATCTATGGGGTTCCTGACCACATGCCATTTTCCCTTATACCAGCCAGCCATTGTGAGCAGGACAGGGCTCTTCGACCTGTTCACAATGAAAATTCGGTTTGCGGGACAAATCAGCAAGGCCACATGCTTCTCGCCAGCTTGACATTGAGCTTCATAGCAGAAAGGCAATGGGAAGGCAGCACAGTCGTGAACATTCTCTGCGGCAGGTTCCAGGAATGTATCCTTGTCACGCTTTTTGCCCTCCGCCTCTGTGACAGGAAGGTCTAAAGCAAATTTCTTGCGCATCTCGCCCAGGAATGACATGAACTGATCAGGAGAGGGGGAAGTGCTCTACTGGCGAATGATCTCATCTGGTGTCCTCAAAGTCGGCAAGTCACTCTGCTTGGCCTTCTGTGACCATTGCAAGACCGAGAGTGCTGGCTTTGGAGGCACTGCTGCTTCCTCTTCTTTTGGAGTTGGAAATGGAAGGACACATTCCATTCTTCTGCCATGAACTTCTGCGAGACAACGTCGATGATGTGCTCTTTGCACCACTCTGCCTGTGGCGGCGAGGAAGAGGCCACCCGCATATGATTAAGTACAACCAAAATTGCCCAAAAGTTTCGAAACATTGAGATACTAGCATAGTTTCAACATCCAGTGCCTCGATCTCACTAAGTCCAAGGTAGTACATGTCCACACCTAACTTCCCACAGAATTTCTCATTCATATAGCTCTTCAAGATGTCAGCTGAACGGACAGCTAGGTCAATCAATAAGACCGCCTTTGCTGGGACACCTGTCGTAATGGCCTTCTGTACGGCGCAAATCTGAATTGCTCCCGAAAGACCAGCAACTCCCATGCGCCTGGGTCTCCATGGGGAACAGGAGGCGGCCACATTGATTGTTTGAAAGACAGTACTTGTTTCTGAAGGGGGTATGGGGATACAGGATATGGAAAACACGGGGAGATGTTTCTCAACGTACTGCCTTGCGACAAAAAAAGTTGGCACCGAAAAGTTAAAGAATCAGTCCTTGACTCCCGCATATCGTTCCGTGATGCATACGCCATGACAAATGCCTGGTCACTGCTGACATTGGAATTCGCCAACATCTCACGGCATTTGGCCTCTTCAACCCACACGAGTCCTCTCATGTTGCTGTGGTTTTCCACCTCCTCGGTGGAATACCGGCGCTTGCACACTGGGCTTTTTGTTTCAAAGTCCTTGATGAGGGAACTCACTGCCAACGCTATGCCCTCTGGCGAGATGGTGAGGTAATGCTGCCACATCTTGGTGGCTCGTGGCATCCAACCAAGCTGCAACTTCTAAAACACTGTCTATCGTTGCCACATCGAGAAGCATGTCCCAGCAGGGCATTGCAGACTTCCTCTGGGTACTGGAGCAAGTGGTTCAGGGCCACTCTCTTCTGTCCTTCAAGCTTGTGTCCTGCTGTACATTCACTATTCCATCTGCGAATGATGTTGGCAGGATCACAATTGGCAACTTTCAATACCTGTAGCTTGCTCGTCCAAGTCACTACATCATGTGCACGACGAATAGATCCTCTGCTTGAAAGAGAGGCATTGAGCATGGCAACAGAGATAATATCGTTGCTCATGGATCCCATTTTGCATTGCACAGGGCAGAGGCTGTTCCACAAACCTGGGCGCAAGGCCTGCAAGCTCAAATTCCGGGAGAGACACGTGTGGGCCAACATCAATGCCACGCTGGAACGAGCAGCACCTTTGATGTAGGTGGCCCAACCAAACTCTGCAGCTGTAGGCCCTGCCGCAGTATAAGTAGGACCGCGGTGCTTCCAAATTGCCAAGCAGTCTCCTGGCCAAGGTCTGAGAGAACAGTTTGTTAAAGGAAGAGTAAATAGTTTGTTCTCACGGTTTCTGAACACTAAACAGGATTTGGAGATACATTTATTTGTACCGTGTCACAGGTGGATCATGTGTTAATATCATGGTCTAGTAAGTAAGCGTATGAAGAATTTGTTCATCATTATCGTGCACCACGCCTGCAGTGATGAAAGTATTCGTTAAATTAAATACTCATCCAGCAGGGCCAAGGACACAGAAAAGTATGGTCCAGGCTTCGTTGAAGAGCCTGAGTCGAAGGAACAATCACTCAAGCAAATGTGGAATGTAGAGTCTGCATCGCCTGGCAATGTGTCCGAAGTGGCATACTCGATGTCAGACCTGCGTGGAAAGTGTGCGGCGACATCTTCATAGAACTTGGTCACATCTTCCTTCGTGGGGAGAGATGCCTGCAAGTACTGCCGAGGGCCACCATGCTTCTTCAACAAGGCGTGTCCCAATCTCAGCATGTTGTCCCGGAAGTTGTCGGTGACAGGTTGAGCTCTGTGGAACCTGAGCAGAAACCATTGACTTGCTCATCTGTGAGTTTATGAGTCTTTGTTTGCAATGCCTCCTGGGCATCATGTGCATTCATTGTCTCATCCGCAGGCGTGGGTTCATGCTTGACGCCATTGCTGGCGCTTGCCATTCTGAGTTCTCACAAACTTGTGCCTACAAGAAGTCGTCGAAAAGCAAAAACTTGAGCCTAAGAGGAGTCACTGCTGAGCAAACAAGCACAGTGCGAACACTCACTGGCAACAAAGTGCACCATTGCTGTTGCAGGCCCCAGGACCCAATGCCATGAGTTGATTTGATTTTTATTTTGGTTGATTTTTGCTTGATGGAATTTGAGGCCAGTGTGGTATACCTACAAGGTTGGCCTAGTAGGCCAACCAGAATTGAAGAAACCTACCAAAGAACACCAATAGCTGCAACCAGGACATTGTTTCCGAACCGTCCTGCAAACCCAGGCCGGCCAGTTCTAATATGATGCCTGCAAACAAATATCCCTGCAAACCCAGGGCAAACAGCTCACACAAATTCACTGCAGCAAAAATTGTCTGCAGATACGTGCCAGACACTTGAAACATGATGCCTGCCCAAAATATTTCCTGCAGGTCGTGGCCAGGCAGTTGAGGCCAATACGCTGC
>CAXAMN010023195.1:400506-467225 GCA_963970005.1 Durusdinium trenchii | reverse complement strand
AATTCCCTGCAACCCATTTCCTGCAGAACAGTGACAAGCAGTGGAAAAAAGTTCCCTACCCCCCTTTCCTGCAGAACAGTGACACGCAGTGGAAACAAATTCCCTGTGAACAAAATTTCCTGCAGACCAAGGACAGGAAACAAATTCCCTGCGACCAAAAATTTCCTGCAGATCGGGCACGGGCAGTGGAAACAAATTCCCTGCAACCCATTTCCTGCAGATCAGGGACAGGCAGTGGATTCTCTGTGACCAAAATTTCGCGCAGATCAGGGACAAGCCGTTGACACCAATTCCCTGTGACCAAAAATTTTCCTGCGGATCCGGTTCAAAAAGTGAAGGTTGAGCCGGGCCCACCTTACTACTGTAGAAAATGTTGCGGCGGAGTTGGCCGAATCTGCTGCAAATCCGGCCCTGCCCACGGTCCCGGGACAGATCTGCTACAAATTTGGGATTTGAAGTTTTAACTACCACAATCCGGCGGGTTTGGCCGAACTTGCTGCATGAAAAGCAAGGTTCTGGTGTGCTGTGGTAGTTGACACTCTGGCTACCACCATTGTCGGATCCTATCAAGTTATTAAAAATGCGGCGGCTTTGGCCGAAACTGCTGCATCGTGGTGAGTAAAACTTCGACTACAACAATTCGTTGAATTTGACCTCAGAGTATTGGACACTCAGAAAACCAGTAATTGCAGACAGTCTGCACTTCACATGGTTCTTTTCTATCACTGCTCCTGCTCCAATTGCTTTTTGAGGGCTAGTAGCAAAGCAACACACAGCTCTGGTGGATACACCTCACAATATTTGCTTGGTTTGTGTGGTCCCTGTGAGCCTTGAATAGTCTTGTGGGGACCACTACATTGACAATAAACACGGGAAAAGGTAGACGCAACAATGGGGGAATTGGTTAAAAGCCTTGTGCTTTTCCGTATGGGCATACCACCAATTGGCGCCCAATGTAACTAAATACACTCCGCGCATACAATCAGAGCTTGGACATCTGGAAGCCTCCAGGAAGAAGCGCCTGTGGGATGTTCCAGTACAAAATATCCGCCAGTGCCCATGATCAACAAACCACATCCACAGCAAATTTCAGCAACACCATGGCCTCTCTGCCACCTTCTTTTGACCACCGCAGGATCCATTCTGGCCCAGTTGGTGTTCATTAATTGGGAGAACATAGTGCGTGGAGGTGACAACATGGCATTGCGGGGTTGTCTTGCCCGCAGATGGGCCATGACTTCTTGCCTTTTCTCCGCTAGAAGCACATCAAAACCAGTGAGTATATCGACAGACATGGAAGCTACCATGCAAAGCTGCAAGACAGAGATTCTGTGAATCAACCTCAGGCGGAAAATCTGGATGAAGTCATCCTGGAGTGTGCCAGGTTCTTCGTCCTCCAGGATGATCTCTGAGTCATTGATATTGAAATAGACGTCCTGGTCATCAATCACTGATGGCACTGATGCCACATGGAGAATTTCAATGAGTGGCTCTGAGTCTGCGAAGGCATTGCCGTCGGTCCCACACTCGGAGGGAGTGGCGCATTCGGATTCAGATCCTACGTCAACTAACATTTTCTGAGCCAAGATTGACATTCATTGAAAGTCATTGTCTACGCACTGAGGGTCAAAAGAAGAAAGCTTTCGAGCTTTTTTTCACTCAGAAGAAAAATCATGTCGCATCTGAAATTTGGCTAGCTCCAGGTTTGAGACTGTGGATCAAAAGCCATGCCAGCCCTAGTGCGGCATTGGCGGCACCCTAGTGGTGACTGCCTGCATCTTCCACCCCAGTCTCACCCCACCAGGACATTGATGGCCTTGGCCTTTGCTTTGCCCTTGGACTTTGGCGCAGGCGCAGCTGGTTTCTGTGCAGGGGCAGCCTTGCTGGCTGCAACAGCTTTGGGTACATTTGCAGCTGCTTTTGGAGTAGCTTTCGCTGGAGGGCTGCTTGCAACAGCAGCAGCCTTTGCCATGGTTTTGGCTTTGCTGGTTGGGATCGGGCTTTGGAGGTTGCTGGAAGGCCTCTTCATGTCGCCTTGTGATTTTGGCAAAGCTTCCTGGCCAACGTCTGATGTGGTAGCGAGGCGAGGGTCTGCACAGTCTGCCACAGAGGGTGTTTCTGGAGCAATGGCTTTAGGCACGCTAGCAGCAGTGGAAGCAACTGCTTTACTTTTGGCGGCTGTGAACTTGACATTGACAGGCGCTGCCGTCTTGTGGACAAAACCTGTGTCGCCAGGTGTCAAGCGGTTTTCCTGCTCTGGCTGCTGCTTTCAAGAGTCTGCTGACAAAGGAAGCTGGTCCAATGTGCAATTGGTACCCCACTCGCTGCTGCAGAGCCTGGTCAAGAACTTGTGTGCCTTTCTCATGTTCCATGGTTTCTTCACTACTTTCTCAGCAGTTTTCAAATACTCTTTCATCACTGATTTTTCTCAGTTTGGAGCAATGGTGATGGTGTCATGCCCTGGCATGGCTTCAAACATGCTCGCAGCGCGAACACCAAGGGCAGCAGAGCAAAGTCCTTGCTTGCTAGATAGAGCTTGCACTCCATGATCACATCATTGCCTGAAGCCTTCTCGGCGACAGAATTCGAAATAGTGACACGCTTGCAAACTTGCCTCAGTCATGGCAGGTGTCTGCACGTGTCCAGAGACAGAGCTTTTGATGTTGTCCTGAAGAAAGTTTCTCCAGTCATAGCTCCCGTGGACCACTTCTACATGCAATTGCCGGTTTTTGCGGGCAAGAACCCCGTTGGCATTTGCTGCATGAAAGTCATCCGGGCCCTCAAGTAACTTTGCCCTACTGAGACTTCCTCTCACCTCGCTGAAACGCTGGTCAATAATTGAATGGCTATGCCCTCGCCGGAACATACTCAAAGTGCAGCGCTTGAACCAGCCCATCCCCACCATCCATGAGCAGTATTTCAGCATGTGCGCATTCTTTTGGTCTGCCGGGGCATTGTCACTATGTATGCGCATCTCTTCTGTAAGTGAGAGACCTTGAGCACCCAGCATTGCTTTGATCTTGTTCAGACTGTGGTTCACCAAGCTAATGGTCAGGTTGCTGTCTTTGGCAGTCAAATCAGGGATCAAGTAGAAGCCTTCAAGCACACCTTCTGCCAAAAGACCAACCATTCTCAGCTCTGCTCGAAATGCACCTTCCAGCTCCTTGGTCAACACTAAATTGCGAGGGCACCGATACTTGCTGGTGTCCATGCCATCTACAGTGAAGGGCAACAGCTTCTGGCCATCCACGCATCCACCCTTCAAGACACTTTGCATCGCCTTCATATTGATCCTGCTATCTACACCCCTGTCGGCCATCATCTCTCCCAAATGGGTGTGGTATGCTTTCAGCACACCAGCTACGTCTTGGGCACTGTGAGCCTGGCGGCGAAAAGTTTTCAGCTTTTCGCACTCTGTATAAACAGAGTGCTGGCCTTCTTGCCTCCAACAAATCAATTTGTTTCACTTGCCACTGTGGTAGACCTTGACAAAGGTGTCATATCCTGGAATCGCTGGATGGTTTGGGATGAAGGCCACAGCAGTGTCTAGCAACTTGTTGAACGAAGTGTGTGGCGGGAGGCTCTTCATTTCTGTAGCATTGGTCGACGCAGCCAGACTGGAAGTGTCCAAAAGTGATTTCAATTGTTGGGTGTGGCCACCACAGCGTCTTTGAACTCTGTCTCAGCAAAAGATTCGGCCATCCAATGGTAAACCTAAGTGGTACAGTTCAGCCACTTAATTCCAAGTGGCTCGGGGAAGAAAGGCACCAACATGTCACCATAGAAAACAAACGTCTTACTGTGGATGGTCCAGAAACCCAGTTCCAGATCATGCCGCTGCGTGGCGTTCTTTGGACTCACAAAGATCGACCATCACAGGGAGGGTTCGCATGTCCTTCTACCAGTGGTCCACCAATTTCATCAAGGTCTTAGCATTGCAAGCCAAAACCCTCGACGCAGCTGAAGTGCACAACGAGATCTCCCAAGCTCTGAAGACTCGGTGTTTCTGTTTGATAGTTGAAAGATTGGTGTGGTGACGAAGCATGGTCTTCAAAGCTTCATACCTGATCTCATTCTTCTTGTCAAACGTGCTTGATGCTATAGCGCCATCTGGATCTCAGCCACTCGTGCTTTCAAGTTTGCATTTTCCTCTAGGGCTGCCAAACAGCCCTGAGAGCGACATGACCACAAAGGCACTTTTCCTGGTTCATTGGTCATGACCACCTCAGTCTCCGAAGGCGCATCAAAGTCGTTGTCATCAGTGGCGGGAAGCCTCCCACCTTTTCGCTGAGAAAATAAAGGGAACTTCTGACTTAGTTCCCTACAAAATACATATCTCTTGAACATCAGCCAATGATGTTTCCCAAGGACCGCCCTGGGGGGAAGGACCGCCCAAGGCCCAAACAAGGACCACAGACAAGGGTCCTTGCTGGTCTTTGGCGGTCCTTGGCAATTCTTGTTATTAAGTTGCGCAGCCCTGCCTCCCTTTTCGGCGGCAGGATGTCATGTGACAGGCACAACTCCCAGCAAAATCGGTGAAATGACAAAATACAGCAAAATGTCTCCAGGTGCTCCGGTTCTTTTGTTGCGGCTTGTTGGGCACCATTGCCACCGCTCCAGCCCCCCTCGCCGTTGCCACTGCCACTTCCATCGCCCCCACCACTCCAGCTCACTGGCTGTTGCTGCCACTGCCACTTCCATCGCCACCACCACTCCAGCCCCACCGGCTGTTGCTGCCACTTCCATCGCCACAACCACTCCAGCCCCCATTGCCATTTCCACTCCAGCCCTGCTGGCTGTTCCTGCCACTTCCATCACCACTCCAGCCCTGCTGGCTGCTGCCAGACCCACCCCCGCTTCCGCTTCCGCAAGCGCCCTGGGAGTTGCTGGACCTGTTCCACGCCCAACGCAAGCCCATTGCAAGTCTGTGGCAGTGAGTCAGGACGACCCTAACTGAAAACACGAGGCTCGAGACCCTGAAAGCAGCTGCAGCTTATGCTCCGGCGCAGACGAATTCAAAGCGTGAGTACCACACTGTCCACTGTCATATCACAAAGGTGCCTTGCAAACATGTTGCCAACACAGTGATTCAAAATGCAGAGCCAGGAAGTGGTGTCAGAACCATCCTTTTTGCTGTCTCGTTCAATTTTGATTTCAACCTCTTAGTATAGTTATTTTACTTTGTCGTCAAAAATCAGCGATTGACCATCTTCAGCGGCGTCCACTCTGATTTTACTAGTGTGTCATTGTCTGCCTGGCCCAGGCTCTAATCAAAATCTTGGCCTGTCTTGGCCGTCTACTGGCTGTCTTCGTCTAAAATCATCTGGTGCCACTTCAAGTGCGCTAACAAGTCAGCCAGCGTCGCTTCGGCTCCAGTAAGATATCGGTGGTGGTGAATCTCCTTTGGGGTCTCTGCCAGGATTTGGTTCAGATAAGCAAGTGCGTAGTTCAGCTCAGAAATCTTTGCGCCCAGGCTGCCTGACGGCTGCAACTCAGGACACTCCGAATCTTTTGGCTGAAGCTACAGATCTCAGCCTTCTCATCGTACTTGCTCGCCTTCCCTCCTGAGTTTTCTGCTAAGTTTGGCATCACTGCGATAACCAGTGGAGATAGCCAGGCAACATGCCCGATGAAGATTTTCGTGGAAGAACTTCTCAGCAAAAACCAAGCATTCCTTGGCATTCTCCAAACCATATGCTGCACCCTCTGACAGGGTTGGATCCATGGCCTGAATTGCTCTGAATGAGGTCACAAGGCACACTTCAGGAAGAATGCCACACTGGTATTTGTCAAACTTCAACTTCTTGGCAGCAGGAGGCCTTGATTCTGATGAAGCAGTGGCCCCAGAAGCCATAAATGGCTGTCAGTGATAGCTTCGCACTAAAGCCATTCCACATCGCGAAAATCAACAAAGTTAAAGTTGAGCGCGCGAATCACATCCTTTGACTTTCACTTCATGTCTAGGACAATTGGCATTGGGTTGGGCCAAAGACGCCCAAGGCCCAAACAAGGACCACAAACAAGCCGCGCCGCCCTGCCCCCCCTTTTGGCGACAGGATGTCATGTGACAGGCGCAATGCCCAGCAAAATCCGTAAAATAACAAAATAACTCGCTAAAATAGCAAAATGTTTCCTTATGGGTTGAAACAAAGCATAGCTTTTTAATCACGGACGTAATTAGTTTTTTGCGCCTGTTGCGTGGATGCCGTCCACGTCATGACACGACTGTCTCTCAGCGGTTTGCGCTGGGGAAAGTATAGCAGCAGCTACCAGAAAAGGCTGTTAGAGGGTGGCTTAGATGTCGAGAGACTTCTGAAAACCGAGGCGCTGGAGCTTTACGTAAGTCACATGGCAGCTGCTGGGCGAAAGTCCAGCTTGAGAATCGCAAAGCGTTGTGCTCTGTTGATGCAACTGCTCAGACCACGACTGAAGGGCAAATTGCAGAATACGTTGGAAGTCTTTGAAAAACTGGGAGGAACAGCAGCCTTCGAGTTTCCGACCTCCAATATTCTTGGTCTTGCTTGCGGCAATGATTTGCAAGTCACGACTGTGGTGCCGTCAACTGGCTAGGCTGGCTGACAACTCGCAGCCCAAAATCAGGCGCAGCTCAATGGCCCGCTAGTGCACCGAAGTTCAGAAGAATGTTTAAAGCCGTTTGTGGCGTTGGCAATCTGGAGCTCCTGGCTTGTAGACGAGGGAACCGAGATCAACCGGATTCGTTTCCTTGCTGGATGGGCTCGCCTTAGGTCACTAGAGCACTACATCCAAGTGGCGCGTGCTGAACAGATTGCATTGACATTTCCACCTGACACCGCCGCAAGATTGAAGGCTCTACTTGCAAGGTTTTCATTTTTGCTGGTGCTGCCTCGGGTGTTTCGCAAGCCGAATCCCAAAAGAGCACATAGTGACCAGAGAGGTGCGCGAACCAACCAGTGTTGAAGATGTCATCCGCAAAAACAGTTTAAGAAAGCTGTGGTGAGCGGTGGGCCGCTTCGTGGTGCACGCTACTTGGACGTTGGCTGGGAAGGTTTGAAGCTGCCAGGAGCTACAGGGCTGATGCTCCCTTCAACCAATTTGCTAAACGCAGAACTTCTGAAAGAGCTTTAAGTCAACAGGCGCCTGCGCCGCAGAGACGCGAGAGACCCGCGCTGCAATGGCCTTGACGAGCGCCCGGTGAGAAGTTCACTAACCAGGTTAGGCGGCCGAATTCGTGGTCGAATGATGCTCACCTTGAGCGTCTTGATTTTAGTCATCGCTTGTCTCTAGGCCTTTGTTTTACGTAGTCCTGCCACGAACTTTAACTCTGTGTATCAAGTTGACGTTGCGTAGATCTTTTTTGATTAGCGGTCGTGTTGCTTAATGCAATTTTAGATGAAGCCGCCTTAAGCCTGCAAAACAACCTGATCACAGCGCCCGGTTTCGCACCCAATGATTACCATGGAGCTCATAACACCAACGTGTATGAAGTCCAACAGCTACACCAGTTCACACAGTTTTTCTTGCACGGTATTTTCAATCTTTTGAGTGCCATCCTGGGACACCGTTGGCGAGCACCTGCGCCCGTCCGCAATCCCTGCAGCTCTAGGAAGATTGGGAAGTTTGGTACTAGTACGGGTGGATTCAGACCTCCGTCAAAATCACTGTGTTGTCAGGTTCAGACCTCCGTCAGAATCACTGTGTTGTCGAAACCATCCACATTGCCATTCGAATGCCTCCAGCTGCACCTTGGCCAAGACGGCCAACAACAGATCCACCTGTGCCCCAGAAAAGGGCACGTCAGCTGCAGGCGGAAGGGCAAGACATGCCACTCACATGCTTGACCATGACTGCAGCTCATCAGGGTCAACCTCCTCCACCCCACCACCACTAGTAAGGCTGGATTCAGACCTCCGTCAAAATCACTGTGTTGTCAAAGCCATCCACATTTCCATTCGAATGCCTATGCCTGCTTCCAGCTGCACCTGGGCCAAGACGGCCAACAACAGATCCACGTGTGCCCCAGAAAAGGACACGTCAGCTGCAGGCAGAAGGGCAAGACATATAGGTTTAGGAAAGTGAAGGACAGTCTACGTTGATATTGTGACGTCGCCAAACATGGGAGTTGCACCATCATCCCAGCAGAGCCAAGGCCAGACTATGTTGAGTTAAGCAACTTGACCGATGGAGCAGATATTTCGTCTACACCTGGGGCCGAGAAACGCTACCAATATATTGAAAAATCCTGGAGCACCGTGGGGGGATCGCAAGCATATGATTCACAAGAGCCACCTGACCAACAGTGGCTGAGCAATGTGAGCAGAGCACAGCAGAGCTTTGCATGACGCTGTCAGACCTACCGTCAGACCACTGCAATGTTTGGGAATTGGATCACACCAAGCCGACACACTTGGACATGTAAAAAAATGCAATTTAGGCAAGCCCTAAAGCCTGAAGACTGGGGATCCGCCATGGATTCAAGGATTCTCAAGCAGCAAAGTGAGTCAGAATAATCGCAAGGCTGAACTTTGGCAGGTCCAATTGCTACCCTGAGTAGCCACAAATCTATCCAAACAGACGAAACATAGGGCACCAACAGCAGAGCCAGGATATGAGAGCCCTTTGGCGCTTGAGGCTCGGATTGAGAATTCCTGAATCCTTGGTGGTTGTGCAATCTCCGCATTTTTGGTTTTCTCGTACCGCCTTCGACTTTACAGGCAAGTTGCAAAGCAACCTGTCATGCTGCCTAAAAGAGCAGAGGCGGATCAACCCACTTTTTGCAGAGGGGTGATATTCCTTGTCCGATTTTGTTGGCCATCTACTACAGAGGCTCACTGCAAACTTGTAGCTGGGAGACGACATGGGGCACACTGTGAGAAAAAAATGGGAAAAGAAGTGCTGCTCGTGCTCGTGCTCGTGCATCACATGCTGGCGGGACAACTGCAATGGCTGAAAACTCGGAAGATTCCATGTCCAGAAGGTTAGAGGCCATCGCTACTAGGGTGGAGGCCATTCCAAATAGGTTGGAAGCTGTTAGGTTGGAGGCCATTTATAGTAGATTCCTTATGCTAATGTCCAGAAGGTTACCACCACAGCGGTTTTTCAGATCAGCCGTCGGCTCCACCAATGTCCGCTGGGTCAGATGCCAAGGTGTGGATTGGCACAGGCCGTGTGGATTGAGGTGAGGCCCCGTGGAGGAAGAGGCGCCGTGGAGCAAGAGGCCCCTGGTTTTCGATACTCCAATGAGTTTAATTTGTCTTCCACTTCCTCCGCTACCTGGTTACCTTCATCACGGTTATGAAGTGCTATGATTGGTTTTGCAATGATTTTTTTTCAAGGTTGTGGAGCCGAGGTGAGTATCTCAACCAGAGGTTCTTTTGGCATTCCATCATAACATTCCAACAACCCTTGCCACAAGCCCCACTTTTCTGTGTTCTTCCACAGACCATTCTGGTCGGAAGTTCTTCTCGAAGAAGTCGAAGTGACGAAATTCCATTATATAGTTAATAATGTTATTATTGATGCTTGTTGATTATTATTGCTGCTTCACGAGTTCACCAAGTTTTCCTGCGTCGGGGACTTTGGAGTGGGCCTCCATTTTGACAACGTGAATTTTAAAGACATGCCGTGAGGTCAGACAAACTGCGTGAATCAAGTGGCACGAAGAACTATGTTTTCTCAAAATCGTTTGTCCTGATGGAGCAGCTTTGATTTTGGTACTGCCGTGACATTTAGTTTTACAAGAGGCGACTCCACTAATTAGCTACATTGGCATCCTCTATTTTGGTGGCAGTCTTGGATAGCCACAGCCAGAGCTTTGCGGCTTCGGCTTCGCACAGGATTTACATGTCCATGGAGCACCAGGCATTTCAGTCAATAGAAAATGGACCATGCACAGAATCGGCTCACGTACCACGCGGTTCTGGCACCAGAATCGGCTCACGTTTGGCCCACGTCGCCCAGACGTGGCCCCCTTTGGGATCGCCGTATTGTGGCGGTGGAGAGGTGGAGATCGACGTCGGAGGTCCTTCCAGAGGATTCCAGGATATAGCCTGACTTCAAATGTCCTGAGGTGCTTCCCAGTTGTCTTTCTGACTGGAGTAGTTGCTTTCGCCACATGTTCACATCGTTTCACATCCGTTCTTATCGTGACCATGAACAAGAACTATAGAAGAACTACCATAGCTATGGAAGACGCCTGGAGTTGCCCCGGAAGAGACGCGGCTATCGAAGGTGCCTTTCCTGTCTTCAGTCGCTTTCGTGATGTCACTTGTGGCGCAACTGAACAGTCGAGCTACAATGGAGTGAGAAGGCAAGAGACCCTTTCAAGCTGTTGTTTTTAAGGTGTTGGTTGATTTACCAGGGAGTGCCACAAATTAGATGTTATAAATTCTTCTCCGATTGTTCCTCACCTGCCAGGTGAGGGTTGTTAGATCTTATCAGAGCAGTCCTCTTCTTCTCTTCTCCTCCTCTTCTTCTCATCCTCCTCTCCTCTCCTCTCCTCTCCTCACCTCCCCCTGCCATTGCAACATATTGCAACAAGTAAACATTGCTGTGAAGCCGCTTGAGGCTCGAGCCGAAGACCAAAGCTGACAGCCCTCCAGCATCCAGATTTGAGACGCCTCAGAATGGACCAGTAAAAGACATCAACCTTTACTGCATTAGAGTCTATCTACTAGTCGGTTGTAAAGGTATATACTTTGTTACACGCCTTCCAACAAGAACTGCACACTTTGTGAGAGACCTCCTAGCTTTCGGAAAAAAAAAAAAAAAACGTTTACTTTAGACTTTAGATCTTCTCCTTGGATATCCTGCACTGAAGTTTTGAACAATCAGAGATGCCTTCATCGCACAACTTTGGTGCAGCATCGGCTTCGTCACATCGGCCCTTGCTGGGTTTGTTTGGAGGGATCAGTTGGGGAACCGACAGCTAAAAGTCCAGTCATCGACACAGATAAGATCCATTCAGATCTATTCAGATAAGAAATTGTTCAACAAGAAAGACACAGCTTTCTTAATTGAGTAGGCGGCCACTTAAAACAAACTACTGTATATACTAGGTAACGTGCTACTAGCTAGGACGCAGGATAGTTCATGCACTACTCATTCTATTTGGGTTCCTAAATTCATGTCTTAGAAAAAGAAGGAACCAAGACGGGGTAAAGACTGGGCATTTTCCCCACCGAGGTCCGAGGTGGTGCAGGATGTCCATCAGTAAGAACCAATTGGTGGTCATTGGATCTGAAGCTTTTTTAGCAAAGCAAAGCGTTCCCTGCGATGGCTCCACGACAGTCTTGAGATGATGCCAGATGAATCCGCTTCAGCGAGCGGCGATGCAGCTATGCATCAAAAAGCTCAGCTTCTGCAGGAGATGAGGGCCGAGTGGCAAGATGTCCTTTCCTCTAGGGCCGTATTGGTGGACAAAGTTAAGCTATGACTCCCAGCCATGTGGGGCTCGTTAATTGCACATTCTTCTGCCTTGATCTACCTTGGCTATAATAGTTTTGTTGTTGTTTTAACTTGCATCGGTCGGCCTTGTGACCGGAATAGATCAACGAGGGTTTCTATGTTCTCCAACCGAGTTCCACGCCTGTCCACTTGTGGAAATTAGTTCAAATATCCAAACTAAATATCAGACATTCACTATTCATCGCATATCTCCTTGTGAAACACAGTTGTTGCTTCCTATTTGTCCTTGAAAACCCTACATCCAGGATCTCGCGCACCTTCGCCGCTGCTCCCTCTCGCAGTGTTTGCTTCTTTGGTGGAACAGCAAGTCGCATCAGGTGCTGTAGAGTGTTCAGGACAAGCTGGAGTAGGTCACACAAAACGTACAGGATACCTGTGGGTCTGGAGACCCTGGCCACCGGTCATTCTGCTTGCTGTGATGCTACGAAGGTACTAAGGTATACTAAGGTACTATGCCATCTATTGGAAATCAGGTGTGCCCTGTTTGGCTGTGCGTCGTTTTTTTCGAAGCTGTTGGACCAGGCCAGTTCCGAGGAACGGGGGAAGTGCTGTTGAATGCATGGTGCCCGGGCACCTGTACAGCATCACAATCCCAAGTTGCTCAATAAGACACTACGAGTACCCTCAACTTGACACCCACTCTGGGATTTAGGCGTTGTCTTGACTTTCCTCACCAGAATCTTTGGCCACCCTGAGCCTGAGATTTGGCAACCTCATCTACCGGAGGGGAAGGATCTGTGGAACGGAGGGTCGATGAGAACGTGTTCCCGTCGATGTGCGCTCTCCTCTTTGGGCGAACGGACTGAGAAAGCCCCTGAGGCGACCAAGAAGGCACACGGACTCGACCGATGGCTTATTTGAAGGAGGAGACAAGAAGGAGGCCATGGCTTCTAGGTTTATTAAACTACATGTGTTGGGAGGCGGTGCCCAAGTATGCAGAATTGGATTTGTGGCAGAACTATGTGTGGCAGAGGCTCAAGAAATGCTAAGGAGTTTCTTCCAATTGAAAGTGTCCTGAAAGCTGCAGGCACTGGGTGTCGTGGAACTGTTCACTTCGTTGATGACTTCATGGCGAATTGCAGACAAAGACCTGTTCACTTCCTTTGTTGGAATCCCAATTCCATCCAATTCCTTTGACCTCAGTTGGCACCTTCCTCATGTCGTTTGAGCCTGTTTCATCTCACCCTAGGCTGGTTTCACCTCAGATGGCCTTATTGAATCATCGGGTAAAAAAACAACCCCAAAATCGGGTCGAGAAAGAACCCTAAAACGGATCCAAAAAAAAACTGAAACGTGTAAAAAAAAAGAAGGCCTCCACCAAACAGTCAACATAGAACCCAAAACGGGGAGAACAAAACATGCCCATCTTAACTTGGGGCACATCATTGCTATGTGTGTTTCTCAAGCACATCCAGTCACACATCATTCATGGATTGGAGCACTGTCCATAAATTGGCGTTGATCCCTCTTGATCACCGAGAACGGTCGCTGAAAAACCATCGATTACACCGCTGTGCTGAGCGGTGCCAATATGTTCCTCTTGTTTGATTTGTGCGTTCCCGGAAGACATGTGTCAAGGGAATTGGTTGTTTGTTTGCAAGGTGTTCTTTGTGTTTCTTTGGTGATCAAGCCTTGATGCACGGGACAGTCAAGGGATGGAACCCTACATCTCGTGAACGTATACTACTGTAATTCTTGATGCATCTTGAATATAGCTAGTGTAGTGGCACTTCAACTGATCCCGAGTGTGAACAATCTGTCAGACTGGGCCGAAAAATGTCCACCCAAACGTCGCCAAACACCTCAAGTTCCTGCAAATCATCGACCAACATGATTCAGCCTTGGCCCTTGTGGTCCAAATGTGCAAGAGGAAAACCAATCTGGTTGCTCTATGGTTGGTACACCAAGTCCTCTCCTCACTAAGCTCACGGTTCCTCAAACCCCGATCCGCTAGGAGTTCCCCAGGCAATTGCTGCTGCAGCTTGAAAGCTGGAACAAATGGATCGTTGGAGTTGAAGACGAGTTCCGTCCAATGGACGATCCACTCCTGAGCTGTTTGGAAGTGGGACGCTCCAAATGTTTTTTGTTTGGAGAACTGGTTCCTCAATGTCTCAGACCATCTCAAACCACTGATTGTCACCCTCCTGCATACTCGACTGTTGTCCAGATGGAATCAAAAAGTGACAACCTTATCAAGACAAAAGTAAGAGATAGTAAGATTAAGATGGTCTCGACTTCTATTTGAAGGTTGTATTCTACGTTCAGTATAGTAGCTAGAAGCCACTAGTAGCTTCTTGTTACTAGCAGTAATGCACTTGTTACTAGTAGCGATGCACTTGTTACTACTTCTAATTCACTTCCTTTTCAAAATGAGATCCAAGGCAGATGGGCCATCCTTGGATCTATGACGATGAGGTCCGCAACATCAGCGAGTTGGGCGTGTTGCCGCCGGGCACGCTGGTGCCTTGGCGCGTTCATGGGAGAGCTACTTGATGCTCCCCCAGCTATGACAGCAAGTGGAGATTGGTCCGAAAGTCTGAGAACGTTTCGTTCCTGAGGACAAGTATGTTTTTCAAGTGTTCTTTGGGATATATGTATGTCAGATCTGAAGCACATCCCAGCAAACATGCAGAACATCCCAAAAATGCAGATGTCTACAGCATCCCGCAAGTCACCGCGCTTCATAACCTGCTTGCCGATGGAATCGGGTGATTGAGATTTTCTTGCTGAACCACTGGATGAGTGAGAAGCCCAAGGTTTAAATATGTTTTTTCCATAGATATATTCTGGATCGGTTTTTGTCATGTTCCACATTCAATCTAGCTAAGTTTGTGTTCTCACTGTTGCTGGCTATGTTCTTTTTTCCCGGGTGTCTTTGACACTCTGCTGGCGCCACTGCGCAAAATACAGGGCGTTGGTAAAGCGTTGGTATGCATGTTATTGAGATGGAGCTCTTACCACATCAGCGGCATTTATTTGTTATGTCGAATCTGGACATAATCGTACATAGATCGCAATTTAGTTTGGGCTTGACATGACGTAGAAGGTGACGGATGGTGGAATTTCACAGGTTTGGCACCCAAGGTGGATATATGTTCAGCTGACAACCGGCAAATGGGAGTTGGACTCCTCAACAGGCATGGGGAAGGATCTCGGTGCCACGTCATTTTTGTCATGTCTCCAGGCTTTCCCATCCAAGTTCCGAGGCCGAACCAGCCAGTCACGAACGTTGGGACATACTGTATCCAAGTTTCTGGGTGTGGGTTGCCGAACCAAGTGGGAACACCGGGCTCAAGAGTTGAACAGGAAAGGAACCTGAAAGAAAAAACTGCAGATGTTTAAGAAAATCTCAGTGATTCAAGACAAAATGAACAGATCAGAGTCTGAGTATGTATTCTGTATGATTTTTTGGTAGAAACAGCTCAACCAGGTAACCGGGCAACCGTGGAGTAAGCGGGAAGAAACACTTTTATATAGGAAGATTGTTGATGTTGAAAGGGAAGCGGCCTTGGCCGACCATTTGGGACAACCGGTGATCGGAGACTCCAACGAGCCAACGGCTCGTCTTGGTCAGCCGGAGACTCACACTCACCCTCAAGCATGTGAAGGTCCCAGTGCCAAACCACTTGGATGAATATAACTAGGATGGAGGTCATCGCTACTAGGTTGGAGGCCATTCGCTGATATATCTACTAACATATTGTAAGTGTATAGATAACTTTAGCAAGAATGTTCAGATTTTGGCTGCGCGTCGCCTTGCCACACTGAGCCCGACTGGGGATGTGAAAGTCCTAGACAGGCATTTTAGACGGACTCCTTTATATAAGGTCTTTCTGTCCGGCAACCTACCTCACAGGTGCTTGGCGTGTGCGTGCGTGCATGTAGCACTTCTAAAGGAATGTCATTATTGTGGCCCCTTGCATCTCCTTGTTCCTGTCCGTGTTCCTCCATCCATGACCTTGAATTGGTGTTTCTTCCCTGCGCGATGGTGCATTGCAGCTTATGTCTCAAGTCTTTGAGTAGCACACGACTGCCATCGCCTCACCTCGCACCGATGAAAGCTTTCTCACCCAGGCTGGGATGTCTCACCTCCGGTTGGTCGGGGTTAAGAGACCACAAGAGACCAAAAGAGACCAAGGTCAACATGGGGATAATAGAAACAAAGGAACGAAAATTATATTAAGAAAGGAAGGAACTAATTCTGAGATCATAGAAGTGAGACAATAGAACTACAAAGAGATTAAGAAAGGATGCATGTTCTTTTCACTTCTGTTTTCTTTAAGACACCAGAGGAGACCAAGAGACTAGCAGCATGTGAAGGCTAACGTGGGCCTGAAGACATTGGCGGAGACTTGCTTCGCTTGCTTCGTTGCTGTTATGTGAGTGTTTTATTTGAGTTTGGGAGGCCTGCATCACATGCTCCTATGGGAATGACTGCATCACAGTTTCCTATGGGAGTGCAGCAGGGAGTGCCCAGGCTGGGCTGTGAAACACATCCCAGAGGAGGGAGGAGCTTGCAAAAGCTCCGGAAGCGATGCGATGCGACACTACGCAGCGCATTTCTCTAACAAAGGTTGGAGGCCATCGCTGGTAGGCTGGAGGCCATTGCTATTAAGGTGGAGGCCATTGCTAGGTACTTGGCCCTCCTGTGACTCTTGCAGATCAGGACGTCACTGCAGATGCCGAAGATGTCGTATCCACATGCGACATCGCCGCCGGTGCAGAATAGAGGCGTTCTGGGATGGGAAATCAATTCAATGCCTCACAAGATCCAAACTATCGGGAAGCAAATTTGAAGGTTACTGTACTTGAGAACGGCCTATTGGCGATAGCCTCCAACCTAGTAGCGATGGCTAGCGTTGGCCTCCACTTACTTTCTAATTCTTTGTTTGTTCGGATTGGTTTGTGACAGCAAGCCTCTCCATGCCTCTCCATTTTAGCTTCAAAGCAGTTGAAGGCCGCCTTTGTGTGCAGGACTGCCCAGAACACATCAAGACGTGCATGCAGATGTGCGCTATAGGTGCGGTGTATGAAAAACAAATGCTTAACAGGTGACCCTTTCCGCCCTTTTTCAAGCTGCACAATTTGGTCGCATGCCTTTGATTTGGGACGTGAGTCGTCCCCGCGCACGTGAGGTCATCCCCAAGTGTGCCGATTGTTCAACAGCAAAGCTCGACTGCAAAAGTTACTTGGACTCCGGGGCTT
The DNA here is from genome assembly GCA_963970005.1 of Durusdinium trenchii. Classification (NCBI taxonomy): domain Eukaryota; class Dinophyceae; order Suessiales; family Symbiodiniaceae; genus Durusdinium; species Durusdinium trenchii. Next base: position 450,575 of record CAXAMN010023195.1, on the reverse strand, counting down.
TACTGGGGTGCCCAACATCAAATTATTGTATATAAAGCTGTAAAGCCTCTTTCCTCAAATGCTAGAGCAGACAGGCACAAAAGTATCACATTGTGATTCAAAATCGATGCAAACGGATCCGGCCTTCACATCCGATCGGCTTCTCGACGTAGTCCGAGTTTTCGGCCAAGGCCCGGCATTCTTCTGCAGAAGCGATCAAGGGTTGTGGCAAAGGCTATGAGCAAAGAAGCTACGGTCGGGGCTCCTGGCATCGCTACGAACGGCGATCGGACGCTACGAACGGGGCTCCTGGCCTTACTACCAGGAACAAGAAGCTACTAGGAACATTTATTGTGAAACAACTGAAACAACATCCCACGCAAGACATTAAGGAGAGAGGAACCTACAACTTGATCGAAAGAAGTACTCAAGACCAGGCTTCATGTGACTTGGATCTAGGACACAACATATACCGCTCTTCACGAGAGCGAAGAAAAAGAAAGTACAGTCAGTCTTTGAGATGCCCAAAAAGGCAACAATGGGCGTTCCAGACCTTTGAAGACCAGGCGCGGAGCCGCTCTCGTTCTTCCGGCAGGCTCTGTGGAACTTTCAAATCGCGTCAACAAAGAGGCGCGAAGGGAACGCGACGCACCACGGCCTGCGAGTGACGACGCGAGTGAATTTCGCGCAGCGAAGTGAGTCGCGATGTTGGAGCTGTTGGATCTAAGGATGGTTAGCGATAGAGAGTTGCCAGAAGTAAAAGCATATGTCGTGGTCGATAGATATCACGAAAGCTAGCTGTAGCTAGCTGGAGTCTGTCTTGCTTTAGCAAGGAGGGTGGGAACCCAGGTTCTTTGCCTAGCTTTCGCCACCCCCCTTTGGGCCGCAACTTTGTGTCCGAGGTTCCGCGACATCGTGAGCAATCAGTTCCTCTATCACAAGGTGAGAACTCAGTTTCACGTGACTCTGGCTTGAAACTTGCTTTTTGGGCTTGGCTCGATGCAAATGCCAGATCTATATAGTCACATGAGGAGCTTGACTGGTTTTTCATGATGTCCTTTCCTTTGCTCGTTGGGAGGAGACGTAGCTACACGTATGTTCCAAGATGCTGGATCACTTTGGGAAGGTGTTTGAGGGCTTGCGCATGTCTTGACAGACTGCATGCAAGAAAATGGATAGCCAAGGTGGTCCAAGCCTGCATGTTCGTGGACAGGCCAGGCAAAGTGTCAGGGCTGAGCGGGCCTTGTGACTTGATGAGATTGCTGAGATATGGAGCTTGTGACTTGAGTGTATGTAGTGTTAGTCCAAAATATCCTGCGATCTACAGAAGGAAAGAGTGAGGTTGAAAATGTCGCCGTGTCAAAAGAGGTTCCATTTTTGTCCAGGATTTTTCACCACGCTGTCTTGATTGATATTGATACATCGGTCAGGGGCTTTGATCGAAAGATCTGCACCGCCAGGGCCAGCCTCCGACAGAAGCGCGCTTGCAGTAACATGGCAAAAAGAAAAGACATACTTTCATTGGCACCGCATTGGCACCGCGAGCTTTTTTGGAACATGCTGAGGTACTTGGAAAGTGAATTGGCATCGTTCACGTCCAAGATTGGCGAGATGAGGACGCACCTACACGGCACCGAAAGTTGCTGCATGGAGAATCCGAAGGAAGTGGCCAACGATGAGAAAGCGAGACAATGCTTCAACATATTCTCCTGAAGATAGAAGGAGGTTATATAGTGGGGAGGAGCAAATTTGACCCTTTCTATAGATTGATACATTTTAACTGACAGACAGGAGTGCAGCAGCAGCCTTGCAAGAAGAGGCACTGGAATGGACCAAATGAGCCGATTTCATGGGGACACCCCCACTGTGGCCTGTGGCAATTCAATTTCAAGACCCCCCAAGTGCACTCTTTCGAGAGACATAATTCCAAGGAACCGACGTGCATAACTTAGACACGGCCAGTGGCCCCAGTTCGCCGAGCTCATCAGTTTCGACTTCGGCAGGTTCAAAATGTCCGTCCAAGCCTGGATGGAACTGGCAAAGCGCCGAGCAGCTCCCTGGCCAAGTCGTGTTTTTGGTTCACGAGTCGTTTGGGCTCAGCATTTACTATAGCAGCGAGCTAGCACGTGTCCCAGTCGTTTGGGCGTTCCAAAAGGGCCGTGTGTATGAGGTGTTACAACTTCGATGGGCAATCCACACCAAAGTGGCCAAAGTGGAAGTGATGATGTGGAGTCTGACACCAGTGGTTGGGTTCCTTGGACGCAGACTGGTCCAGAGACTTGGACAGGTGAAGAACCCGTCTTCAGAGGGGTGCAACGATGCATTGGTGGACCTATTTGTGTGGTCCCAGTTCTATTCGATGCATCAACTTATAATGTATATTGTGAATAGGTGAATAGGTTCTCCTTATCTTCCTTGTGCTTCCACATCTAGCTGCACTCGTGGGCTTATTTTTGGTAATTATATTAAACTATATAGACTATATATGCACATACTACACTCATGACTACCATCCTCATCCTCGCCCCTTCCTGGATGGGAGGTCCTTGATGCACTGAAGAAGGTGCTGGTTGAGCGAAATGGAAATGTCGGGACAGCTCTTCAGTCATCCAACCTTTCTCTGCATGGTTTTGCCAGGGTTGCGCATCTTTGATCGTGTAGCTGCTGTGTGTGTGTGTCGGAGAGACGAAGAGGTCCGAGATGGACACAGAGAGAGAGAGGGGGGGGGGAGACAGGCACAGTGGCAGAAGCTGAACAACACTGATACAACATGTCAGTCCTCCTTTTTCTGGCTGGTAGGACTGAAAACACACCATGCTTGCCTAGTGGCCTGGCACAGGAGCAGAAAAACCAAGCTGGCCGTTCTTTTTTGGTCCACCATCCAACCACCATCCAACCACCTCTCCCCACCCACAGGAGTTCCGACATGATCTCAGGCAGGTGTTTGTGTTTGTGTTGCGATCGTGCATTTGCATCTTCTCGCTTTCCTGAGAAGGTGTCCTAGATGACCCATACCGCCCATGTAGATGTATTGTCAGATCCGTGGATCGCTTTCTGGGGAAGAATGGATGCAGTCTTTGCAAGTGCGGCAGGCTGGAAGCAGAAGCTCGCAAGCAGCTCAATGTGAAGATTGAAGCCATGTTCCTGGTACCTTGCAGACTTGTTGACTGCGACGTTGGACATTGAACGGCAAAAGATTGTGGCAGATGTGTTCTTGCGTTGGTTGAGATTTCAGATTTGAGTGATTATGACTTCATTTGCAATCTCAAGGTAAGCAGTTGGGATACACAAATACGCAGATATGTTCTACTTAAAGTGGCTTTCACTTTAACATTCACCAGAGCTTGTTGGAAAACAGAGAGCTGCCTTCGTTTGGTGTAGTGCACGAAGCGAATCTCGCAGGAAGAAAAGAAGAAAAGAGACGAGGCAAGAGCAGCGGTTTCCACACCACTGAGGATGCCATGTCACAGCGTTCGGAATGTCCCATGAAAACGGTGACCGGTGACACATCGAACGCTTGAGGCGATCCGACAGATGCAAGCCCAGCGGGACGAGCAAGCCACAAGATTGGACCAGCGCTGGCAGAACCACCTGAAGGAGCTGAAGGAGGAGTTGGTTGCTCGCCCAATAGCGAACATCTGCAAACATCAGAAGGGGTTCCAAACCGATATACTTTATGCATGACCAATGCGACTGATTCCAAACATTCGCAACACACGTGAGACCTTTGGCGCCTTTTGGGGGGGCATCGCCATGCCCGCCATGCCCGCCATGCGCCAAGTCTCTACACCGGGCAGTGGAGAGCGACCTCGAAGCTCGGCTCCGAGCCCTGCAGAGGGACGTGGAAGTGCAAGCAGGCAAGACGACGGACGGAAGGTCCATGCGCTTTTGATTTCGGAGCAACGAGAAGCAATGGTGTGCTTTGATTTCTGCTGTTTGGTTGACGAAATGGTAAGTGTGAAAAAGAAGAGTTGCTTGATCTCCTAAATACTGTCCTAGTGGCCCACATGAGTTCACTTGGCTTTCCTATTCATTCTACTGGCCAGGCAATGCTGCCAACCAGGCTGAGAAAGTGACGGAAAATTTCTTGCAGATGAGTAGCTGGGATGCAAAAGGGCTTGTCATAAGCGCACGACGGAGTTCTAGCCGAAACTCGCGAGAGTTTGAGCCGAAATGAAGCTGTGGCACACCATGTACTTCATGTTGCAAACGAGCCCATCCAATGCTGTAAGATGTAAAGGCAAGATGTTAATGCATGTCGGCATCAACTACCACAAAATGCAAATAAAATGTTGTGATCACCAAGGCAATGAATGTTACTGTCGTTGCATATGTACACGCAGTAACCGCAATAGTATGCAATAGTTAATTGTATTATTTAAGGGCTGCCGCCCCTGCCGCCGACCCCGGAAACACCTTTGAGGGGTTTGAGGGGTTTAAGGGGTTTGAGGGGTTTGAGGGGTTGCACTTTCCATGGCAAACGCTCCCTCTGAATCCCTAGAAAAAGAACGTTTCTTTCATTTCTTGTGCAAATTCTGCTCCCTCTGAATCCCTAGAAAAATCTGCTCCCTCTGAAAACCCTCTGAATCCCTAGAAAAATACCTTTTTACCTTTTCTTTCATTTCTGGTGCAAATTCTGGCTCCGAACACCTGCTATTAGGAACAAGTGCAATGGCAGAGCCATTGGCAAGGTTCGAGGGGTTTGAGGGGTTGCACTTTCCATGCCAAACGCTCCCTCTGAATCCCTAGGAAAAAACGTTTCTTTCATTTCTTGTGCAAATTCTGCTCCCTCTGAATCTCCCTAGAAAAAAAACTTTTCTTTCATTTCTTGTGCAAAGTCTGGCTCCGAACACCTGACCCCGCCACGGCTTTTCCCAATCTAATTCTGGTCCAAAACGAGCCTCCCCTGGTTGCACTCACAGAGCCCAGAGCCCACAGTCTAGCAAGTGCGAGGTTTTGGAGCGTCTCCAACGGCCAGCGCACAGAGCCCAGGGCCCACAGTCCAGCAAGTGCGGGGTTTTGGAGCGTCTCCAACGGCCAGTATGGCAGAACCATTGGCAAGGTTCCAGGGGCTTGAGGGGTTTGAGGCGGCCAGTATGGCAGAACCATTGGCAAGGTTCGAGGGGCTTGAGGGGCTTAAGGGGTTTGAGGGGTTTGAGGGGTTGCACTTTCCATGCCAAACGCTCCCTCTGAATCCCTAGAAAAACTTTTCTTTCATCATTTCTTGTGCAAATTCTGCTCCCTCTGAATCCCTAGAAAAATACCTTTTTACCTTTTCTTTCATTTCTGGTGCAAATTCTGGCTCCGAACACCTGCTAGTAGGAACAAGTGCAATGGCAGAACCATTGGCAAGGTTCGAGGGGTTTGAGGGGTTTAAGGGGTTTGAGGGGTTGCCCTTTCCATGCCAAACGCTCCCTCTGAATCCCTAGAAAAAAACTTTTTCTTTCATTTCTTGTGCAAATTCTGCTCCCTCTGAATCCCTAGAAAAAAACCTTGTCTTTTATTTCTGGTGCAAATTCTGGCTCCGAACACCTGCTCTTAGGAACAAGTGCAATGGCAGAACCATTGGCAAGGTTCGAGGGGTTTGAGGGGTTTAAGGGGTTTGAGGGGTTGCACTTTCCATGCCAAATGCTCCCTCTGAATCCCTAGAAAAAAAAACCTGTTCTCTCATTTCTTGCGCTCTTGGCCCCGATCTTGGCCCCGAACACCTGGCGCCAACAGTTTTCTTCCATTTTTCTCGCGCATCCAGTTTGTTTCCATTTGTCTCGCTCATCTTGGCCCCGAAGACCTGACCCCGCCACGGCTTTTCCCAATCTAATTCTGGTCGAAAACGAGCCTCCCCTGGTTGCACTTTCGGTGCCAAACGCTCCCTCTGAATCCCTAGAAAAAAACCTTTTCTTTCATTTCTGGTGCAAAGTCTGGCTCCGAACACCTGCTATTAGAAACAAGTGCAATGGCAGAACCATTGGCAAGGTTCGAGGGGTTTGAGGGGTTTGAGAGGTTTAAGGGGTTTGAGGGGTTTGAGGGGTTGCACTTTCCATGCCAAACGCTCCCTCTGAATCCCTAGAAAAAAACTTTTCTTTCATTTCTTGTGCAAAGTCTGGCTCCGAACACCTGACCCCGCCACGGCTTTTCCCAATCTAATTCTGGTCCAAAACGAGCCTCCCCTGGTTGCACTCACAGAGCCCAGAGCCCACAGTCTAGCAAGTGCAAGGTTTTGGAGCGTCTCCAACGGCCAGCGCACAGAGCCCAGGGCCCACAGTCCAGCAAGTGCGAGGTTTTGGAGCGTCTCCAACGGCCAGTATGGCAGAACCATTGGCAAGGTTCCAGGGGTTTGAGGGGTTTGAGGCGACCAGTATGGCAGAACCATTGTCAAGGTTCGAGGGGTTTGAGGGGTTTAAGGGGTTTGAGGGGTTTGAGGGGTTGCACTTTCCATGCCAAACGCTCCCTCTGAATCCCTAGAAAAAGAGCTTTTCTTTCATTTCCTGTGCAAATTCTGCTCCCTCTGAATCCCTAGAAAAATCTGCTCCCTCTGAAAACCCTCTGAATCCCTAGAAAAATACCTTTTTACCTTTTCTTTCATTTCTGGTGCAAATTCTGGCTCCGAACACCTGCCATTAGGAACAAGTGCAATGGCAGAACCATTGACAAGGTTCGAGGGGTTTGAGGGGTTTAAGGGGTTTGAGGGGTTGCACTTTCCATGCCAAACGCTCCCTCTGAATCCCTAGGAAAAAAACTTTTCTTTCATTTCTTGTGCAAATTCTGCTCCCTCTGAATCTCCCTAGAAAAAAACTTTTCTTTCATTTCTTGTGCAAAGTCTGGCTCCGAACACCTGACCCCGCCACGGCTTTTCCCAATCTAATTCTGGTCCAAAACGAGCCTCCCCTGGTTGCACTCACAGAGCCCAGAGCCCACAGTCTAGCAAGTGCGAGGTTTTGGAGCGTCTCCAACGGCCAGCGCACAGAGCCCAGGGCCCACAGTCCAGCAAGTGCGGGGTTTTGGAGCGTCTCCAACGGCCAGTATGGCAGAACCATTGGCAAGGTTCCAGGGGTTTGAGGGGTTTGAGGCGGCCAGTATGGCAGAACCATTGGCAAGGTTTGAGGGGTTTGAGGGGTTTGAGGGGTTTAAGGGGTTTGAGGGGTTTGAGGGGTTGCACTTTCCATGCCAAACGCTCCCTCTGAATCCCTAGAAAAAAAACTTTTCTTTCATCATTTCTTGTGCAAATTCTGCTCCCTCTGAATCCCTAGAAAAATACCTTTTTACCTTTTCTTTCATTTCTGGTGCAAATTCTGGCTCCGAACACCTGCTAGTAGGAACAAGTGCAATGGCAGAACCATTGGCAAGGTTCGAGGGGTTTGAGGGGTTTGAGGGGTTTAAGGGGTTTGAGGGGTTTAAGGGGTTTGAGGGGTTGCACTTTCCATGCCAAACGCTCCCTCTGAATCCCTAAAAAAAAACTTTTTCTTTCATTTCTTGTGCAAATTCTGCTCCCTCTGAATCCCTAGAAAAAAACCTTTTCTTTCATTTCTGGTGCAAATTCTGGCTCCGAACACCTGCTCTTAGGAACAAGTGCAATGGCAGAACCATTGGCAAGGTTCGAGGGGTTTGAGGGGCTTGAGGGGTTTGAGGGGTTTGAGGGGTTGCACTTTCCATGCAAAACGCTCCCTCTGAATCCCTAGAAAAAAAAACTTTTCTTTCATTTCTTGTGCAAATTCTGCTCCCTCTGAATCCCTAGAAAAAAAAAATTTCTTTCATTTCTTCTGCAAAGTCTGGCTCCGAACACCTGACCCCGCCACGGCTTTTCCCAATCTAAGTCTGGTCCAAAACGAGCCAGTTTGTTTCCATTTGTCTCGCTCATCTTGGCCCCGAAGACCTGACCTCGCCACTCTCATACCTGCAACATGTGTCTGACCCCTAAGTGACGGTACTCCCTTGCGCGCTCCCCCTTCTTCGACCGGGGTCGGCGGATATATATTGATATTAATTGGGTCTGTCCTATTACCTGTAACAGTCAGTAAACAATTATCACTATTTTTGCACAAGGCCTTTACTAACCATGATCGTCCACTGTTACAGGTATTAGGATAGACCCAAGATATTAATACAACCATATACAACCAAGGGTTTACCAGGTACCAACAGCACCATGAGAGTGAAGTACTTCTCTAAGAACGAGCCACAGTGGGCAGAGGCAGCACCTACCAGACCCAACACCATGTGTATATATATAATTATGAATGGTGCTACGTGCACGCCTCCTGAGGAGAAAGCACGCAGCAAGAGCTGAATGCCCAAAATCTGGAGATCAGCAATGCCAGCGCAGCCCTTTCCAGGCCGCAATTACGTTAGAAGGTCCTTTCTTGTAGCCCACCCCGAGACCTACATATTGAAGCCACTAATCATGTCGTGACTTTATCCTGTTGACAAGCACACTTGATTACGCTGACATGTTCTCAGGTTGATCGACGATGTGCGGGCCCATGATACAGGTATCAAAGCAGCTCCTTGGTGAAAAGGATCATTTCGATTGGACGGAGGGAAGTTTCAGCCAGAGCTAGAGCTGAAGATTTCAGCACCTTTTACACGCCCAAGAGTTCAGCACCCGGAGTACATCGCCTGGACTTTCTTCCATTCTTTTGTTTGCCTGAGGACATGGCACCATCAACGGAGATCACTGAGAACTTAGTTCGAGCAGAGGTTCGTCGGCAACTGGCAGAGAGGCCAGTCTGACGTCCTCCAATCGAACCAACGACGCGCGATGGGCCATCAGAGGTTCGATACGGTTAGATACAGCCCAACACCACTTAGACCGGCCACTGGTAACCGGCACCGGCAGCGACAAAAATACAGACTAGACTCAACAAAAACATAGAAATTAAAACAAATAAATATGTATATATTATATTGTATATATATTATATATATATATATGGCGCAAGGGCCCCCAAGTTCGGTGGTTGAGATGGACCCCAGCTATATAAAGGACATCTTGGGGTGCCAGTGTCATCTACTCAATCCACTATTAGATGGAACTGGGCGGTGGGACAAGGAAAGTAAGACGCTGGGTCGAGATGCTGGGTCGCTGGAGGCGCCCTGATGGAAAAAACCTCGCCAGCCGCTTGGAGTTGCAACTTGGCGGGATGAGTCGGTCGGGTGGACAAGATCAGGGTGTGACCAAAGTCTTGAAGGTGTGTGGGCACGTTCTGGTGTGGGGGAGGGTTGCATGAATGCGAGTGTTCTTGATGCACCAGTGGTACTGTATGAAGTATATGTGTTTGGTCCCTGGGACTGTGGCTCACAACCAGCCTGTCGCGCGTGCACATTCACGTTCGTTCCAGAGTCGAATGTATCAGTCGAACAGGGTCGATCTGTCAGACCTGTGGGGGCACCGCAGGAGAAGACTTAAACAGCACTGCAGGCTGCAGATGTAGCCTTTGCATGACTGAGGAGTACTTCATACGTTTCATGCATGCTTTGAACTCTTGAGCAGTTTGTGTTCCACATCTACTTTGATGGTGCATCCCGCCTGCCTTTGCCTCCTCCTCCTGCTCCTCCTCCCCACCACCTCCTTACACCAACTCAACTCATCTCACATCAACTCATCTCAGACCAACTCACTTCACATCAACTCAACTCGCACCAACTCAACTCATCTCAGACCAACTCACTTCACGTCAACTCATCTCACACCAACTCAACTCACACCAGCTTCGGCAGCTTCTGAACACTCGCCCGAGCCGTTGTTCGCAGAGGCAAGCCTTATCCAGTCGATTGGAGCGCTTGGAGCAAGAGCTGGGGAATGAGGCTACAAGCCGACAGGAGGCAGAATGTTTGCAGATGGTCGAAGTGGTCCACTCCGGTCTTTGTTCGAAAAGAAGTCACTGAAGCATGGCCAATCAACCCAACCTGTCTTTGGAACATTCGGGGGTCTGCTTGGCCCCTCCCCCTGTGGCAGGAAAGGGGCCAGTCCATCTCGATGTTACATGAGCTCCTTGGCCATCGAATGCGTTCTGGAAGGTCCGTAGCTTTTTGATCTTTTTTGACCTCCAAATAGATAGGACGTTCGTAGATCTCCACAAAAAAGTATTGGAAACCGTGCCGCTATCTATTTGGGGACTACTATACATGTGATCCGGCCGGTGAACGTAGCTAGCTTTCGCGAGCTGTTTGTTTTTGCCATTTGCGGGTTCAAAAGGGGGTTTTGGGGGGTGCAATGATCTTTTGCATGGGAGCTGTGAAAAAGCTGACACAAGGAGGCAGTTGTTTGGGGTAGATCAATGTTGTTGGTGCTTTTGCCATGTTGAAAGATGCACCAGAGGTAGTACCAGAGACCACAGGTACATAGAGGTACTCTTCTAGTACAAGTCTCGTGGTGGAGGCAGTCTATACATTTGTAGACTGGATACTACAGGGATACTACAGGGTCTTGCAGCATAGCGAGTCGGCTGCCACATAAAAACCGACTTGAGAGGCTTGTGGGCGAGCTCGGGAAGACTCAGATGCAAGCTCTCCAGCAGTTGGAAGACGCAGTCAAGACCAAGCTCGATGCAGCGCTATCGGAGGTGTGGCGTAAAGGTTTTGCTGGGTTTGTTTGCTTCAATGCCGGCACGTCAATGCACTTCTTTTGGGGCATGCAGGAACTCTTTGCCTTTGGTGATTGGTTGGAAGAATTCACATTGCTGTTGTCTTTTTTCTGTGGATCAGGCGCATGCCGCACAACAGGCTGCTACGGAAGAACAGCAGCTACGTCGGCAACAGCTCTCCAAGGAGACAAAGGCCGGCAACGTCCTCTCAGCGTCGACTCAGTCGAGCAAACCGGCGAGCAGCTCGAGCACATCATGCTGATGGATTGCAGAAAGTCTTGTCTTTAGATGTGCAGGGCCAGATATCTAAACAAACGAAAAGCAGAGTCTTCGGTGGCGCTTGATCCACTTGGAAAAAACTTGGACTGAAGTTTGCAGCAATGTTTCTGTCCACGAAGGTATGCACAATAAAAGCTAGCCGTTAGCAGCAACAGTTTCCTTGCGCGAAGAACTCATCGCCGGCGACGACGCGATCGCCGGCGATCGCGTTGGCGTTGGTGTGCCCGACATGCTCGTCCTGGCACTACATAAATTCACTTTTACATAGCTGTTCATCAGAGTTCCCATGGATTTGCCCATATTTGCTCATTAATTATACAGTACATCCCTCAGAATGGGTTCTCACCTTTACATTCTCTCCTTACACTGGTTTACATGGTTCTCACTTGCCTTTCATCCTGCGTCTCGAGCTTGAATTAGTGGATCGCTTCTGTGTGTAATGTTGATGGGTTTTGTGTTTCTTGTCCGGATTCTTGAAACAATGGTCAAAACGCTTGTCCTTTGCTTGTTTTGCGGGTCCTGCAGCTTCGCATTCAACTTGCAGGACCCAAGGCCGGCCAATTATGAATCGACTGTGGTTTCAATTCGGATGAGAACACCACGACGCCCAATAGGTACAGGAACATGCCTAACTGCGGTGGAATCATGTCACCCCATGTTGTTGCTTGCCAGACTTTGATCAGCTTCCCCCCCCATCTGGTGCATGAATATCAGCCTACTCTGGTGCCTTCCACAGTCGTCCGTTGTGCGGGGGGTCCTGTCCGCCAGGATAGGGAAGAGACCTGCATGATGATCCTGTCTCTTGGCGCGAACGCGGCAACCATAAGTGATATGAATGCTACGTAGCGTCCTTTCTCGCTCCGTTCGTAGCGATGCCAGGAGCCCCCTACTAGTAGCGTCCGATCGCTCCGTTCGTAGCGTATGGTGTATAGTAGCGCTTGAAAACCAGACATTTCCGCAAGGAAGTCCATGGAGGAGAAGATCTCTAATGTCACTAGCCTGCAATATGAGAAGAGTTTCAGCTCAGTGTTGGCTGTGACATGTCAAAGCCTCGGAAGAGCCAACAATTGCTCCCATTCGTTTGAAACTTCCATTTCTGTTTGTTCACTCCTCTCTTGATAGTCTTGGGCTCAATTCATGTAACCTGCATTTGAGTGGTTTCACTGTGCTTCATTTGTGGGCAGGAATCGAAGCACTTGCAGATGCTTTTGGGTGAGCAGCGGCTTCAACTGGAGCAACAAATCCGTGGACACGTGCCTTAGCAGCTTTAGCAGCTGGAGCCGTTCATATCGTCTCCTGAGGCTGTGAACCGTCCGTTCGACCACGAGCGTGGTGCGTTGCGTGGTGCGCGCGCAACGCGTGGGAATCGATAAAGCCCCCAATGGATTGGATGGTTTGATTGAGCCTAAGGACAAGGAGCTCCAATCAAGCCTGGTGGCCGACTTGGATTGTCAGCTGTATGCTTTGATAGTGTGAAGAGAGGAACATCCAGAGGTACCTTCTAGCAACTGGTCTTCACTAAGTCCATGGCAGTCTAGAGTGGTGCGAAGCCAACCACTTGGCCAGGAAATCACTGTCACCAACTTCGTGGAGAAGCATTCCAAGGCACGCCTGCATGGGTAGATTCGGGTAATGATTTGGGTTTATCACAAAAATAATACATATCATATAATATATCTATATATAATACAATGAGTGTATATATATTTATTATATAATGCAAGAAATGTTCAATCCTACCATGTCAGTCAGTTCGCCGTAGTGACATGACGGTGCAGCTGCGGTTCCAGCTCTGCGGTTCCAGCTGCCGTGGCCTGACAGGATGTGGTCTCCGCTCGTCATGACGTGTTGGAGCTGCGAGAAGAACTTCAAGAGGCGCAGAGGGAGTTTGCGGCTGGATCAAGAGCGCCCAAAAGGATCTCCCTCTTAGACTCCTTACCTTTGGGGAGATGATTTGCAGAGAACCTATATTTTATACCATAGTGTATACCTCAGTATTGGGTCAATCGATTGAACCAGCTGCGATCTCCACTGTGGCATGAAGCGTTTGGATTTGAGCACTTGCGGACCTTTTAGCGCCAGGCGCTTCGTAACAAGCGCTTTGATCCGCTTTCCGCAGCTTGGCGCCTTTTAGCGATTGGCCCTTCGGAGCATCACCAGGGTTTATCGACGTGTGGGCAGCGCCTAGCTGCTAAAGCCTCAAGTTCATGGAGTGGGCACTTTTGGTCATGTTGGCAGCCCCAAACTTCCTCGAAGCGTGCGTGCTAAATCATCATAAATCATCATAAGTCATCATAAATCGTCATAAATCATCATGTGTGTGTGTATCTATTTGAATATGTTTTTGTCTGTCTATCTACCTACCTACCTAGCTTCTGGCTTCTTCACCTTTGGTCACTTCAGTTTCTTGTGAGCCCGGGTTCCGGGTCACTGTCAAGGCCGATGAGCTGCAACGCCTCGTGGATGGGCAGAGCAAGTTATGGGCTACGCTTGATCAGGCGGGGGTCGCTCTCCAGGTCGGTTCTCTCCGCTCTTCACTGAAGCAGCTGAAGCTGACCTGCACCGGCTGCGGTCCCGTTCACTGCCCACTGCACTGACCAGCTCCTAAGAGCTGCACTGCTTGTTGCTAATGGCAATGGCCTCCAACCTACTAGCGTTGCTATGCGTGCTTGTGATTTTCATGTGTCTTTCTTGGCTTGCGAAGTGTGGGCAGCACGCCAACCCTTTCCTTTCCCATTGTTTGTCCACACGGAGCCCAGCCCCAGAGTACAGGTGCGCCATGATCTTGGTGAACAGCTCCAGCAGAAGGATCATTCTCACCGAAGATCCTTGGGTGGAGGCGGGGGGACTGCTGGTTGACACGTGGACATGACTTGGACATGAGAACTTGCAGAAACGCCGAACGTACAGACTGCGGTCACGTCGGATGTCTCTAGCAATTGCATGCAATTGCTACAACTCCCTAAAAATGGCTACAACTCCCTAAGAATATGTAGCAATTAGCCAAATCTAACATCCCCAAAGTCCGGAGATCGTGGATAGATCAACGCAGACACTGCCACTAGATGCCACTAGTCGATCTTGGGCGGGGCCCAGTTGGCTGCGCTTGGCGCTGGCGACGGTCCGTCTCAGGCACTGCGCCATCGCTCGGCAGGTACCCAGTACGCTCGAGCACTCCTCCGTTGCAAAGGTAGCTTCCACAGAAAAAAAATCACGTGGAGTGCCGCATAGTGCAGCTACACTTGGAGGGAAGAGTCTCTTCCACCGCGTCGATTCTGTGGATCAATTTGTCTGAACAAATTGGCTGTCGACCAGGCTCACGGCATCTCATGGCATTCATCCTCACCAGTTGACCTGGGACCTGGGATGGGACACTCAGCGGCTTGGCAGATGTGGCTTGCCGCCATGTGGCCATGACCGATATAAAAATTTATAAGGGAGATCGAAAAGGGCGGATTCGTGCCCAACTCTTGGGGACTTTGCTGATGTTGTTGCTTCTGAATGGCTTCCAGGCACGTTCGCACGAGGGCCCAGTCGCCTTCGTCCTGATCCCAAGTCGGCACCGTGGTTGGAAGAACGTCGGCCCAGTCGGCCCGGTCGGCAAGGGCATCACCTCACGGAGGACAATCCGAAACGGTTCAACGACCAAAGACACCTGGCCGTCCTCACTCGATGTTTGCTCCAAAATGGAAGCCGAAGCCGTGTGCTTCAGCCTTTGGAATTCCACCAATTCCACCAACCACTCATTGGCCTTTGTCGCATCATCGTTGAGGCCATGGCTTGTTGCAATGGCGGAAACGGATATCATCATAAGCGATGCCTGCTGTCCCTTTGAACGAAACATCATGGAGCTTCTCTGGACACATCAAGTCATCGCTCCTAAAAGCAGCCAGGTGGGCTACATCGCACCGCCACCGCACCAGGGATTCCACACGCTGCCATCGGCCGCATCAGGGGTTCCCGGGATCCGATCCGTCCCGATCGCAGCACGCTGCCGGTTGACACGTAAGAGCAAGAACTCCAAATCTCACAGCGGCCACGAAAATCAAGACATATATATATATATAGAGAGAGAGAGTTATATATATATATTGTAGTATAAATATATATATATATCCTCTACTGACTATACTAGCTGATCCCATTCACCCTTCGTACAGTCCTTTAGGGTGTGTCTTCTACCGGCGTGTCACAACACAGCACACGTCGCGTCGCGGGCCAGGACTCAGCTCCTTGGACATTGAGGAGCTCCGAACGCAGCTGGTTTCAGAGCGCTTGGCGCGGGAGCAGGGGGACGACCGATGCATGGAAAACATCAGAGACCTGGTCACGGAGGAGCGCGCAGCGCGAACGATGGGAACGGCGCTGCCGTTTTTGCTGGCCAATTTGTTTGGGGATGGCTTCATATGGTGTCCATCCCAGCAGAGGTGAGAGTTTGTATCAAGATGTATCACGATTTGTACATGCAACATAATTACTTGACTGGGCACCTGTTCCTTTGCTACATGCATGTTGGTCCAGCGCTGCATCCTCCAGGAGGAGCAGAAACGTAGCCGCGAATTGCAAGCTTTGGAACGACGCTTGAGCAACACCGAGGCCGGCCAAATTGCGGAGTTCAGAGCCGCCAAAGTGACACAAAGGGTGCCAAATATCCTAAAGACTAATAGTAGTGTCCCCGCAGAGCACTTCCCAAAGAGTTCGAAGTGTAGAGCGAGAGGAGGCTGCCAAAGCTCCAAGTTGTGCCGCCCAGGACCGACACAACGACTCCAAGTCCTTTTTCGTTCCGTCCTCAGAACTTCGGCTGAAACCTTTGGAGAGCCAATGTCGTTGATGGACGCCATGAGGTGGAGGCCATCGCTAGTAGGCTGGAGGCCATCGCTACTCGTAGTAGGTTGGAGGCCGTCGCTATTAGGTTGCTTAGTGGACGAGAGCCCCTTCTGTTTGCCGATCCAGGCCGGAGATCGACCAGCCACCACATCTGCGTGCCCTCAGTCAGGCCATGAGGGCACGTTGAAGCACTGGTTGGTCAACTTGCCCACGGTTTGTCTATAAGTGTTTGATGCTTGTAGGGGCATACCTTATGAGAAGACAGGTTTCAAAAACCAGCAGGGGACGAACCTCATGATCCCAGCGCCACAAAACAAAGAAGGACTGAGGACTTTCCACAGGCTGGAGTTATGCACACTGTTGTTGTTTTTCGGGATGGCAGGTGCTCCTCGGACCATTCTACAATCTTCGCCATGGCCAAAGCCACTTGGAACAGTATGGAAGGGCTCCAATTGCTGGTCATTGCAAGCGTGACTTCTTTATGGAAGAAATGTTTATCTTGGTTGTTGAAGAGACGCTACTAGGAGCAAGGACGCTACTAGGGGCTCCTGGCCGTACTACTAGGAGCAAACGGCTCCTGGCATCGCTACTAGGAACAAGAAGCTACTAGCACCTCCTGGCATCGCTACTAGGTGATCATATTTCATTTGCGGAGCACCCTCCATGTCCTTATGGATGCGATGCATCGATATGCGTGAAGTAGAGATCGACAGATGACATCCAATGGTGTGGAGAGTGAGAGAGTTGTGTAAGTGGAGTGAAGTGAGAGAGAGAGAGAGGGCGAGACTCCGAGAGAAGAGAGAGAGAGGGAGGGAGGGAGGGAGGGAGGGAGGGAGCGATAGGGAGCGAGCGAGGAGGTTCAGCTGATCCTTCAGTGGCAAAGCTTGCTGAGGCCACCGAGCTTTTCCGCGTGAGAGGAGTCGGGCGCTCAGCCCGATCCTGGAAGGTTTCATAGTCCCACAGCTCGCCACAGCTCCATTTACCTTCCGTGGAATCAAACAGATTCTGCTGAAATCGAGCCGGCGCTCGTCAAAGTTTTGGAAGTGGATTTGCGGTATACAGCATTATACAGCATTCATATGTAGATCATTGTCTCTATTGGGCAGCTTGGGACAAAGATCCCACTGTTCATAGATGGATCTTTTTGTCTATTTGGCTCGTCTCGGGACACAAGCTCCCGCCGTTCTCGCCCTTCGGCTCAGCGAACACCAAGCAACCGGGCGCAAAACCCGCGAGAAGCGGCGCTGGAGCCGAGCCATCGGCGATGAGAATGGATGAAACCTTTAGGTTGGAGGCCATGGCTATTAAGTGGAGGCCATCCCTAGAAGGTTGGAGGCCATCCCTAGTAGGTTGGAGGTCATCGCTAGTAGGTTGGAGGCCATCCTAGTAGGTTGGAGTCCATCGCTGGTAGAATCTGTCCTTCGCGCCGCATATTTGTTTTCATCTTTGGGTGAGACAAATCAGTGTACAGCTATGACCCAGATGACCCTCCAAACCGATATCCACGGCTGATTTGGTCCACTTTGCCAGTGTTGAAAGCTATGTTCCGTTTGGAAAATCTGTGCAAAAGATCAAGGAACCATCCGCTGCCAGGCAAGCTTGTATAGTCCTCCGACGTTTGGATGGTGTGGCCACTGGGGCGGAGGTGGCGCAGGACACGGCCAAAGCCACTCCAAATTCCCTCTCCATTGAACTCCATTGGTTGAGCAGGTGTCGAAAAGTTGCCCTAATAGCGATGGCCTCGAACCTACTAGAGATGGCATCCAACCTAATAGCGACGGCATACAACCTAATAGCGATGGCCTCCAACCTACTAGCGATGGCCTCCAACCTAATAGCGATGGCCTCCAACCTACTAGCGATGGCCTCCAACCTAATAGCGATGGCCTCCAACCTAATAGCGATGGCTTCCAACCTAATAGGTTGGCCTCCAACCTACTAGCGACGGCCTCCAACCCTAATAGCTTGTATGCTTACAAGAAGGATGTATTTTCTCCATTGGAGTTGGCAATGGATTGAGATGGTCGGCATGAGTTCATGCTCCGAGCTTAGTGACATGGAGTGTTTGTACACGCGCTACATGTGCAACGCTG
The DNA here is from genome assembly GCA_963970005.1 of Durusdinium trenchii. NCBI lineage: Eukaryota > Dinophyceae > Suessiales > Symbiodiniaceae > Durusdinium > Durusdinium trenchii. The sequence continues at coordinate 432,817 of CAXAMN010023195.1, read as the reverse complement.
GTTGCTTCATTCGTTCAGTGATCCCATTGACCAGTGACTGAGTCATAGTTTGACCATTGACCAATGATTCATTGTTTCCAACTACCGGTGATAAGTCATTGTGCATGAGCTTGACAAGAAAAATATACAAACACGTTTTAAGGACACAGAGAATCCCAATGTTCCAGACCGCCGGCACTTGGTTGACCCTTGTGACCAGTGACCCCTTGTGACCGGTGACCCCGTCATAAACTATTCAGGTATAAGTTGCATGCGAGTTGATGACTCCATGATCATGGATAATGGTATATATACATAGATATAATGGGCTTGTATCCAGCAACCCGTCAAAAACACACAGACTGTACTGTGCGGTGGGTGTAATTGAACTTGAGGGGGAAGTACAGATCCAAGAAACTATGACTGACCTACGACACGGCAATGGCCGAAAAAGGGCCTTTCATGACTCCTCATCGGACTTTGCCTCTCGCGTGGCCCAGTCAGCAGTGCTGGGTTTTTCCACGCGTGGCTGTTGATTGGAGTGCTTCTGGCACGTCAGTCACCCTTTGTAGACCCCTTTTCCATTGTTTACGTACGAACTGCCGGACAAAGTCCTATTCCGCAACTCTCCATTCTTCTGAAACTGTTCTTCCGCAACTGTTTGGTACTCTTCAGAAACTATTCTTCAGAAGCTATTTGGCGATCTTCAGAAACTATTCGCGATCTTCAGAAACTATTTGGCGATCTTCAGAAACTATTCGCGATCTTCAGAAACTATTTCGCGATCTTCAGAAACTATTTGGCGATGGAACCATTTCGCGATCTTCAGAAACTATTTCGCGATCTTCAGAAACTAGTTCGCGATCTTCAGAAAACTATTTTGCGATCTTCAGAAATTACTTTGCGATCTTCAGAAATTACTTTGCGATCTTCAGAAACTTATTTGCATGCTTGAGAAAGTATTCTTCGGAACTTTTACAATATTGTAACCAAATTGCATGTAGGAGCACTGGGTGGGGGGTGGGGGTGGGTGGGTGGGCGGGTGGGTGGGCTATTGACGTACCTTGTGACGGCTACGGTATATAGTATATATATATTATACATGCCTATTTTACGATCTGCAGATGTTTTTTTTCGTGCAGGCTTGATGTTGCTCTTCGACTCTTCGTAGTTTCCGAACATTAGTTTCTGAAGAAAACCGTAGAGTGTCCGCAGAATAGTTTCCGAAGAAAACCGCGTAGTTTCCGAAGATTAGTTTCCGATCAAGACCGTAAAGTTTCCGAAGATCCCCTTTTAGTTTCCGAATACAACTTAGACCACTTCTCATCACTGTTCGGTCTTCCGCTCATTTCCGCTCCTGATCACTCGAATCGTCATTGGGTCTACGCATCAGGAGCAACTCCGCTCCTGCCTGAAGACCGCATTCGCCGCTCGAGACCATCGCGGATCTGGCGCCTTTTGCAGGGCCTTCCACGGAGAGCAAGATGGCTTGCCAGGCAAAGGGACTTCTCCGGAGCGGTGAGGCAAATTGGTCCCATTGAGGGTCGAACGGTCGTTGTTTTTGGCGCCTTATGGGGTCGAACCGTGTCTTCGAGTTTGACACACAAATGCTTGAGCTTCACCCTTCCCGTCAGCAGATTCATGTCCTGTTCTATTCCGCCTTTCTGCACTCGATTTTCAATCAAGGCCCGCTGAGGTACAAGTTTTGGCCCTGGTGTGATGTCTCGCATCGGCCAGTTGCTGGCAAAACTTGTCACTTCATCAGTGCGTTTCGGCATGATCAGGAAGCTCAACACCTTCGCACTCCGTATCATACAAACTTGCTGCTTCCTCTGTCCTGCACCTTTTGTTGAAACAACAAAATCTTTGCAAACCAACTTTGCGGAGCTTGCTCAATGTCAGAATGAACAATTGAGAGCACTCACTCATCCATAAACGCATTTCTTGTTTGTCTAGTGTTCTAGCTTTCACACCACCTGACCTGTCTATGGCTTCTTTGTAGATACACTCATCCTGCTCCGACCCTGGTTTGCCTGGAGATCAATTCTGGCCTCTCTTTCATGAATCCAGAAAAGTACCAGTATCGTCATCCCCACTCTACTAGACTAGAGATAGAGCTCGACATGTGAATCCCAGACTGATGCACTGTGGCGAATCTTGGGAAAACTTTCATCGCCAGATTAGCAAGCTCCAAGTGTGTCCAAACAGAGTCTTCTCCTGCAACTCGGGTTCCAAAGCAAACCGACATGAGTGTGTCGTCAACGACCGTCCCAAGTCCCCCCAACGATGGAAGCAGAATCAGAAGCAGAAGTATCATGCTGAAGTTTGCTACTAGTAAGAAAGGGCATCGCTACAAGAAGCAAGCAGCAAGAAGCTACTACGTTGTAGACCTAGTAGCTCCTGGCATTACTACTAGTAGCTAGAAGCTACTAGTAACAAAGCAGAAGCAGAAGCAGTTTTGTGACAGTCCGGGCTGAAAGAGTTGTTCGCCGCATATGGGATATCGCAGCTCTCGTTTGTGACAATAAAGTTCCTGTCAAGATAGCGTGACAAGAAGGGAAATTTTGCCCTCACAATCACAAGGATTGAAGGTGATGAATGCTGTTAGGTAGGCATGGGGAGATGGAGTAAGGCCTGTTGAGTGTCCAAAGGGTTTGACCACGGCTTCATTGGTCAAGCGTCTGCCCTGGGCACTCGAGAAGCTACAAGCTGGGGAGCAAAGCTGGTACCTGGATTGAAAATTGATGTGTTCCTCACGTGACAAGTACGAATTTGGACAAAGTGAGGACGCGAGAGTAAACGGTGCTCATGAGTATCACTTTGATGACAATAGGGACAGGTACCACCATCAAGGAAATAGGCGGCCCATTTGGCTGCTGGTAACCTCCAACCAAATTCAGGCGAACGTCTCGACGCGAAGGGCGAATGGTGAATGATGGAATCTGCAGAATCCCATGCAAAACGAAGAGAGCAACGCATATTTGTGGCCAACTTCTTGGAGATATTTGGACCACGCAAAAAAAAAAAGAGTATCCGGGTAGTTATACTACAAGCTGACGCAAAGAATTATGGAAGGATCCTGAATGGAAAGTGCAATTATGTTCCAATGAACAGCCAACCACGGACTGGTATATGAAGCGGCTGAAGCGGAGGAGAAGGGTCATACCGATGACCATTCCATACCGAAACCGTGGCCGGCCAGCGAGCTGGCCTTATCGCAGAGGATAAGACGGAGTTGTTTGTAATTCCCAGACACGACGGGTCTGGGACTGCCAAGGACTGCCGATCAGGCCAGGGGTGGTTTTGGGTGCCAACGGGGCGGCACATATGGCAGTCCCATGGAGTTCTTGGTAGATTGCAATATGTTTCAAATGCCGCTTCAATTAGATCCTTGCTTGGTCCAATGAACGCACGGTTGGTGTAGTTCATCGCAAGCACGGTTGGTCTTCAGCATGAAGCGAGATCTCCACATGAACCGTCTCCACGTCTTGGTGGTTTCTGTCCATCGGCCCACGACTTCGACTTCGCCTAACCTGTGGAAGTTCGGCGAATTGTGGAACCTATGGAGTTTGATGATTTCCATCGTAGTTGCGGTGACAATAAGTAGTTGCGAGGGCTATGGCGGCGATGGCCGCATCCGGCCGTCCGCCGGAATGGGACGCCGGTACCAGAAATGGAATCGGAGAACCAGAACCCGAGTGAGCTTTGGCAACAAGATCAACCCGCCAAGTGGTTGATTGTTCATATGTGCCAATTCAATGCGTTGATGATAGGCAAAAATAATCTTGCCAGCATACCCCGACGGAAGATGTTTAGACCGGTGAAGAGAGAGAGAGAGAGAGCGGTGTTGAGACTCCAATAATCGTCCGTACGCCAGCGGAAAAAGTCCCGTCGTCTGCGGGGAAGGGTTTGTAGTTGAAGGATTGATCTGCATGCATCGAAACTGCGTGGGTCAAACCTCGAAACTGCTCGGTGCCTGGAGTTCAGAAATGGAATCGGATGCGGCAAGGCAAACGAAAGCTTTGAGTCGGTTTGAGTTCGTGAGTTCGTGAGGATGATGTGTGGTCGCCCACAGAAGATGAGGGTTGGCAAAATCGATGTGAACTGGAGGAGTATGGGTTAAAGGTGGTTGCAGGCGTTGCAGGCCAGGAGTCTTCCGTTTCTTGATCTGGCGCAGGGTCGAGTAACGGACCACAAATGAACAGACTCCTGGTGCGCTGTGGAAGTGTCGTCAGCGGATTGTGAGACAGTCGCTTGAGATGGTAGGACTCCGCCTGCGGCTTTGGGTCAAAACCCTGCAAAGCTCGTCAGACCATGGAGCGGTCAACCAGTCGGTCTTCCGGTTCTGCGACCCGAAGGGTCGAGTCTGCCAGTCTGGAGACTTCTGTGTTCATCGAGACGGAGGGCACAGCGACCAAACATGTCGTTCTGATCATCCGTGCCGAAAACCACGGAGATCAGGTTGAAACCCACGGAGGGCTGACCCGACACCAATTGATGTTATATGATGTTATGGCTTGATTGATCTACCAGAACGTCCAAAGTCGCACTGGATGAGATGAGTATGAGATGTCCTCACATTCGGAAGAGATAGCCTTCTGGTTTGCGGCACGAATCCGTTTCTTGGAGCTCCCTGTAGCTATTCGGTCGGAGAGACTCCGGTGAAGCTACGACCAGGGTCGACCGCGACAGCCCGTGGGACCTCCGAAAAACGACCAGGCGTGCTGGTCGATCGCTTTGGAAGCTCTGCTGTGGTGACCTTCCAGCTATTGGGCTCTGCGACCATGGAGCTCATCGTTCAGGATCATTGGGCTTTTGGGGAGGGGAGGGTCCAGTGGGTTCAGATCTAGGACTGGGAATTGTGAAAGCTTTAGAGGGGTGGAGGTTCCAACCGATATGAATTTGCGACCCCCCATGATATACCTAGAGTGGTTGTGTGCGGTTGTACGTGGCATTGCCAATGCAAACACCACCATGTTGTTCATTGGCGGACTTTGGTTGCACACTACATGCTCAAAACTACAAGTTAATATGCAAAAAGTTGCCGAGGCCTTTTTGTGCTTGTCTACATGTGATCCACACAAAGCTCTTTAAAACATCCTGTTGTTTTGTTTGTTTGACAATGTAGTGACGACAAAACCGACAAAACCCAACAAAAATACATTCAACCCCACCCCAAGAGAAAAAGGAAACTCCATTCTGGGGCTCCTGAGTGGACACCTGGTCCTTCTCCTCAAATCCACCTCAGGACGCCTGGAAAAGGGTGTTCTTGTTGTTGGTTGTTAAGTACAAATTAAGGAAGACTATTCCAACTTGTGTTTGCAAAAGAGTGTAACTGAGATCTTCATTGGAAGCAAAATGGGAACCTGGTCTCAATATTAGTTGATTCTAGCATGGACGTTAAAGGATTTTTAGTTGGATACCGTTGGATACCTACTAAAGATTTTGGTGTGCATTAAAGTTTGATGCTGAAAGGAAGTTGATTTAGCAGCCCATTAAATAGCAATACGAGTATTGATTTTAGAAAAAGGTCCACAAGGAACTAAAATAGGTACTGCAACCAAATAGAAGCCAATATATGGGCTTAATTTTTACACGTTTTCAGGTCGAAACAAATTGGAGACAAATAATTGAAGTGATTGCAAAAGGGATCGCACACCGAATTGGAAAAGAACTTGTGGAAGGGGGGTGCATCTTTTTTGGAAAGACGTTCAACGATATTCTAATTCGGCACCACTTGAGAAAATCTATGTGTGCCTTGATCGTAAAACGAGGTCTAAAATGGTTTAATTGCAAACAATCCTAGTCAAATTGAACTGCTTAAAGAAGGATGTTCAATCTAATCGGAGAAGGTTTCAAAAACGGCGTGTTTACGTAAGAATCCACTGCCGCATAAAATCTCTTGCATTTCAATACCTCAGCAAACCTGCAAATATGCAGACTGGCATTGGCATGAACCAAGACCTTCAGAAGAAAACCAATGGGACGGCAAACCAGATTGACAAAGCAAGTTCTCAATATGAAACTGGAAAGCAAATGATGCAAAAGAGCTAAGGAAGAGGAAAGGGTAGATCATGTGGGGGTGAGTAGGGTAGATCATCTACATACACATACAACAACACATGTATCTAATGTATATATATATATATATACACATAAGACAGTTTTACAGGTATGATACGCATTTTCACCTACAGTATCTATCCTTATCCGTGTTTGTCGTGGGTGTTTGGCACTCGTCTCTGGACTTCGTACCACGGAGTCCTGCCACGGAGGAGGAGCTGACGCGGTGGATCGGCAAGCTGCAACAGCTGCCACTCGAACTGCAACAGCTGACGGCAGAGAGACCGGATGGACAGGTGAGAGATCGGCCGGGACAGGAGCCCTGATGTGGAGACCGGATCTTGAGGTGAAATGATTCCTGGTAATCCAGTGTTTCTCTTCTTTGGGCGTGCACCAGCACTAGCGAGGGTTGGAGGTAGTGAACTCAGCGATATCACTACTGCCTTGTGAGCGCTTTGTTCACTTGGAAAGTCAGAACTTGTCCGCCTAAATAGAATTCCTAGCACGGGTCTGGGTAACTTAAGCAATGAGCTAGCAAGGCAACACCTTTGAGTGTCGCCTTGCCGAGCGTCTTCGAAAGAGTGAGCTCAGGACTGTTCATCACATGACCGCAAAGAAGGAGAAGTGGGCACAGGAAGGCAAGAAGTTGCCAGAGTGTGCTTAAGCTATGCTACAACAGTTTAGGCAGAAATCCTTGGTACAGCTTGTTTGCAATAAGAGTCTTTTGCAAGATGCACCCAAACCCAAGTGAACAATAAGTTTGAAGTTGTTGGGCATTGGTGATTTTATGTTGTTTTCTTCATACTTAGCATGCAACAGCTAGAGTGTGTTTGAGACACTTGTTGGCCCTTGCGATGGACCGCATTATTCACACGTTTCCACAGTACTCGGCAGAAATCGTGGTTCCACCTCTGAAAGAACTGGGCTTGTATACTAATAGGGGGACCTCCCTGGCCCTGGCTGAGTAGATGGGTCTATTTTCCAAACCCGGAGGGGGGTCGTTGCCACGCGACCGCCGACCTCCCTTTGGAGTTTCACCAACCCCGGAGTTCACCAGGCTCGGAGTTCACCACCAACATCACCCGAGGGACCAGCTCGCGAGTGTGGCTCCCCGGTGTTGGACGGCGAAGAGGGGAGGCGTGTGAACATATACTGATGGGCATGTGTGTATCTAGGGTGTAAGTGTTTACCTAATTATCGTCATCCACTGCTACCCAATGTGTACCGTTTGGCTCAGTTCACGAAATCTGGCCCGGTTCATTTTCCGGTCTTGGATGACTGACTCGCGCCAGTTCATCTTCCACCGGTCGTGGAAAAGAATACAAGGCGTGTCACATATGTCCAGTCCTGCTCTGAAGGAATGGGAATGAGACATTGAGACGGTAGCCCAGATGTCTCCAGCCACTGGCGACTTGTTCCACCATAATTGGTTGTTTTCCATTTGATTCCCATGCAAATAGATGATGAAGACTTGTTCTTGGGCCCTTGTTCATGAATTGGTGCTTCAAGCTCTTTGACTGACTCCGAATGTGTTTGCTCTCTCAGCCAGCAGAACATTGCGGCCACGGAGTTTTGAATCATGGTTAATGGACTTAGGCATATGGGCCCCAGGGTGCTCATTGTTGGCCCTCTTGGGAATCAGAGCTTCTTACTTTCCGACTGGAGTTCTGCTTTCGTCCTCGCCACCATCTCCGCTATCCATGAAGGGTACACATTGTTGATGGGAGCATAGTCTCAACTGCACTGGAACTGCAAAAGCAACAGAAACCACTCTGAAGACTCGACAGGAATTCCACGGCCTTCAACATGAGTTTCAAGTCCTTTCTTGACTGAATGAGCTGAAATGTAAGGTCTGCGTGGAGGAAGCAAACGCGCGCTTTGACATTGACGTCTTGCAGGGGGTCATACCAGGCAGGAGTCATAGACGACCAGAGCAGGACGAATTCCGACCTTTTTGCTGTCCCTCCTGGTACCGTCTTAGCGCCGCCTTAGGCGCTCTCGAACCATTCACAGCCATACCTAGACCTAGAGATCACCCAGCTGGAAGACCCGGGAGACTTCTCCGGTGCTGCTCTTCTTCCAGTTTTATCATGTTTTCTCCGGTCATCCCGAGTCATCCCGGTCCGTGAAGGATGGACAGGCTGTAGCTAGTAGCCTTCTTCAAGTCTGAGTGGAGTACAAACCCTTTGCACATAGTGCTCAGAAATCCAGATTGGCACCACTGGCTTGTTCCACCGACATGGTGGGTTATGAACCAGTGTCGCACGTACAAGTCAATGTTGAAGCTTAGCTGCTGGAGAACATGTCTTCTGCCAATCGCCAAGAAGTGCGTGTAGCGATGTGTAGTGATTTATGACCTCGTGTGCCTGCAGCTTCCATGTGCAGAAGGATTGGTTTGCTTTACTGAATGAACCGGGTACACCTCGATTCTAGTGATGTGAGGTCAGTGGAACTATAGCCTGGAAGCCTTGCGTGCACCTCTGGCACAGCGTTTAGGAAGCTCAGGCAAGGCAGCACCGAGCACCGACCGCTTGACAAAAGGTCAGGGTGGTGTTTTCAAGAAGGTGTACAAACTGTTTGGGCAGGCAGGCATAGGAAACATGGACAGCAGAGCTGGAATAGAAACACCTGAGTTTGAGGTTGACCTTCTCCGAGGCTGTCTCATGGTTGTCCGTATTCATACAGTGTATAATTTCAAGGCAAACTGTTTTTGGAGAGTTGAAACAAATGATGCCCCCCAGGTCATCGAGATTGGCTACACCCTTCCAGGTCAGTTCTGAGGTCAGTTTCTCCCCGACAAGGGGGAATGACTTAGACGTTCAACTGAAACCGAACAAAGTTCAGGTTCAGGGAGCTGAGGACAAGTCTGCCAAGCTTTATCCATGTTGATACCCAATGCACCGATGAGGCACCGTGCTGGATGCGTGGGCGCAATGTGGTCAGTGGGGCCTCCGTTGTGCACAGAGTGGTGCTGCAGACGTCGTGCTCTTGGAGGAGCAACTGGGCCTGGCCAAGCTCTGCCGAGAGAACGCCGCAAAGAACGGTGCCTGGTCCGTGCGCGCAACGATCGCCGCTGGGGCAACCGGGCGATCCAACGATGGCTCCGCATGCGACCGTGGCTCCAGGGATCCCCCCAGAACGCTCCGAAGTGGCAAGACATGTTTTAGAAATGGCGCGAAGCAACACACACACACACATATGGGCCTCGTTTCTTCTTCTCGTTTTGTTTGGTTTCGGTTTCGGTGTTCTTCACTTCACGGCCTCTTTCCAAGCCTTGCCGGTTTGTCCGGGCGCGGGGTGGGTCGCAGGTGTCGAGGAGAAGGTCACGGTGCTTCATCGGAGCGACGTTCATGGAGAGCTTCAGAACATGGTCGCCTGGCCGCAACCGACGGACCGACGCCAAAGTGCGTTCAGAACGGTGCCGGCGTTGTCGGGGGGGCGGGTGGGGGGTCGCCGAAGGAGTGATCACAGGGAAGCAAAACCATGGTGGCATGGAGTAGACATGGTGGCCTAAAGTCATCCTGGACTAGATCGAATCTGATAGAATATGGGAAAAGGAAAACACACACATGGGAATCTGGACATATTTTTGCCTTAATTCACATTCTATCCACTCCAGGATGATTATATTAGTAGTTTGATGGCGAACAGAGGGAACTAATTATATAAGTGCCCGACCCCTATTGCGCCGTGGCGCCAAATGAACATGGTCTCCGGCGTTCGCCGTGATGCGCCGTGCACATGTTCAAAGATATGTGCCTTGAAGTGCTATTTTTTTTGAAAATCCCAACACTATCTTCCCTTTTGGTTTTTTGGGATGGCAAGTACTGGTACAGTCATTCTGTTCATCTTCTCCTTCAGCGAGTTTGCTGAGTGTGTTTTGCAAAGCTCATTCGACAATTCTCGTGGCGTGCATGGTCCCAGGAATCTTCTCCACATGACATGTACTGCATCACTAACTTGGGGACCTTTGGATGTTCTTTGATTCCATGACCATGACCAATTCTTCTAGGAAATGATGTGGGAATAAAATTATTGAGGCTCAGCCATCCCACCCCACCTGATCCCACCTCAAAGTCAGTCGAACAGTGTCGCGTAGCGTAGAAGAGTATCTACTGTATGGGTGTGCACTTAGAAAGCATGCAAGAAAAGATGGTGAAAAGAGAAAAATACGTGCTTCACTACATGCAAAAAATACAAAATGAACATCGCTACAAAGCCTCACATCGTGGCAGGGGCCGTGCTCTAACTCTAACTACTTGAAGTGCCACTGCGATCTGCGCCAGATGGGAGACATGATGTCATGTGGTTCTCCAATTGGCTTCTTGAGGCAGAAAGTGGCATCCGCTTCGATTGTGTCTCCTTGAATGTTCGCGTCCGTGGCGAAGCTGCAGATGTCGTGGTGCTACATGAATCCAGTACCTTCCTGCTATTCCAACCGGGCGGAGCCACTACAACCTGCTTTACCATAGCAGAAAGAAAGATCTAGAAGTTGATCTTAGATTAGACTTTGGCGAGCCTGAGCAGGTACCTCCAAGTGGCATTTCTTTCTTCGCGTCAATTCGGTGGAGGTGCAATGCCTTTGACTGCACAGTCTTGTTTCCGTGTGGGCATTTCATTGTTGACAAATCAAAGAGTCTAGTGGATACTTGTAGCATTTCTTAGCTAATTGATGTCAGGTATGGTATGGCACGGGGAAATTCTCAGCAAAGCAGCTCAAACCAACGAGGTTATGTTCTCCATGCCATGCGCTCAAATCGACCTCGCCGGGTCTCGCAGGAGGTGCTTCCACCCGAATGTGTTTTTCCTGGGGACCCAAAACGCCCCCCCATGCCAGAGCGAGGAAAACCAGGGGTGGGTCAGGGTGAAAACGTGCCCCAGGTTTTGAACGCTACCTGAAACACCAGCGTGGGCAATTCGGGCGCTGGTACAAGCCCAGCCTAAAGGGCTATGAGCGTGCGATCGCGCTGGGAGACCCTTGGCTGAAAGGTGAGAGAAGTTTCCGGTGGGGGCGACTTGGTTCATGGAAGTTCGACCAATCGCACCGTGATGTTTCTTTGTGGTGAAGAGAGAACTCTTTTTGCGTGGATGTTGGTTGAGTTCGGAAGTAACTCAACGTTTAGCCTCACGTTTCGCCGTTAAGCCTCGAAACCAATGCATCTGGAGTTGTACGACACATTCATGGAGACAGCAAAAAGAAGTTCCCGAGGCACGAGTGACCTCCAGGAACGGCTACCTGGTGGTTTCCTTCCTCCTACCTCTCACGACGGAGTACTGGGCCTTGTGTCTTGTTCAAGGCGTGGAGTACTCACCCGCGATCCGCAGGGTGAGTGGAACGCCTTCTTCAAATACCCGGACTGTTGATTTTCACCCATGCGACAAAAGCATGCCCCAACAGACCAACTCTCAAAGTCGTTGATCCAAGCTGCTCAGCCTGCAGCTTGCAGGGAGGGCTTGTGGCATTTTGCAGCTCAAAGTGTCCTCAACTAGTTATTGATGATAGATATTGATAGATATATATATATATGTGTGTGTGTGTGTTTGTTTTCAGTTTTGGAACTTCAGGATACAATCCAACCCATGTTTGCTTGTGATGCTGATACAAGAAGGCTATGGAAAGATCATGTTGACTCGAAAGATCTCGAAAGTCAGAACCAAAGATCTTCAGGAGAGGGAAAGGACAGCAGGGGAGTTTTGTCAATCCCCATGCATTCCTATTGAAAATCCCAATCACTAGCACTGGCCTCCCAACAACTCAGTGGTACCTGAGGTAAAGCTCACGTCAACCTGGGAGATTAACTTGTTACTAGTAGTTTCTTCCTAGTGCCTTCAACCTAGAAGCGATGGCCTCCAACCGTGCGTCGCTTCTTGTTACTTGTGGCGATGCACTTGACGGCATGGCGGGTCGCTTCGATCTGATCGCGAGTCCGACCGCCCTTAGCTGACCGGCCAGATGCATTGCAGAAGGCATCAAGGGCCGGCAGCATCATTTATTGCTCCAGCAACGCCAGCGAGCTCCTTGGCGAGAAATGGAGAAGGGACCCCTGCGCCGGCACATGTATGGTTTCTGGGGTTCTGTGTGAAATGAGATTTCTTAGTTGGGTAGTTGGATGTGATTTGTCTCCAAAAAAACTTGGGATGATGGTTTGGATTTCTTTACAAAATTATTCATGGCACTGGAAACCACTTAGATGCTCTTAGATTGGCACCCCATGGTGAGAAACAATTGTTCACCACGCTCGACCGCATGACCGGACCTCCGAGTCGGGCGGTGTCGTCACTGCATGGGCTGAGGGACACTGCAGTTGCTTCATCTACGATGGATGAGTATTGGAGTCATGTTCTGATCGCAGTCCATTTGGCGTGAGACGACCAAAACAGGGCATGAGTGGGTTCGACCAGTGCTCGAAGGAGCTGAAGCAGAACGGGTCGCGATGCACCCGTGCGTCAGTTGGACTATCGTTTGCGAGGGGTATGGCCCACAGGTATGGGCATCACATGTTGACATCCGAAAAAGACCTCAGCGAACAACTTGTTTATGCGACCACCATGTATACATGACTCGTGAGGCGATTCTGGGGAGAGAGAGAAGATGATGATAGCTCAGATCCCCAGATAACCACAAGTCTCTGTGTTGGTGTCTCCAAGTTGATTTTGGATAAAGAGTCTTTGGGGTTGAGCAAGGCTTGAGATAACCCCCCCAGCTGTGGTAGCAGAAATCGTTCTCCAAAGCCTCTGGCCGTGGCTTTCTTTTTGCGCGGTCCAGTGGACCGTTTTGATCCAATGTGGAGCGTTTTGGATCAAGCAAGAGATCTCTGTTCAGAGGATGACCAGCATGACTAGAGGATACCAGAGACGCTAATTGTTGCTGGAAACCCTCCAAATCCTTTAAAGCAACACCGCCATTTGATGAGAGATGTTGACATCATCATAGGCCAGGTTTCTTTTTTCAGCACGGCAACGAACTGTAGTGTTGGGAGATGTTGGGAGTACAAATTGCCATACCCAAAGATCCCGACGTTGGCCGCCGGCCGCGGGTGTCGGAGCCGCCATGCTTTGTACTCGGTACTCGTCGAGCTGCCTTCTTCGGCTTCACAGGTCGCACAGGTCAGCGACCTTCTGGATGGGTGTTCGGGCTTACTTAAAGCAGTATGCTGTAAGAGCGCGACGCCGTCGAGGCAAGCTCCGAAAAAAGACGCCTCACAGCTAGGTCAAGCAGTGGACAGTCGACTGTTTTTTTCCATGGTGAACTGCTGGGTCCGCTCGAAATCTGGAGAAAGCATTGGTTGCTGGACCTTTTGCATCTTGCACCAGCGAAGTGATGGCTCGGACGCAGGCGGCCGAGCCATCGGCCAGCCTGGGGACGGGCTGCGGCAAGAAGCGGCTCGGAGGGAGTTGGAGGAGTACACCACGGCTTCAAAGTGACCGGCCAATTTGTTTCCAGAATTTGAAGTGACCTCTTTTCTGGGCCCTAAAGTGTGACCTGAAAATACCTGAGATCAAAGGTCACTTTGGAAGAACCAGGAAATTACATATCATTGACATGCTTCGATGGATCGATTGAGTCTGAGACTGGCCCCCTTCGGCTTGGAGCTTTGGACTGGTGGTTTGGTGCTCTGGATGAGCAAGCTGGGAATCTCAACGAGAAACCACCACTGCCCACAACATCTGAGAAGAGCCTAGGGAATATGCTGGACTTGGATGGTTTCCCCAATGGAGTCATAGTGGATAGGTTTCAACCAAGATCCCAAAGGTTCATTCAATATGGAAGGGAGAAACCCAAGCTGATGGGAACGGAAGATTCAACTACGTATTCCGTGCATTATGTGGTGATTGGATGTGATTGGTGGCCACATGTCATGACATTGAGCGCATTGAGCGGATGCTTGAATCTTGAATTGAAGCAACACCAATTCCGAGTCACGAACGAGAAAGGGTCGGAAGGTGTGTTTCTTTTCGATTGTCTCCCACTGCCGACCCAGATGTGGGGATTCGCCGGGCCTTCACGACTTGGGGTTCCCCAGTAGCCTCCTTGCTCCGTTCGTAGCGATGCCAGGAGCACACATAAGTCACACAATTATGCCCTTCATGCTGTCCTTCTTTTCAAGACTCGATTTGGAAGTGTAGATCTAAGAGTTGTCTTGGAAAACGCCATTTCATGGCATTCAACAGTTCGATTCCCTCGAGTTGACCGTGATTTGCATGTATTTCGTGCTGAGGCTCCAGCAGCAACCCCTGGTGGAACGAGGAGACCACTTTTCTGAGAAGACAGCTGACTGCCAGACGGTGGCCAGGTCCACGCTGGCCCAGGGATGTTTTGGTTTGATTTACGTATGATATTGTTGATTGATGTTGATATAGTATAGGCAAGTGCAGATTCTGTGGGTATGTTTCCTGTGCTTGTTTCCTGCCCAGATATGCTGCTGAACTTTCAAAGTTTGCATGTCGCATTGGCTGTTAATGAAGCGAACGAGTCGTTGCCTCATGTAACATGGTTTGTAGTGTATCTTGCCAAACCCCAAACCTTTCGCAGCATCAAAAGCCTTTGGTGTCTTACACGTTGTCCAATGCTTGAAAGTTGGCTGCCCCAAGAAATAGCAAATGCTGTGTTGACAAATGAACATGAACATTACCAGACGTTCTAGATACGGCCAAGATCGAAGTCTTGTTGATACTATTGATATGCATGGTCAAAGCTCGTCAGCCAGAAAATGGACAGATTCCCAGCAGGGTCCCACCTCAGATGCAACTGCATTGACACACAAAGATTTTAACAGCAAGATTGCCCTTGCTCTCCCAGCTCCCAGCAACCATCACATCGACCATCAGATCACCCAGCTGAATCACGACAACTGCGACACCCCTGCAATGCCCCATTTCAGAGGGCATATGACCACAGCCTTGAAATGGAGCAACCTTGCCAATCTTCGACGCCTCACACCCATCAAAGATCCTACACTGTGGTCCCACAGTCAAGCTTGCAGATCACAGATGTTTCCACAGATGTGTCCTCCCTAGGAGCTTGAGAGGCGACAGAAGAGACCCTTGCGACCCTTGCAGCCCACGCAGGCGGTCAGCTGCTCCCGACCCAGAAGCGGTCTGTTTTGTTCCAAATCTGTGGGTCAAAACCGATGTCCGATACATGTGGCTGTGGGGTTATGAAAGCAGGATCTTGGAACTCACCTGTTAGGTTGAGCTCCTAGGGGTTGAGCTCCTGTTAGGATTGCACCTCAGTATTAGTAGTCCATTCTATTCATTTTCCCAACCAGGGTTCCCCGGCTTTGACCCACAGCCATGTTTCAAAGCTTCGAAACAGGGTGGGTGATGTTGGTCTGAGGTAGTGTAACTTCCAGGCGAAGAGATTCTCCTCCTTTCTTAATGCTGCAATGAATGCATGAAAATCATGGAACCAAAGAGAAGGCTGACTGAGAGGCTGAGATTGCTGGCAGATGGCCAACTGCAAGCAGCGACTGCTCACAGGCTCACAGACTCACAGACTGAGAACCGAGCACAATGGGAAGTAACTCTTTTGGGATCCTCAAATCGACCACGGGACTGTTTTCCACAACGTTTGACGAATGAATCCTCCCCACGACCAAGATCTGCCAGATGCGTTAGGGCCCACAGTGACCGGGCCGTGGATTCGGTTGGTCCCCAAACAAAGACCCGACCCAACCGCTACCGGTGGCGAGGCATCAGTCCATCTGTTGAAGCGGTGTACTGTATCGCCCGTGCCGCCTGGACATACCAGGACAGACCAATCCTTCACTACCAGAGCAGATTCATGCCATTTCATGCGTGCCATTTCATGCTGGAGGTGTGTGAAATGTGTGTGAAATTGGTCTGAAATTGGTCAGATCAATGACAGAGGGATCAAAAGAAAAAGAACACAAAAATCGAAAGGCCCCAGGCCCCCATCAGTTCCGTCTAACGCAACTAGTCATGTGGAGCTTGGTCGCCCACTTTGCTGCATGGAGCTTGGTCGCCCACTACTTCAAAGAGTTTGTTAGGGTTCGAGGAGATTGCATATGGGTCGCGGAGAAAATACTCCTTGCCATCTTGTTGACAGTGCGCTTGCCTTTTGAAGGGGTCTGATGTACATGAGAAGAAAGGTCCCGGATAGCAAGCCAGACAGTAAAGCCCTGTTGCCAGAACACCAGACCATCACTAGCTCTACCTATTTGGAAGGACGCTTTGAAACATGAAAAAGCATGGAAATCTGATTTCCAGTTCTGATGTCCAAAGGTTCTGAGTCTCCTGAGTGATCGATCTCTCAGTTACCGGAGGCACCGCGGGAGGCGACCCCAAGTACGTGGCCGACCCAAGACCGTGGCTCCGAACGGCAGGAGAGGTCGGGACTGGTGGCTGCGAACGGCAGGAGAGATCGATGGCTGAGATCGGCACCTTGCAGTCTGAAGGGTTCTCAAGGATGGGTTCTACAGTAGAAAAAGATCATGCCAATGCAGGCCATATCTATTTAGTTGGGGACTTGTCACATCTTGAATACCAAGCAATGCAAAAGCATGGTGATTGAACCAGGGTTATCTAATATGCCGTCGCCTCCAAAGTGGTGGGTGCCAAACAAGCAGGCTGTCACGTAGTTAGGTCACCGAGACGCTGCGAAGTCTTGCAACTTTAGACATTCACCAAGACCTCTCCACCAAAACCGCGTGCTTTTGCTTCTGGCAGGACTGGCAAGAGAGTGCCAGCAGTTTGCAGCTCTTCGCCTATCCCGAGGATCGTCGCATCCCTTGGGCCTCCCTGTCACTGCTGGTGACCTCAGCTTGTGCCACCTTGGCTGCTGCAGGACTCTGGCAACAGGTGGGCTTCCTCCCTGTGGGTTGACGGTGTGGTTCCTTTATCGGTGGTGCGGCGCTAGCTCCCTAGATCGCTGGCTATGCTGGGCCTTTCCGCGTGTTGATCACTGTGGTTTCATTACAGGGGGCTGATGTAGAATCAACACATCTTGCATCCTTGTAACCATTTGATTCACCAAACTCCCTTGTAAGGATTTTTGTCCTGGCTTGGCATCTCCGCGGGACCCTTTTGCTTGGAATCTGAAAACCTTGTGGCAAACACTTGATCCAGACAAGGGCAAGACTTGGAAATACGAAACTACGCGGTGAAAAAGGTCCCAGATTGATCCAGATTGTGTTTGAGCAGTGACATGTCAACAACGACAGCTCCACAAACCACACCTGCCCAACCTACAGTCACCACAATGACAACTAAATGACAAAACGGACACCGCAACTGCTCACCACTAATACTGCTGCTGCTGCTACTACTACAACTACTACTACTGTTCACAATGCAACTCCAATCCCCTTCAGCTTTTTTTGCCTGTTATATACCATTTTTCAAGGACTAGCCTTCCAAGGTGCTGGGCTCAAGCTCTATGGAGGAGCTCGAAGAGCGTCTGGAGCGCTTCACAAACACTCTGAAGGCTTGCTCGGCCAAGTGGCCACTGCAGGCAACGAGTGGGGTGTTGGGGGAGGAGATGGTACTAAAACAGGAAGAGAGGGATCGAGATGGGGTGGATTTGCTGGGATGGGAAAACACTAAGAGTGGTGCGTCGCTCATGCAAGTATGTCTGGCAATTTGCTCGTGTCACAGAGTGACAGTCATAGGCCATAGGCTTGTCTCAGAGATTTAGCCATACACGGTTCCAAAGTATATTCCACCTGAGCAGTATATACTCCGTCTCATCTCCGCGAATCATCACTTAGTTGTGGGTCCGGATATCTCAAGACCAAAAACCTCTTTGCCACTGATGCTCCGGAACATCCCAGGAGTCGTCCTTTTTATGAAAGACTCCCTTTGGGTCACCACTGGCACATGTCGTTGGAAAAGGATCATATGGTAGCTCTGGCCAAAAACGAGTTACAAAAAAACACAGAAATCTGCCAGTCTGAACATGGTGTTTCTTCAGATCAACTGTCAGCAGTGTTTTCGTGTTGGTTTCAGATGTCAAGGTCCACGAGCTCCACGGGCTTCTCTTGGCCTCGCTGCTGCGCGCCGGCGAGCTGCCGAACCGTGCGCTGAGTGATTTGGCGCTCCTGCTCTTTGGGGGTACGTTGCGACCCGGACGATTTGGGTGGAAGTCATCTCAAGAGCCAATAAATTCATATAATATATATATATATATGACATCCCATATTGTACGTGGATGTATATGCAATCTGCAAGGGTTCCCTGAGATCTTTTGCTGGCTTTTCTTGAAAGTCGTGAAACAGATGGTGGTAGATGTCTCAAATCGATGTGATTCAAAGGATCACCTTACGAAAAGGGACCTCTAGAAAGGGAGTCGGACCTTCCTGAAAGGGAAAGAATCATGACGACCTGCTGGTTTGCATGGCTGTGAACTAGGAGGAATGGACTGCGCTCTGCATGTGGTGCATCCCGTTGGCCACCTCCGTTTGTTTTTTGGGGTCAAACCCGTTCCACCTGGGCCATGAAGAGCATTGAAGAACCGTCAGGGCGCATCGTTGAAAACCACGATTCACCCCTTCCTTTCAGGCTTGAACGTCTCTATGGTGCACCCTTCATGTTGCTTTTCTTGGGTGTCAGCACGATGCTGAGCAACGCCACTCGGACCGATGGAAACAGCTCCAGGAGGCTGTTGGACTTGGACCAGAAGTTGTTGGTCATTCGGCCATGTTGTCGGTCGCCACTCGGTCGCCACTCGGTCGCGCTGACACTGAGCTCTGACACTGATGGACTGGACATACCCAGATAGGCACCAAACAAGGGTGCCGTTTTGTCCCTTGGGTTTGGTGCCACGCATAAAGAGCCCCTAGTAGCGTCCTTGCTCCTAGTAGCGATGCCAGGAGCCCCTAGTAGCTTCTTGTTCCTAGTAGTAAGATGTAGTAAGGCCATTTTTCCAGTGAATCCACCGTTCCGCCATGAGCGGTGGCTGATACTCCGTTCCAGCCAGCCCAGCTTTCTGAAATACTTCTAAAACAACGTGCAACGGATCTCAACCGCAACCTCAGGGTTGCTCTCAAGAACAGAGAAGCATTGACCATGTTTGACCCCTTATCCCGATTGAATGCTAATTAGCAGCTTGACTTGTTGTCTCATTCGCGGCACGGAGTGCACATTGGACATCACACGTCTTATTTGTGTCTTTCAATTCACTTCATCAATGAAGCACGCTGTGTACATATATGTAGTTTTCTCTATTTAGCTTTTGGCTATAGCTGCCATCAGTTCAAATCGCTGTCCTCCTCCACAGGTTCAGGTTCTCTATATGTATATTAAGTATAATATATTAATATAAACAAAAACATTGGTTTTACCCGTACACAAACATAGGGGTTCCTTTTCACGAGTCATGTCACCCACCCGCTGGAAACCCCAGAACAAGTGTGGAAAGGTCCTTCAACGCTCAAGTTGGAGACCGTGCAATGTAATTCGTTCAGGTGCCACGGTGTCTCCAGGATGCAAAAATATGTTGCTTCCAGAATTCTGGATGAACCAGTTCATCCTGGTTCCTGGCTACCATCACCTTTTGCCTGAACCGCTCGACCCTGTTTGAGGCGATGGCCATGGCCATCCAGCAGCGCTTTGTGGAAGGCGTGGAAGGCGAGGCTTCGAACCCTGGTGGTTTCTGATGAATTCGGTCGCTGAACACCAACACCATGACATACTGCACATCCCACTGATTCCCCATGATTCCCCCGAAAAGGTACCAGTTGTGTCACAAGTTCAGGTACTACAAACATCAAGCAGAAAGCCTTTTGCCTGCTTTTTGCGCCCAACAATGCCCTGCTGATCAAGCACCAGGGCTTCTTAAACACCGGTGGCCGCAGGTTTGAGCTCCACGAGTGGCGGATTAGTGGCCCTGGGCACCTTCTGCGCTTTGCGACATCCACGCTGGGCGATCTGGCCAGGTCCGTTGTGGGTCGGACGTTCGGCTCCAAAAAAAGGCGACGACGCGTGAAGCCGCCGTCGGAAGAAAGGTCGAAGCCGTTGGAACGGTGAGCAAGAGACAGAGAGCTGTTAGACAGGGGTTGACTACTCGCGAGTTGCAAAACATCAAGGTTTGAGATTTGGGGGTACGGCATATGATGGGGGCAAATGTGGGACACATGTACCAAAGCTGAAGCAGCCCGGAAAAGCACAGAGGACATCTCAAACCCACAGCAAGAATTAGTGTTCATCCACCTTACCCGGGTAATCAAGTTGATGCAAATCATCCATTTGGATGCATTTGGAACAATCATGCACTGTATACTGTGAAGGAATAGAAAACTATTCCTTTAACAAGGTGAAGGTCGTGCATAGTCTAAAGCCTGCCAAAAGCTTGACTTCCTGAAATTGAAGACACAGAACACCGTTTTCCCTTGCATGGAGCGTGTCGCCCACAGCACGCCCCGGGCGGGCCAGGTGTTCCGATCCCTGTTTCCTGGCTCATGGCGCCCGTGGTGGTGTGGACACCTAAAATCCCTGTGGTGTGGACACCTAACTGGCAGGTTGCCAGGTTTGCCAGGTTGCTTTGGGCTCAGTGTTGATTGGCAAAGATGATCGAGACGTTTGGTCCCGAGGCCCTGGAGGCCCTGTTTGTCCGGGATTTCGCATGCCGCATGAACTCTCGCTCCTTGAAAGTCAACCTAACAATGCGGCCTTCGCCCTCCTTGAGGTGGCTGACCTCTCTTTGGCCTGGGCATATCGTCAAGAGTTAAAGGCCTTCGAGTTTGGATCTCAGCGGTCTCAGGTTCAGCGCCATGTGTGCAGAACCTGGGATGGATCATGAGTTCGGACTGGAAAAGAGGAGCTCGTGCAGGGAAAAATGCACATGTTGAGAGGTGAGGAATGCACAGGCTGAAGAGAGTTTGGAGTTTGATAGAATGAAACAAAGGATTACAAAGCACGATCTTGCATCTTTGTGACGGATTGCGAGGTTTGGCGACGTCTTGGGATAGGTCTTGGGAGGTCGTTTTCGGGCGTTTTCCTCGGCAGACACCTCTGAGGTCAGCACAGGCGGCGGACACCGAGTGTCGTCGACCCGACCAAAAAGCGTCGACTGGTTCCCGCCCGAGCACTGGCCCAATTTGGGTGAAGAAAGAAGACAAGCCACACAAGCAAGCCGCCGCTTGGGGATACAAATTGGGGACACATGCTTTTGACAAAAAGTGTTTGTTGGTTCTAAAGGGCTGGAAAACTCTTTTTCAATGTCCACAGCGACTTGCTTGCAGCCAAACTCCAGCTGGAATTGTGAGTTTGACCACCTGTTATACAAGTGAACTTTTGTGGTCGATGGTGCGTGAGCGGATGAGCGGATGTCTTTTCAGAAACGGTTCTCAGGACATGGCGATTGAAGAGGGTTGCCAATGGTTGCCCTCTTCCATCAACCAGATCCATCACGTTTAAAAGTCGTTCAATTGTCGCCAACGTTCTGCTTAGTCTTAGTCCCTATGCAAAACTGTGAGTGTAGGCAGATTGAGAGTCTTCTTCAAACGACGTTGTTCAATGGTGGGCCATCCTGTGTCAATCGAAGCAGCATAAGAGGAGAGGCGGAGGTTGCATTCTCGAAACACGAACAGCTTCTCCTCTGGCGCATCAATGAGCCGACTTCATGTATCATGACCCCGCCAATGACATGTACGTGGACGACCTTTCAGGAAGAGGTGCAGAGCGTCCTTCAAGGTGAAGGGGCTGGATTTTAAGTACAGTCTGGAAGGTCTCCCGGAGCTGCTACCTCCGCCGATATCTGGAAGGACAAGAGCTTGTGCTGTGGGATGCGGAGACAGGGGACATCCCTCGTCCTTACTGGGATCCTGTTTTGGGTGTCGGACGCAACCGCAATTATATACCGTTCTTTTATGCAAAGGCTCAACCTAATTGGCTTTCTTCACTTCATTCGAAACGAGAAACCACGTGGGAGCGGTTTGTGCACAAAACCGATAGACGCAAGATACGGTTGATCAATGACGCAAGGTCAACCAATGCCATGCTCAGGGACCCCCAGCTCCGTCTGCTGAGGTGGAGAAGATATGAGCTTCTATGTGGGCCGAAGTGATGTGATGTTAAGGACTGCTTTCATCGGCCTCACAGGAACACTCTTGGGTGGGATCAAGCTCAAGGCGAACGATTGGGTGTACCCTATGCCCAGTCCTTGCACACAGGCTTCAGTTGGGGCCTAGATTTCGCGCAGAAGATCAACGAGTATCAGTGCCAATTGACACACAGCTTGCCGGCATCTTTCCCTCATCAGCAACAAAGGAGAATAAAGGGTTTTAGAGCCATAAGGCACTCACTCTGACAATGTTGGCATTGTTTCACCTCACGCGGGTGTGGCGCGGGAAGCGCTCCAGAAGCTCGATGACCATGAGCAGTGAAATCAGCCAAGGCTTGGGACCCTCCTCGATGGGGTATCCATGGAGCTTGCAAAGCAGCGGGTTGCACCAGATGAGTTGGTCTGCAACCTCTGACTACTTAACGGATCGGTCTGGATGGGACTTTCGACCTTGATGATGGAGCACTGTTTGTCGAGGGCGGGTCTTTCACATGATGGCCTTGTCAACTTACAGCCCGCGGTTGGAGCTGCTGTGGCTCAAAGTCTTCAGCCTGGTGAGGCCTGCCACAGGGATCACTGGAAGCTGGAGTGTGCTGATATCGCCGGAGGAACTGGCGACGCGAGCATCCTGTTGGACTCACCTTTCATCTTTTTGTACCGGAAGATTTCGCTGCCATGACACGAAGAATGCATGTTCCTACAGTCGGTACACGGTACACGGGTGTTCATGCGCGCTGGCCATCAGCCCCGACTACCGGGGCTTCAATGTACAGAAGTTACAGAAGCCGCTACCGAAGCCAGCTGGAGGTTCAGAGGAGAGGACAGTGGAAGACTTCAAAGAGCCTTCATTGCGAGAAGGCCGTGAGATCGCAGTATTTGTTTGGCCACGACGACATTGGCCAGTTTTCCAACTTCATGCGGTAGGAGGACGTGGCGAGCTGTGGTTTGAGGCCTTGGATGACAATCGGCCTGTCGACCATCTCCATGTGGTGCCTGGCATGGCCTGAGGAATGAGTTAGGCCCAGCACATTGGGCGGAAATCACGTTTATCTCAACTGGCGCCCGCGCAATTTCAATATAAGGATGATCTACACTCACTGACAGCTTCCGGGCAGTCGTGCCCTTCAGAGCTTTGCGCTGGTTTCGGAATGATTGGGCGCGGTCACACGCGTCAAATCTGTGAGTGTAGACACAAGAAGGTTTATAGCAGAGAGTCTTTTTGAAATTGCGTTGTTCAGAAGACACGTGGGTGATTTCTTGCTCAAGCGAGGCCCACCATGCAAGTGCGGTCACATGTATCAATCCGGCCACCACTTTATGTCCCAGGCCTCGAGCTGTGACACGAGATCAAACGAGCCCCTGAAAAATGCGTGCTGCTGAGAAATCTTTGTGGTTGAGCGGTAAAAATCTTTAGACTCCTTTAGACTTCACAGCTCACATGTCAATTTTGTTTCTTTACTGAAGTGAAGAATTGGTTGAAAATGTTGCACATATGTTTCTCGGTGAGATGTGCTGGGTAAAAGAGGTGAACTCGTGGCCCGGGATAAACCACTTGGTTCGTTTTCCAGGCAGGTGATGCCCATGCTCGTGATGATCACGCAGGCATGAGCCAAGTCCGGCTAGGCTTTGAGTGGGTTGGGTGAGCCGCTCGGTTCCTGAAGGCCATTTGATAGTATCAGGCTTGAATATGCGGAACCGAGACAGATTGGCACCCAGACTTTCTGGCAGCGTTTGATGTGGAGAATGTTTGTGACAGCCAATTGCCGTTCACGGCTGAACCACCCAGGGAACAAAAATCCTTACCGCCAGACTTGTTTGGGATACGGCCTGATTGAGGCGACGGTGGTTCACATCCCAGCATCGTCCACAGATCAGCAGTTTTTAGTTCAAAAACCTAGAAACCCGTTTGTCATGTGCTTGACCCTCTCTTTCATAGCAGACCGTCTACACCAAAGATTTGATTGGAAGATTGGCTTTGCAAAAGGTTTTTTTATTGAAGAGAGGAAAAGAAGGTGAAAAAGATGTGCATTGGGTTCTTTTAGGAAGTGCCTTTAAAAATTTGGTCCTTACGAAACGATGGCCACACACCATTTTTGCCCTGTCTTAATTGATCCTGTCGTAACAAGTTTGCAAGAAACTGTCCAGGCGCCGAGCGTGCAATGGCTCTAGCTGCATGCATCGCTCTCGAGGTTCGCCAGTGACTGGAGACGGCACTGTGACCGAAAGATGTTGTTGGCAGGTCTAGGTAGTCCTGCGCTTGGTTTCCCCCACCAAATGCAAGCAAGGCAACATTAAACAAAGGAGTGAAAGAGTAGATATGAATGGACCCACCCTGTCGCAGATACGGTGGCTATGAAAGGAAAAATCCCTGACTCCCACGTCAACTGGAAATAGTGTCTCATCATCGGTAAGCCTTCGTGTGGTGTGTGGATGTGTGGATGTCGCTGGTCCTGACTTTTGTTGGGTGAGACCTTTGCCTTTGGCAGGGTTACGTGCGAATGATGCAAGTCACTCAGTACATCTCAGTGTGCGCTTGCTGCGCCAAAGATCTTTCGCGCTCAACATCCGGCGTTGGGCTACTCTCGACTCTCGACCTTTCATTGTCACCCCAAGAAGTCGCCATCGCAGGCACAGGCTCGGGCGGAGTGCCGCCCGGTCTGGGAAGAGCTGCGGGAGCGGCGGGAAGAGTTGGAACTGGCAGCTGAAGAGGACAGCTTCAGATGGGTAAGATTGGTGCTTCGGTTGGTTTAGATCTTATGGCTTTGACTTCAAGCCGACAGATGGCCAGGTGGCGACAAAGAGAATAGGCTAAATTGATCGTCGCCTTTTGGATTCTTCAACGTTGATCCACATGCTTAGCAGCCTTGCTCGACTTACAAAATCATGACATATCATGAGCAGACCGGGAGCAGGTCTGGTGTGGTTGAAAAAAACCGGTCTGAAAAAGGGAAGACCTGGGTTGCCTGAGAATAGCACATCACTTGACTCAATAGATGTCTTGCAATGTGGAGGGACACATTGATGATAGGTTGCCCTGATGGGTTCACTGACTTCCTTGCCGAGTTCATCCGACCAGCGGGGCATGTTGGTGACTCTTTCATCTTGCGACAGCAGTGCAACCGCCAGGAACATACGTGTCCCAAAGGTGTTTCGATGTGGGTTGGAAGATGTTTGATACGACCAGAGGCTTAGGTAAGAAGCCCTTTAAGAGAGATACATATGTCATCATGTGTTCATGTGTCCGTTGATGACCATTTGGCCTGCTTGCCAGGATGTCCTACCACCCGAGGCCTATGGTTTGGAATTGGAGCAAGAGCAGTTTGGAGTGTCCTTGGATGAAACCAGTTCTAAGCCAACCAAATCAAGAAGTTTTATATGTTGCGCCGTGGGCAATTCAATCGCGCAGGCTACACTTTGGGCTGATCTTTCGGGCATCTTAATTGGGACAACAACTGTAATTATGTTATCATTATTGAAATAAAAATGATAAGAATATTCAAATATGATAATACGGAATCAAGAATGTTTAAATTCAAACTTAATAGGAACTAACGCTTATGAATATATAAATCTAAATGATAAAATAAGATTATTATCAATTATGATTATTGATGATTGAATTCATTGAATTTAAAAATTATGGATGAATATGATATTGATTTAGATATATATATATATTATATAGAATTTATATATTTTGTAAATAGATATAATTGTTTTAATGTTTATATTTGGGAATTGGACGAATATATTAGTTTTAATTAAAATACATTATAGTTAAGTAAAAATATATATATATAATGTATATTAATTTATATTGCAGATGTAAATTATATAGGAAATTAATAAATATATTTAATTGATGATAATTTGAAAAAAATAAATATATAAATTGGTATATGTGAAATATTATATTAATAGAATATAGAATTAAATTCTATATAATTTAAATAATATATTTAAATTATATGGTTTATATATATTATAGATAGATTTTTATTTATATTAAAATATAGAGAAATGTTATTTAATAAAAATATATATGTGTGTTTATTCGGAATGTAAATATATTTATTATGATTTATTTTTAATTATTGGATGAAAAGATGTTTTAAATGTATATATATTAAATTTATATTTTAAGATTTATTTAATATTTAATATTATTGAAATTTAGTAATTATCTTTACTATATTAAAAGATAGATTAAATTAGATTTTATTTTTATTTAAATTAAATTAGAATATTAATGAAATGTTGATTTAATTTATGTATTATATCGTTGGGCTTGGATTTTAGAGTGAAAGGATATTTGATGATTAAATATATATTTTTATTTTATTGATATTATTTTATATTAATAATATATATTTGAAAAATTTTATTAATATGGAATTGGAGATTGTTTTGATTCGAGATTTTATTTTGATATCGTTTAGGCTACCCGCTTGTAGATCGTATATTATTAAACGATATATTATTTTAGAATTTTTTTATGTTTGTTGGATATATTTTAATAAATATTATATGAAGGATTTAATTGAATCTTTATGTCGCAATGGTAAGGTCCATTCCAAAGGCTATTCGAATTCTTTTCTTTAATATCGAAGAAAGATTTCGATACCGAATTTATTTAGATAATTGGTATTTTTTTTTTTTTTTTCCGGCAAAAAGACATATTGAATTAGATATGGTTAAATCGCAATTTTCTGTCATTCTTGCATTCCGGACAAGGATCTATATTATTATTATTTGCCCTCTAGATTAAGTGCTTTTTTAAAGATCATGGAAGAATTTACTTAGTGTCCCTCGAGGTTGCAGCTGGAAGATAACGACGACTCCTGAATAAACGGCTTCCGGCATAAAATAATCCTTACGGATTAGAATATTTGAAATTATTTATATTGGGATATTTAGAGTTGGTCTTTCAAACCGACCTCATTCCCCGCTTCGCAGCTCTGAAGCCTATGTAGAAGGACGAAATTCCCCCCGATAATCACGTAATTATACCATGGCATTTAGACCTTTCTCTTCGCTTCGCTACTAGCCACCAGTTGCACGAAGCGCTACAACTTTGGAACGGGAACGGGATTAATTAATTGATCTCTCCCTCTAATCTTTTGTCTTGACCAATAGTATTGCCCAGAGAGTTCGACGTTAGTTTTGACAATTTTGAATCTTGCTCTGCACAATGGTGGCACTGCTTGCTACGTGAAGCAATATGATCTTGGGACAGATGTGGTCCTGCAGATTTTGATCCTTAATTGTGGGACCAATGGTATATGCCTTTTCTTGATATCCGATATCTTCAGAGGCCCGTTGATCTTTGCAACTTGGAACCATTTTGCAGCTTGCATGAATCCTGATTTAAAGAGCATCGGCGGGGAACCCAGCAGGATGTAGCCGAACATGCTCGTCTGATCTGCTTGACTGTGTAAAGGTTGTCCGTCTATATCACGGCGAAGCCTAAAATATTACATCGTTGCCCAAAAGTGCCAAGTTTCGCCAACTCCTTCAAGCCGACGAGGACATACCTGAGGCCGCGCGACGACCGTAGACGACGCAACTCGGACCAACACGCGGTGTGAACGTATATGCACGAAGGGGGCGTGCTGGCTACGATGTCAGATTTTGGGTAATTCGCAATGGGGTCATCCATCCATTGGATGGCAACGTCGTTTGACTGCTAGCCTAGAAGATAGTAGAATTTTGATCGCACCGTTGATGCTCCGCTGCCAAGGCACAAAAATAACACGTTCTAGACCTTGATTCATTAATGGCATCAACAGAATCCATTCCCAAATACGTGTGATTTCCTCTATTGATTCTCTAGGAAAATGAATTTCCTCGAGACATATATTTATATAATTGTTATGCAATATATATATATATATATCTATCTGGTGGTTGATTAATCATCCTTTTTATACAAAATATAAATATAGGTCCCATGGGATAAAACCAAATTTTTTTTGATAAAATAGAAAAGAATATCGCAAAATCTTGATTAAATCTTCCCATAGAAGATAAAGTTCTGAAAACATTTTTTGTTGGGTTTCAAATTGTTTTCGTTAAGAATTAACTACAAAATGCAGAATCTTCTGCAGAATACATTCCTGACAATATAATTTTCTTGATAAAGAATACCTCCTCGCAACGTAGTTGTTTTAATAAATCCTAATAGGATGATCTGTTGGCAATATAGTTTTCTTACAAAATATTAATTCAATTTATGGGAAATTTTGATATATATCAAGAAAATTGCACTGCAAATAGAGTTTTTTGTGGACAATTTTGGACCCTGTGGATAAATACCAAAAAGCAAAAACAAAAAATATGTCTTCAGAGGTTTGTCCTCTGGGGGGCTTAGTCAAAATATGTTTTTTGTGTGCGTTGTTGTTATTCTTGTATTTTTATGATATTTGTTATCATTTCTATGGAAATTAAAAATTGTAGTTATCTTTGAATATTAAAATATGTATTTAGAGATATTTCTTTTATTTTGATGGATAAATTGAAAATATTTTTAAAAAATTCTTATTGATATATTTGGAATAATGAAGATGAGATCGCGAGGATGAAAAGGAGACGGGTATAAGAAATAAATGAAAAACAGATTAAAGAAATACGGTAATTTTGTAATAGCTCGAAATTGAGGATATTAAAATATCGTTTTAGTTCTTGGTTGTCCGGGGAAGATGAAATTTTAAAAATAATGGAGGTAAATGAATCGAATATTTTTGGATAAAATATTAATGCATTTGACCAATCGATAGGAGAAAGATATTTATGATTTAATTTTGTTTAGAAGGTATTAATTTATTCGATTTAGATCATCATGGCAAAATGTTTCTCGCCAATTTGCAATATTGATTGCGACCTTAATTTATCTGTTGAATATTTCTATGGAAGATTATCGATTTATGTAGAGGTTGTAATCGATGGATGCATCGTTGACATAGTAAATACTTGGAGTTTATTCCCCTATGTGTAGCGGCGATGACGATAGAGGGCGAATGAGAATTGGCCACAAAAGCAGGATTGGGAAGCCTAAAATTGAAAAAGATTGGGTTAAAGATAAAGAAGGCTTCCAAATTGGAAGTCGGCAGCGGATCAGGCCTAGGTCCAAATAGATCCATGAATCGAAATCGGAATCTAGGATTATTGATGATAGAATAGAAGGCAGTGTTCGAGCAATGGAATCAGCAAGAGCAACCTTCCCCTCGAAGAGGCCAATTGAAAGAGAAAAAAATTAATACGAGAAGGAAGAAGAATAAAATAAATTGATCGAAATTCCAAACAATAAGGCATAGGAGGCGGTGAAGCCGAAGACCGAAAGGAAGGAGGAAGAAAGAAGGATATTTAATATCTAGGAAGACAGAAGAAAGGAAAAGGGAAGACTAAGGATAGCCGTTTTGGAGGAGCGCGAGGAATCGGTCGATAGGCTCGACGGGGAAAGATAAGAAAGGAAAGGGAAAATAATTTTTGATTAGAATGATAGAAATTTAGGATTGAATGAAAATAGTGATCATAAATTGAATTTCTTGAATTAGAAATATTTAGGTTGTTATAGCGCAGTGCAATTGATATTGAATATTCTAATTTAGATATTTGAGAGCAATGATATGATATTTATTATGGTCTATATAGCGGAAGGGGCTAAAGGAATGTCGACGATTTAAATATATCTTCCATCATGTTATTTGAATGCCGATATTGGAAAAATATTTCCATAATAGAAAATATTCACGAAATCGTTGGTGAATGGTACGAACGGATAAATAAATTAAATAAAAGATTGAAATTCTTATAATATGAAGGAGAATATTGGATTTCACCACGGATTCATAAAAAGATTATTTCTGGGCATATAAAGCGGAACAATTTTGACGTTTCAATCTCCAAAAGATTGAAATTAAGTATATAAAATCCATATAATTCATTGCCAATAGAAATATCATATATTCATATGATCAGACCAATTTCTTTCATCTATCGATATATTTGTATATATATATATACGACCATTTTCTATTATCTTTCTTTTATCTTATCAGTGATCATTTCTAAAATATTGAAAATCCTTTCGATCAAGAAAGAATTGAACAATTAATGTCAACATTTTGTCAATATTTTAGAAGATCTCCATAACTAATTCAAATATAGATTCAAGTGTTTAGTAATACAAAAACACAGAAATTAAAAATATCAAATAAAATCCTTGAAGAACAATATATCGCAAAATATCAAAATATTTATTATGGTTTTCAAAAAAGAATTGATATTCGGACACCATCAATTTTAAAAATATATGCCAAAATAAAAATCAAATAGTTAGGTTTTTTTAAGACAGATAAATAAATCCTTGTTTGTTGGCGCGATCAAAATTATCAAGCAATATATACAATATATATTGTTCAATATAGAGAATAAATATATATAGATTAAATTGTAATATCATCAGTTTAAAAAAATAATATCCATTAAATATCAATATTATATTTATTTTTATATATTATTTAAATATATATATATATAATGAATAGATAAGCAATAGATTCAAAATCAATATATAATCATATATATATATCAATGCAAATTCATTGTATCGTTATTTAAAAAATAGTTATTTAAATAATTAATTATTGAATAAATAAAAAGGAAAAATATATATATAATATATATATGTATATATTTAATGTATAATTGAATAGTTTCTTTAAAAATATGTCTAAATTTTGATAATAATTGAAAGTAAAAATATTTGTATTTATTGATATATTGATATTGTCTTCCCCCTTTTTATGTGATTCTTCTTCTAGAACAATCATAAATATATTTTTTTCATTTCCAATGGGGGATAATCTCCGCCCGTTTTGAGCAATTGCCATCAAACAACAGGATATGTCGAGAATATTACAGCCAAATCAAGCGATCAAATCTGAATTAGAAAGATCTAATCAAATTTTACGATAGAAAATCATTTAGATCTCTTTAAGGAATCATCAATAGAAATTATCCCATCAATCCAATTTCATCGACCGGGATCAGCCAAACCAGATACGTACAGTATCTGCATGGACCTCATGGCCTAAATATATTTTCCAGGGAAACCTCTTGCAGACTAATTTTATTGGTATAATATAAAATATTATATATGAAAAATTATTGAAAAGATAGAATTTCTATCAATTCTTGCAACGAATTCAATTTCTATTGTCGGCGTCGATTTAGAATCCTATCGGTACGAAGGCAAAATCCTAATCTTCAAATATATAATTAAATGAATTATATATCGAAATCAACCGCCAAATTCAAATATCTTTAATTAATTCCCCTAATATATAGATATTCATCAAAATAAAGGTATCTGAGGCAGCTACAATCGCCGATCAACCGCGAATCAATCGCGATCCCAACGGTATCAATCGCGGGAGAGTGCTCTTATATGCAATACTATTGTATGCAGAGAATCGTCAAAATATTCCTACTACAATATTTAGAGATATGGCGTGAGCCAGGGCCTACTCAGGCGGGTTTAATAATCGCGGCACAATCACGTATCAATCGCGGATTTCGTCGATATTTTTTTGTTGTTCTGATTCTTCTTTGCTATTGGCTATCACTATTGAACACAGTGTCTAGGCAGACCCAAATAAAGTGTAAGGTTGAATTGTAACATGATTATCATACCATATAATATTGATTTCTCCTCTTATAATGGTCGATTCTAATCAACCGCGATGCAGGGTTTTACAACCGCAGATGTTGAGATACACATAACCTTTCATAATTCTTAGATGTGCATTTTCGATCGGCTCCCATATAAAAATCCTATCAATGTAAAAATATTCATGTCGTCTTCCAATAATTGCTTCAGATTGCTCGTGTTGGGTCGCAGAGTAGGACTCCGGGGGCATCGTATGTTTCTAGGCACCAAAGTTCGAATCGAAGCCATAGCCAAAAATGCATCAAGCGAATCTATCACCTAAAAGGTTGTTGAAGGATTTCATGGGTGTTAGCAGTGGTCGACGCCAAATAGGATTCGTCAATCGTTTGGGAACAACTCCGGGCCACCTCAGGATCATGGCCAGGCCAGGCGACATAGAGGAGCGAAAATCATCGCATTCCAGGATCGTGCCACTGCACCAAAGGAATAATGACCTTGAATGGGTGCCTGGCCTTTGTGGACCACGTCAGGAATGACCACGTAATCGTGCCATTCCACAGCAAAATCCAATGGGTCGG
>CAXAMN010023195.1:244629-400496 GCA_963970005.1 Durusdinium trenchii | reverse complement strand
CACGTCAAGTCTCCAAAACGAGCGTTTCGTATGAGACTTCCTCCAAAAGTCACATATCAAGTCCCCAAAACGAGTGTTTCGTGCGAAACTTCCTCAAAAATTCCCATGTCAAAGTCTGCAAAACGAACGTTTCGCACGAGATTTCCTCCAAAAGTCCAGCGGAAACACCCATCGGAGCCCATACATCACGCAACCCTGCCAAGCAGTTTCGCGATTCCAACCCCTCCAAACGACACCCGCTCACATGCCAATCCCAATGTGACAGCGACATTCCCTGCACCTGCCGCGAATCTTTCCGCGTCCACACTTCTAACGCGCACAAAGTACTGTGCCTATTACGAGATGTCACCTCCGTCTCATATCGCAACCTCACGATTCCCTATGCGTGCCACGAAAGAAAATCCCACTTCCACACCTCAAAATCCGCACAAAGTCCTGCGCCTGCCACGAAAAGTAAGAATGTCATCTCATATGAGCTTCAACAAAATTTACACCACACCACACGTATCGAATGATTTCGATCCTCTAAGCACACTCCCATCCACCAAAATCGGCACTTCAGCTAAAACTTATCACGAAAATAAAACTTCGATGTCACACCCTAAAACATAAATTCCAACGGTATAGTCATATCCAACACCCCAAAAATACCATTTTCCAAACACGAATCCCAATGGCACTGCGCAACAATCTACAAATCTCACCAAATGCTGTCCCTATGGAGCGAAAACGTCTATTACAATCAAATTACAACGTAATAACGTCGCAATCTAATACGTCATACATTCACGACAAATCATTACCAATAGCGCCCCCCAATGGCAATGCGAATTTCGACGGCGAACGGCGTCGAATGGTTACGTACATATAAAGATGATTCGTAAACAAAGCCCTGCCCCCAAACCTAAACGGGCACCCTTCGCTACACATTCAAAAATAAAATTCTATTTATATTCAAATATTCATTATTTTCCAAAATATTAATCCTCATCGATCCGCCAAAATAATTTTACAGCCCCATATTATCAATCAAAAAAAAAAAAAAAAAAAAAAAAAAAAAATAATTTTCCCATAACAATCATTATTCAGGAATATCCATATATCCTAAATACATTATATCAATATCTATATTTATTTGTATATATCCAATAAAAATATCCAAAAATAAATATAATCCTATATAAATCTTTTTACCCTCTTTCATAAATAAAAATAAATATATATATATATAATTCCAATAAAATAAACATATTCAAAAAAACAATATATATATATATAAATCCTATAAATTATCATTTACATTATAGAATTATATAATATAATTCAAAAAAACATCAAATAGTATATTCAAATTGAAATATATATATATACATATTTATTCATCATCATCGTCGATAGTTCCACCTGCATTCAAAATCTCTCCATATATATAGATAAATTCCAAAGTTTTATAGTGAAGTTATTGCGGGTAATTTCTTTTTTATGTGCAGAATTATTGTTTTTTATGTGGCGGGAATTCTTTTTAATATTTGTATTTATTTTTGTTGTTTGGGTTTTAATAGTTATTGTTTTATTGCAGGTGGGAGGGTTCCTTTTGTATGGATATTCCTTTATGCGACGATATATGTATTTTATGGTGGGGGATTCAATATGGTTTGCCGTCATTTTCTATTTCCAATTCGGGATATCCTTTTATTGATTTTTGAATTTTGCCGTCGCCATGTTCTTCATTGCCCTCCTCTTGCGGGAGTTCCTTCCTCTTCCTCGCTTTTCTTGCGGGGGTTGGTGGGCTCCTTTTTCACGCGGACTAGTGTTTTTCATGCTGGGAGATTCTATCGGTTCTTTTTATGCTGATGGCCTCCTCTTGTGGGGGTTGGTGGGTTCTTTGTATATCCAGACATATTTTTGTTCTTTTCCTCGGGGCTGTAATGTGGCCTTTTCTTCTGCTAGTGGCTAGGTTGTGCTTTTTTCTTTATGCGGAAAGTTCCTTTTTGCGCGGACGGCTCTTTTTTGCGCGGACGGCGTTATGTTGGTGATGTTCTTCCTTCCTCTTGTGGCGGGGTGACAGGTTCTTTTTTCATGCAGGCGGTTCCAAAGTTTATTGTTTTTCATGCTGGGTGTGTTCTTTTTATGCGGACAAGTCTCTTTTTCCATGCTGGGGGGCTCTAAGGTTTCCTCTTCATCTGCTTGGTGGCTGGGGTGTCTTCCTTCTTCATGCGGACAATTCCTTTTGTACGCGGACGGTTTCTTTTTGCGCGGACGGCTCGGGGTTGATGGTTTTTTATGCGGGCGGTTCTAATGGTTACTTTTTTGTGCTGGGGGCCTCCTCTTGCGAGGGGTGGTGGTTTCTTTTTTGCGCGGCCAAGTCTTTTTTCATGCTGGGGAGAAGGGGACAGGTCTTTTTATATGCGGATGGTTTTTTCCATACATCCATCCGTTCGGTAGACAGGCTCCCGTGACAAGGCAAAGGGGTCACATGCCCACTACGAAACACGAACTCAGTGGGAATGCCACCAGGTCTGAGGGCTCCAGTGAAAGAAGAAGGGAGAGAAACGGAAAGGGAAAGAGAAAGATCTGAAAGGAGAAAAGGAAGGGTCCCTGAATTGAATGATGAATTTTTCTCACGTGAGATCTAAGAGGAGAAGGAAGGGTCCCTTGGTCCCTCCGGCACGTCTTCGATGCAAAGAGACGTGATATCAACGGTTCACATGTTGAGACAGCATCGCCCCACACGGCATCGCAATGGAACCGCCACTGCCACCACCAGGGCGGTGGCGAAACCCCTCGCTGCATAGAAAGACAACAACCCTTACTCCGAAATCACACCTGCCCATATATCCGCATACATTATTCTTCATCAATCAATTCTGTTGGGCCTTTAAACATGTCCTGTGAGCTTAGAGATGCATGCAAGACGTGAATCCGAAGCAGATTTGGCACAGAAAAAAGAGCCTGAAGATAGATGTGAGGTGACCTCGGAGGCAAAATAGCTGCAAAACAAGAAGCAACACAAATCTTGGAAAAGAAGCTCCCCCTTGAAGCTTTCCCCTCAGCTCCGCGCCATGACCCTCATCCGCTCCTGGCAACGAGCCATTTCGGAATCATCCTTCAAAAGAACGTCCAAACTGCATGAGCTCTGCCCTGCACGGCACCTCTGGAGATTGGTCTTCAACCTCAGAGGTCTCGTCTCGGGATTTGGGAACATCTGCACTCAGTCATTGTCGGTGAAGAAAAGAGCCATCCGAATCCTGTGAGGGATGAAGATGATGAAGAGACAAATGAAGAAGACAGGTCTCTTGACCCTCTTTGGGTGTAGTGCACACCATGTCTGGGGCCGAATGCAGCGCCAAAACTTGCGCCAAGAAGCCATCTCTTCCAGCCAACGTGCACGCCAGAAGGGCCAGACCTCCACAACAAAAGGAGGAAAAGCCCCTTCAGGTTCACAAAAAAAAAAGGAACGGTGCTCTTGAACTTGCTTATCAAAAGGTCCAACAGAAAAACCACAGGTTCACTTGGGAAATATCAGATGTGCCAGCGCGGCGCCAGGGGTGCTTGGCAGTATTACTTGCAGTAGCGTTCCCACACCAAACAATGTTCTGCGAGGCCCATTGCGTTCTGCTATTATAATCCCCAAAACCCAAGAGCCGTGCAGCAAAGTGCATTGGTCAAGCCATGGAAGGCAAAAGCTGGCGCCCGAGCATGCGTGGCCACACCCTCATGCCCTCAACTGGATTCTTTCTTCATCGTGGACCCCTTTCTTGTGTATGCGTTGAAATACGCAAGTTTGTCACGTCACTTGCCACACACATCTAAAATCCAAAAGTCGCCTCAGAAGTGAATGCTAGTGCTGAAAAACCTCAAACGCATGTATACTCACACAGGTATGAAGGGCTTCACAGCAGTCCATGTTTGATCCCAATTTCTCATGTCATCCGAAACATTTGCTTTTCCCCACCACGACAGGAGCCGCTCAACGGCCAACGGCGTTTCCGGCGTTTCGTCCCCTTGCTGCCATGCGGCCACTGAGAGGACCAAGCCTTCCAGCAGTCCAGAGGGCACCGCACCGAAGGAGCGCGAGTCGACGCTCAAGCGCCCATTGTCACCCTCCACCTCCGCCGATCACCGACCGTTCTTTCGGACGTCAGTCGGGTGGAGCGACGTGGAGCTCCTGAGCTTCAGATCCACTGGAAAAGATCGGTGCCCCAAGGTTGAAATCGGAGATGAGTCATTTGGAATCCAACTTCCAGTTCGGAAGTCAAAAGCCATCTGAATGAAAAAAAAGGGGTTGCCGCCTTGTTGATTTGTGCGGGTGACCATCTTGCTTGAGTAAGCGTCAGGGTGAACAGCTCCTTCTTTGCAATGGATTTGTTTAGGAAGATGGCAACCACCACCCTGTTGGGTGCAGTAGTTTTCTTCCCTGGACTAATGGACCCGTGATTGGCAAGTTTGAACTTTCCAGTGAGTCCCAGTCCTAACTTCTAACTATGACCATCTGATCTGCTCCTTTTCTTCGGAAAATCATGGAAGGCTCTGAGGCTTCACCCCAACGGACGCGTTGATGCCGCCCTTCTGCCACGTGGCCCAGCAATGACCCTCGGGCACGAAGAGGCGTCCCGAGTGCGCGGAGACGACCTCGAGCACGGGAATCCGCTCGCACGAAGCGGGCGGAACCACAGCCCATGTTGGCATCTCCCCATGTTGTGGATACAGTATAACTGCTGGTTTCGGTCGAACATGACCAAGATTGCAACTTCATCCATGAGGTCAAATGGTCCTTGTACCAGCTGTGGAGTGAGCCGTATTTGGAGCCGCAGTCCTTCCTTAGGATCCAATTCTTAAAACACACATGGGACAATCGGCTGCTGCACAGTTGGGGTGTGCTATGGGCTATGTATGTGTGTAAGTCTTTTTATACAGGCATATGATTCTATCTATCTATCTATCTATCTATCTATGTGAAGGGGGGCACCAGACCAAACACCATGGCCGTTGCTGCGCCGTGCCACGTGCCACTCGTGCCCACGTGCCTCACGTTCTTGGGCCACGAGTCGCTTCACGATGAGCTCATTGGTGCCTGGATCCTGGGAGCTCTCGGTGTTTCCAACGGGGAAGCCGATCAGGAGCCCCATTCGTAGCGTCCGATCGCTCTGTTCGGTAGCGATGCCAGGAGCCCCTAACAGTAGCGAACCTTGTTCCTAGTAGTAAGGCCAGGAGCCCCGATCGTAGCGTCCTTGGGTAGATTCTAGTCTTAGAAGTCTGAACCAATTTGTTTCACTTGCGCCTATACTCCCTCTCATCGCGACCGAACCCGATGTGAGCTCAACTCGACCGCCCGGGCCCGAAGCAACACGATGTCGCCCTTCCGCAGCTCGGCATTCCTGGTGTCGACACGGCACGTCGCACGTGTCCCGAAATCGGACGGGTCCCACAGGACGACTCGTCAATGTTTCTTTCTAATGATTTCATTCGACTCTGTAGACCAAGGGTCCAAAGGATCTAGTATTTGCGAAGGGAATGACTCTGTAGACCTTTAAACTTTTGAGCTTCCTTTCTTCCCTTTGTGACTCCTCACTGTGTCAGTGCTTTGCTGGCCAGTTTCACAAGTCATGGTTTTCCCTCCCAACGGCATCTCCATAGGCCCCAAAAAGCCCCAAGCTTGACCTTACATGAATGTATTGAATGTATTGAGCAAGTCCTCAGGAACTCCAAAAAAGACCTGTCGGAGAACCGACGTGGTCCTTATAGCTCTTCCGAACTGACCGGGCACCGCACCCGGTCGGTTCAGCACGCGCTCCGCGCGGCCACGCTCCACCCTTGGGACTCAGCGACCGGTGCACCAGCACATAGTCTCGAAAGCATCGATCCACCAACGACTCCTCGACGTGCAACGAGACGAGGTCGGCGATGACCGAACGGGACGAGAGGAGCCGACGGCGGCTGAAGAGCCAGGTCTTCGCAGCTTCGGTGTCGCACAGAGAAGGCGAATGGGTCGGCCAAGGAGTCAAACAATGAAACAGGCGTCAGCCTTTAGCGGCGTCTCAAAAAGCCAACAGCTCAAAACGAAAAGCGTCTCGATTTGCAAAACCAAAAAAGGATCTACCTCCAGGGGCAGCTGATCGCAGATCCTGGCCTGCGGGTTCAGGGTGGGAGTCATGCTCCGACCCTCCACGCAGTAGACCCACATCCAGCGGTCCTCAGTGTGGACTGGCGATCACCCAGTTATATATATATATATATATATATATAACTTACTGTAAATGAGTAATTCACAAACATGTGTGTATCTATATATATATATACACCCTGGGAGTCCAAGACCATGTTTAAAATGGTTGATCTGGTGTTGTAGTGTAAAGTCCTTAGTAAAACAATGGTTGTTTGGCAAAGCTTATTGAATCAATGGTGCCAATGGTGCTTGGAATGATTAGGTGTATATATATATATATATGTATACTATTATATATATATATTATATATATATAATAGTATCTATATAAAGACTCGGGCTCTTCCGCACTGTTTTCAGGCTTTGCAAGGTCGTGTTTGTCAGAAAAACTGAATGCAACACGCCAAAAAACTCACTTGTTGAGCCGGAGCTGCGTTGAAACAGAAGCTCGTCTCATGCCCTCATCTGTACTTATATGTCCAAGAAAATCAAGTTGAGAACAACCTTCCAGTTGGAGGGTGGCATGGTTGCCTTCGAGGGAACTGGCCATACCTTGTTCGCCCCTGCTTGAGTGGCAGGAGCTGGCCTCAGCTTTCACCTTCTACGGGAGGCCTTCCAAACCTCACAAACTACTGTTGCACCCAAAGAAAACAAAACATCCGGTCAATCCTCGGCATCTCATGACACGACATATTTACAGCGTGTCATCATGTGTTGGCTGGAGGAACAGGGCGGCTGATAGATCAAAAATAAGCCAGCAATGCCAAAATCCTTGTGTGTGGCTCCTTGCTGAGAGATCGGAGCTTTCGCCTTGAGGAGTGGAGTTGTTGCCTAAGGAAACCTGTACCCGGCTCGCACCTCCACGGTGGGGAGACCTGGGAGACCTCTACTGTGTCTGTACCCCGGATCATCCGGGCCTTCATGAAGATCAAGGGTGGTACCGCCACCCAGGCAGCCTCACCGAGGAGAAAGACAGGTGTGAACAGCCATGCTCACCGGCTTCAGATCCCCCAAGAGTTCTTACATCGGAAAGCTGCACAACAGATCCTGGGATGGTGCGGGTGAGCTGCTAGCGCTGCTAATGCTATAACTGTTGAGAGGGACAAAAAGGAAAGTGAGGTTGTTTGTCTCACCAAAAGCCGTCAGAAATGCATGGAATTCATAGAATGAACAAAGAGATACAAAGATCACCAATGATGGACCCTTCAATCCTGGTATAGGAGGTGCGTTCCAAGCAGACCAAGCCAGGCGACACCCGAAGCCCATCCGGAAAAATGTCTGGATTTGCCACATGAACACTGCAACCAAACATGCGATCTCAAGTCTAGAAGTCTAGAAGCATCTTCACCTTCAGCACTCAACCAAGAAAACACAACATGATCTTGACCTTCATGCCATGATTTCAACCTTCAAACCTGCAACCAATCAAGTCGCCCCCGAGCCAAGCCGCCTTGGCCCACGTCCGCCACTTGGGACCCATGGTCGCGGGACCGGACTCCGCCACTTGGTGTTCCCAATGAACAGCTGACCAAGCTGGCCAAGACCCTACTGCTTCTGTGTGCTTGCTTGTGCTCTGTGTGCTTCTGTGTGCTTCTGTGTGCTTCTCTCTGTGTGTGTGTGTACTTTTGCTTGTGTGTGTTGTGTGTTTGACAGGAAAAGTCTTCTTGGCAAGTCCGCTTGGGTGCTTGCAGCTTGGCTCGGGTCCCTCGGCAGACTTCAACCAGTCTCGGCCAGGCCTAGATTCTTCCTTCAGCTCAGCGCACCAGGTGGCAAGTGAAGACCCTGTTAGACAAGCCAATGACATTAGAGTGAAAACGGAAACAATAAAGTCAATAAAGATCTCCACATTGGCCCTTCTGCAAATGGAGTGAACCTTTCGCTTGGCTGCAGACCCACGGTTGGGCACGCTCCACATCATTCCAAAGGCAAGGGTTTCGGGGAGATGTTTTGGCACTTCAGGTTAGCGTACATGGGTCAGTGCACATGATTCACATGATCCTGGATACCCTCTCACCGTACCGCAGACTGAACATGCACTGCTTTCCGTTGGTCCACCCATCGGTCGACTCTTTCTGTTCGCTGGTTCCGCTCCGGCCGGGGACGTGGACTGGTCAAGCTGCGACACCGAGCCTTGGCAGCACCTGCAGGGAGTGGATTCCGGAAACCGAGCCGAACGGCTGAAGTGAAGTGGCGGCATGGTGTGGCAAAACGGGTGTGCCAATCCGAAAGACGGATCGGAAGACGGAATCTGGTGCAAGATCAGATTTGATCTTTCCGGATAGGAATGCATCTGATACCTTCATCCCCGCGAAATCGATTAAAAGAACACATGTAAACATGCGCTGCGCAGCGACATGTCTGTTCGGTGCGCGGCCACAGATCATGAAAGCCTCATGGGCAAACCATGACGATGTGAAAATTGAGAACCAGAAGGCATGAGATGAGTCTACAAACGAGCACGCTGCATGTGGATTACCCAAGGATGTCTCACAAATGACAAATGTCTTGCACTTCAAAGTTGAGGCACAATAACTGTGGTCTCGCACCTCTCTCCGAAGACCGACCACGGTGGCTCTCGACGAACATCTCCGTGTTCGTCCAAGTCCTCGCATCAGCACCGACTCCTCGCGGAAGCCTGTCCACACCGTGACCGACTGTGTCTGTTCCCTGCCTGGTCCATCCAGGAGATGATGGCTTCAGGACGGATGGGAGATTCCAATGGCAAGGCCCACCTGCCAACGCTGCAAGCGAGAGCCAAGGGGGGCGACGAGATGGGGGCCTGTAGTAGCGTCCTTGCTCCCAGTAGTACGGCCAGGAGCCCCATTCATAGCTTCTTGCTCCTAGTAGCGATGCCAGGAGCCACCAGACTCCGCAGGACTCCGCATCCGTAAGAACTCCATCCGCATCCCTCGCTTTTCAGCCAAGACTCGTCTCAATCTCCCCGACCTCGATGGCGCTCAGCGTGCCTTTCTGCAGGAGGAAGACCTGGGATTCGGCGACAAACGCTCGAGCTGAGCTTCCCTCGGTGTGGCCCGGAGGAATGCTTGGGGCAGTCAAAGAGGTCAAAGATTTGCCCTTCACGAAGTTCAACCGAGACCCCCTGGCCCAACTGGAGGTCTCCCTATTTCAATGCACACCCATTTGCACCGCATCTGCACAGTTTCATGGGACGTCGACCTGCCATCGTCCAAAGGGTCACCCCGGACATGTGACGTGTAGCGGAGAAAAATGCGTGCCCACGGTGGCACACGAACGGGTCTCAGTTGGAAGCTTGCACTCCAGGAAAAGGAGCCAACCACTAACTAAAGGAAGATGAAGTAAGAAAAACGCAAAACAGCAACCAAAGTTGGGTCCAAACGCATTCGAACGCCCCCCATCTTTGGCCTTAAGGCTTCACAGGAAAAAAAGACAACACACATCGGTTGCGGTTTCCACCAAGGCGCTGGGAACTCACGTGCGCCAAGCATGAGGAGATAGTCCTGTGTCGTTCATCACGAACCAACTCTCGGAGAGCAGTCTTCCTTTCAGATCCCAAAAATTTGAAAAATGTGGAGCAAAACACGAAGCAAAACAAGGCGTCCAATGGCAACTCTTTCTTGCTTCTTCTTGTTTCCAAAGATCTTTGTGCCACCTCCAGCACCACCATCTGCTCAGAACTCAGAGAACACACTTCGGCACTCTTGGTCTCCACAACGGCTCCAGAACCAATGGAGGAAACTGTGGAATATCCATGAGAGGAGACTGAAAGAACCCTTTCTTTGCTGAGATTCGGAAGCTAAGAGTAAGATTTGTCCTCCACTCCTCACTGAAAGACAATCTACCCAACACAGGCCAAAACAACAAGCATTGTATCTTCAAAGGGCCTGGAGTTTCAATTTGCCCGACGATCAGTCACTTGCTCCCTCTCATACTTTGAGTTGTTGTTTGGAATATAGCTCATCAGAGTGCAGCTTCATCCATTGCCTAAGGTAATTGAGCCTAAGGTAATTGAGAGTGAAACCTCCAAACCCAAAAGCGAAGTTCGAATTTCCAAGGCTTCGGCAATTTTCAAGTTTATGCCCTCCGTTGCGAACAACAAACCCAAGAACACAAGGTGGCACACAAACTTCCACGTAGATAAGCAAGGAAAAATGCCGATCCAAGTCTTCTACCAGAGGTCCTCTTCCTTTTGGAATGTGTTCCTTTAGAGCCGTCCTTCTTGATTTTTGCTCTAAACTATAGAATCAAAAAAAAAAAGAAGGACGGCTCTAAAGACAGCTCTA
Source organism: Durusdinium trenchii (assembly GCA_963970005.1). Classification (NCBI taxonomy): domain Eukaryota; class Dinophyceae; order Suessiales; family Symbiodiniaceae; genus Durusdinium; species Durusdinium trenchii. Next base: position 390,068 of record CAXAMN010023195.1, on the reverse strand, counting down.
GAGCACTCTTTTGCTTTAGAGCTGTCCTTCTTTGTTCTAGACTCTAGACCTTTCTTTGAACTAGCTCAGTGAGGCAACTCCCCCCATCTGGACCGTCCTTGTGCGCCGCCGCATCTGCAAAGACCACCTGGATTGGTCCACAACTGGGATCCAGTGCTTGGCCAAGAGCTTTCTCTGACTCGTGCTTAGTAGGGAATTTAGATCCAAAATGATCCAAAGGAATCGGGGCTGAAGCTTCCCTCATTCCTTGAGACTGGACGACCACATGTTGCGACGTCGGGGGCCTCCTCTACCAAACGACCCCATAACTCAACTCTTGCCGCAATCCGTACACCGATATGCCGTACACGGATATGCTGCAAATCTGAAGTCGACAACGGAACGGCGTGATTTCCACCGTTCTTCGCACCGAGCACGTCTGCGAAGCTGGCGATGCAGTAAGTGAGTCGAAAAGATCCGAACGAAATGGCCACCATGCGTTTATGGTCAAAAGCAAACACACGACAAACAAGGTATCGACATTCTGTTCATTCGATGCAATGGCCATGCCTTGCTTCCGCCTCGAGCTGTGTTATTTCCCACACCCGATCTTCGAAAGCGTTCGTTTCGGAAATGTCCTGAACTCCATGTATATTAAAAGGTTCGGCTCTTTTCGATGCCGATCCTGCAGAAGATGCGGTGTTCCTGAGCAAATTGAGTAGCTACATGGTTTGTTTCAAGCTTTACATCATGCAAATGTTCATCCAACGCCATAATGTTGTTTGAACTGAGAATTCCTTCTACAATAATCTTAACGGATCTATACATTCTTGAGGTCTTGCAACCCTTGGTAAATCGTTGAAGCTCCAGTTCCAACTGGTGGCCGCATCTTCATCTATCTACATTACATGTTCCCTGTTTGCAGGGCTCCAAAAGCCCGCAGAAAAGAGAAATCCCAACAATTGGGAATCGGCCTTCAACGGAAGGGGCAAGATCGGCAAGATCTGCTCCGAAAAGAATGGTGTCCAGTGACCGGCAATGACATTCCAATTTGAAACCCTTTCGCAACCTTCGTTCTTGTTCAATGTCAATCTTCATGGTCCAACTCTGCTGTTTAAATCTTGGACACAAACCACAATGCATTTTCATATGTATATCCTTCGGTTGCAAGCCTTTCTCAAAAAGAGGGATGATGATACTCTTTTGTCGACTGCTGCTGGTTTACTGGGACGCAAGCAGCCATTCAATATGCTGTTGGACATGTCACTCATCCGGTCACTGAATTCTCGGGGCGAAACTGTGAGGCAGACAACACAAGGCCTAACCACTCAGCCCAAGGAATGCGACCGATATCATGTGAGCACAACGAATGCTCACAGCGTCAAGTGAAAAGGAACCAAAAAAACTCGAAAAAACACGTTGGATGGGAGGACCGAGGCACCAAAGAAAGTGTTGACAAATTACACCGTAGACCCCAAACAGTTCGTGCTTTTCAAAAGCGGAACACTCTGCAACTAGAGCTTGCGACGTCCAGAGCTGGGAGACAAAGGATTGCAAGGCAGAGGCGGACACAGCAGTCAGAGCTGGGGGTCAACTGTAAATTAAGGATTGCAATGCACAGATTGCAAGCGACATGCCCAGAGCTGGGAGACAAATGTAAAGGATTGCAGGGCAGAGCTGTCCAGAGCTGGGAGACAAATGTGAAGGGTCTCAAGCGAGAGGGGGAGAGAGGAGTTCAGAGTTGGGAGGCACATGTAAAGGATTGCAAGGCAGAGGAGGACACAGCAGCCCAGAGGACAAGACCGGAGAGTCCTTTACATGTGCCCGCCAGCTCTGCACTGCTGTGTCCACCTCTGCCTCGCAATCCTTTCCAGTGTCTCCCAGCTCTGGGCTGCTCTGTCCGCCTCTGCCTTGCAATCCTTCACATTAGCTCTGGACTGCTCTGCCCGCCTCTCGCTTGCAATCCTGTACATCTCTCTCAGCTGCTGTATCCGCCTCTGCCTTGCAGTCACGTTTGTCACCCAGCTCTGAGCTGCTGTGTCCGCCTCTGCCTTGCAATCCTTTACATTTGTCTCCAGCTCTGGGCTGCTGTGTCCGCCTCAGACAAGAAGGGAGACAAAGGGAAACAGAAGGCAGACAAGGCGGACACAGTGACCAACAAGAAGGCAGACAAGACTGGAGACAAAGGGAGACAGAAGGGAGACAAGGCGGACACAGTGACCAACAAGAAGGGAGACAAGAAGGGAAACAAAAGGAGACAGAAGGGAGACATGGTGGACACAGTGACCAACAAGAAGGGAGACAAGACCGGGGACAAAGGGAGACAGGAGGGAGACAAGGCGGACACAATGACCAACAACAAGGGAGGCACAGTGACCAACAAGAAGGGAGACAAGACCGGAGACACAGGGAGACAGGAGGGAGACCAGGCGGACACAATGACCAACAAGAAGGGAGACAGAGGGTGACAAGCCTGACGCAGCAAGGCGGACACCCTTAGAAAGCATTGAGAACCCCTAACAGTAACCTGTTTGGGGAAGTAGAGAAATCACCTGACTGACAAATGAATAGAAATGCTGCATGGCCAGCGGAAAAGGGGGGACACCAGCAGTGCAGGCACCGAACCTGGCAGACAAAAGCAAAGAAGTCACCTGGAAGACAAATTAAAAAAGATTTGCATGGCCAGCGGAAAAGGGCGGACACCAGCAGTACAGGCACCGAACCTGGCAGACAAAAGCAAAGAAGTCACCTGGAAGACAAATTAAAAAAGATTTGCATGGCCAGCGGAAAAGGGCGGACACCAGCAGTACAGGCACCGAACCTGGGAGACAAAAGTAAAGAAATCACCTGAGAGAGTCACCTGGGAGACAAATGAATAGAATTGCTGCATGGCCAGCGGAAAAGGCGGACACCAGCAGTGACAGAAAGGGCGGACACATCTTAAGAAGGAATTGAGAAACTCTAACAGTAAGCTGTTTGGGTCGGTCGATGGGCATCATTCTCTGCAGGTTGCTTCGACTCTGATCCCACATCCCAACAATTGGTACCAAGATTTTGCGGTCGTGGGTCTTGGTCGTTGTTGAATCTGATTTTGAGTTCTTGCAGTTGAGCACCTTAGCGGCAAGACCGGCAAATTGGCCAAGCAAGAGATTCACTTCTGTCACTCATTCACGTTAGCAACTCCCTGTGAGGGAGTAGAATGAGTAGAAGCCTGGTGGATACCTCACTGCTCGTTGGCATCTCATCACTTTCAACGAAAGACAACCCATGCTGCCGATCTCCCTCAACCTCTGTCGACAGACTTTAGGGCTGAATGGTGTGCGGCCTATCATCTGTGCTCAGCCCTAACAATTTTAGGTTGCCGGTCAGATATATACAGAGAAGCAGAAACAAGTTGTGGCTTGGTTCAGGTTCCTAGTGGTCCTTGTGTGGGATTGCTTGAGCGGCAGCAGCTTCTCTTGCGGTTTCCACCGACCAGCCTGCTAAAGAGTCATTCGCCTCTAGGCGAAGCACAGGTTTTTAAGTTCGTGGGTGTGGAAATACGGTCGATACCAACTGAGGTGGCAAGTGTTGCTCCTTTCCAAAAAAAACTGGTACCCCAGAAATCCCCCAAGAAACGGACCCATGTTCCACACCTGTGCACATCCTTCCACACCTCGTGGAAAACCATGAGCACACTCGAAGTCTATGAGACATTGGCACAGATTCAGATTCATTCTGCAAATCGACCTTCAGGTACGTGGTCGGAAGTCCTTCAACTCCGACATCATTTGCAGAACACCATCCCTGACACGCGCGAGGATGAGAAAAGGACCATGGGAGTTGGCCTGGGATTTCCGCTGGTCTCTCTGGAAAGGCATTCCGAAGCAATTTGGATTCCGTCCAAATTGAATGTGCCAAAGAATTGCAAAGAATGCTCATCTCCACAAGGCCCAACTCTATTCACCAACACTGCTCTTGGTTTCCAGCTGGCAGTGATCTCATCTGTCTGATCTTATACCATCTTATACCCTCTTATACCCTTTATGTGGTCAAGATCGGGTGTGGGTATCCTTGTTGACGGCTAAAACCACCTGTTCAAGCCATGATGATCGAACGGGTGGCCTTGAGAAAGCACTCTCTGCGGCCATGTGGAGGCAAAGGAAATCAGCCACTTCCGGGCAAAGCATCCTCGTCTTCAAGATGGCTTCCTGCCATTCGCAGGACTTGGCGCGCGCTTGCTTTTTGCGCTCAAAGCGGATCGAATCTCAGGGCCGAAGACTTCAAAACCGAAAGTCGCTGCCGAATCCGATTTCACTGGAGATATATGTTTCGTCTTTGAGGCAGCTACCTCAAACAATTCACGTCCAAGAGGGATGAGCTAGGTCGGGTGGTTGGGAAAAGACCCACAGTTGCAAAACCATACCCGAAACAAACACAACCCAAGTCAAACCAACCAAAGCCTAAACACGCCAAGACCAAGCCATACACAACCAAAGCAATGCCAAAACAAAAGCCAAACCAACCAAACCCCAAACCCGAAACAAGCCAAAGCCAAGCCCAACCAACCAAACCCTAGCGATCCATCCGAAAACCGGGTTCTGGTGACAGGCTGGATGGTCATGCCGTTCTGGTGAATCAACCAGGAGGATCGATCCTCTTCTTTCCCTTCGTTGTGGGCATGATGCCATGCGAATTGATAAGGGCAAGGGCAAATCCATGCAGCTGGACCAAGAACTCTTTGTTCCTGCCTTTGACTCGGGCAACCTGTAGAAGGGCAGGTCACGTTACTCTCTTTACGTTGGTGCAAGCACAATGAGTCACCGCAGCCGAAGAGATCAAAACAAGAGAAACGGAGCGTTGCTCTTCAACGAAGTAATTCATCGAGAGCATCGGACCCATGACCCATCTCGGACCCATCTCGGACCCATCTCGGTCCTTGTCCACCTTCCCTTGGACCCCAAGTAGGTCCAAAGCAAGATTCCAATTTTGCCATTCTGGCTCCGGTACTTTCGACTTCAGAATCGCCTTCGACATGCCTGTGTCTGCCACCTTGCCTTAGAGAGAGCATAGCCAGCATAGCTCGTGAGAACAAGAACAATTGCCAGCGGGGAAGAATGCCCATGGTGGCTTGCTTGTCTTTGGTGGCACATCAAGTCACATCACCTACAGACCTACAGTGCCTGCTGCCTTGAAACCGTGGTGAAACCATGAAAGGATGGCTTCAAAAGCTTGAAACGCTTGGGATAAGTCGGAACTGGGCATGAGGAGACTGAGGCCTCCAAAACCTCATTCTTCCCCACCCTTTCTTATCCTTCCATCCCCATCTCTCCGAGCATCGTGATGCAAAGAGCCGCTCCTTCTGCTTGATGCGTTGCTCCTGAGGCGGCAAAGGGCAGCGCACAGCAACACAAAGCAGCGCGCGGCAAACACTGAGCTTTAGAGATGTTCTGGGAAATGTAAGGTTCGCAGTGTCGAAAACACGGAACACGGTTATCAGTTATGAGTGGTTTTTGGATTTGGAGGCAAAACTCACTGCCATATGCTTCACTCAGCCTTGTTTTTGTTCAGACGACAATACGGTCTTCATCGTGGACATGCGGAAAACCCTGCTGTTCGTCGTAGAAGGTCCAGCAGCTCTTCGTCGCGGAATGGCCGTCCCTCCTTGTTATTGCTACCGGGTCGGAAACCGAACGTGTAGTGGTGCTAATTTTGACAATCCAAAAAAATATGATGTTGTTTTCGACCCGGTGGCCATGGATGTCGATGTCATGTAGAGACCAAAAATTGATCGGCTTCGCAACATGTTCATCAACCCTACAAAAAATGATGAGCTGTTAATGACAGAAGATTCTGCAGGGGTTGGGGGGCGGGCTGGTTTCGTTCGTGTGATGAGTGGAACAGTGGAACACGATGGTGATGAGTTGTTGATGTGACGACAGAGGATTCTACCTGGAATGTGCACACTGGTGGAATTGATGCAATTTGGACTCACAAGGAGTTTGTGCCGAAATCCCTCTCTTCGAAGTCGGCGCAGGTAGAGCAGAGGATTTGATCGTGGCAGTGGCGCTTCATGCACACAGGTACCAACAACCGAGCTGTCAAAAGAGCAAGACGCAGGCAGTCAGGCTCCGTGCATTTATCACACCCACTGACATGAAACATGATGAAACATGTGGGTGTTTGCAGGATGTGTGTGGTTTTGGTGGCTTCCTAATGCTAAAAATGCACACAACTACACATTCAGTTTCCGACCCGCAGGGTTTGATCCTACTGCTACCGCTGTTCGAGGCCTGGCAAGATTGTTTTTGAGCTCCTCCCCAGAAAACCAAAAAAACAAAACATGAGGCGGCACACAAGGTCTTTCACTATTTAATGAAACACGTTGATATCACACTGCATGTTCTGTTGGTTGTTGAGCGTGCGAACCTAACATGCAACGCTGCTTCGTGCGCTAACTTGTTTCGATTTGGTGAGGCAGTCGCGTGGCAAGGTATGGTTGCAGTGTTCCCTGGGGAAAAATAAAGCCGAGCCTTGTGAAAGAGGCATCTGCTTTCATTGGCCACTCTGAAAAAAATGGTTCTTGGAAACATACATGCTGTGCAGGTCCCCATGTTAACATGGTAACTGGACATGCAAAAATAAGGAGTGGGTGCAATGATATGTCGATATCAAACAACATCTTGTCATTGCAACGTTCAAAACGGCACCGCCACCAGTTGCTTCCTCTTGTCAACATGATACATCCTTCCAATGGCTCCAGCTCGTCAACAGCGACTGGAGCCAAGTGGAGGCGTTCAGTCGAATCGACAGGGTGTAAGTCACATCAAAGCGTTGTAAGTGACATCAAACGGAGAGACAACTGCATGGTAACACTGTGTTGACTGCCCCGCAAATCAGGAGAGATGGTTCACATTCAGTAAGTCTACAGAGTCTACAAGTAAACGCCGTTCCCAACTTGCGTCACATTGAAAGATGACACTAAGCTAGCAGCTAACAATCACACGAGAAGTTCACCAATATATCACCAAACAAGCATGTAGTACCAGACTTCCTCCAAAAGTGAGGCGTCTGCGCAGCAAAAATAAACAAACAAGTCACATGAAATGTAGCTAAGTCTATGCTCGCTCCATTTCACGCGAGTCTGACACAACATCCATCCATCCATCCATCCATCCATCCATCCATCCATCCATCCATGCAAGCAAGACATCCTGCAAAAGTTTCAATGGGAAGGACATAGCGAGACACTTCGGCAACCATACAAACGCTTACAGGCTTACAAATACCTGAGCAACATCACGCAAAGACAGCTCTGCCCTACCCGGGGTAGGGCCCCTAGATCCCCAGAGTTAAGCACGAACCACTATGCATTTGAGATAAAGATTGCCGGAATTTTGAGATCGTTTTTCTTTTTTGGCATTCCCATCACAGGTGGCTTGAAGCCCCCCAAAAGACCACCAAAGAGTGCGCTTGCACCTGTTTGGCCAGGCAGTTCTCCAGCAGCTTCCCGACCACTTCATCCACCAAAGGGTGCCCATCAAAGGGTCTGAAGTCGGGTGGGCACCAGGCTTGGACGTAGTCCTGTCAGTGAAAAGGAGCCGGGGGGAGCCGGTTCAACATGGAAAGGTTCGACTCTACGAATCGGATTGGTTAGAAGGCATCTTGAAAGTTTGTGCCGAGGCAGTTTGGAAGGCGTCTTGAAAGTCAGGCGTTTTGGGGAACAGCATCGCTTCTTTTGATCGGTCACAAGAGACACTCGACACTCGGGTGTGATTCAAAAAGCTGCCCAAAATGGAAGAAAGATTTCAAGAGAAAAGGAGAAGGATCTTGTTTGAGGAACAGAACACAAATGAAAAACATATGAAAATAAGAAAAAATCGGGATGAACCCCAACAAAGCCCCCCCCGGGCATCCGCCAGCCAGTCCGGACGGCACCGTCCCGGTGGACACGGACGGTGCCTCAAACTCCTGCTCGGGCGCACGCAGCATCCAGTCAGAAGAGATCTCCTGCAGAAGACGCGGCGAACGCCGAGTCACATGGCAAAAAAAAAGAAACACCATTCACAATCTGCAGGCAAAGACTTTTGCAACATGGTCTCGCGGTATTTCTTGATTTTGGCATTTGTCACCCATCTTCTTTAGACCCTTCAACCTATTACAGTCTTCTTTCCATCGGTTCTTTTGGTTTCTTCTGTACCAGTGGAGTCAAACAAATACAAGGAAAAAGAAAAAGAGAAGAGGAAGAAAGGCCCGAGGGTCAAAGAAAACAACAAAGTACACATAAAAAGTTGGAACATTCCTGTACAAAGTAAAGGTGATTTGACGGCAGGAATGTATGGATCATGTATGGCCACCCCCCTGAGGTGAGCAGCGTTTGATACACTCACCCAACGCCCTTTTTGCAGCCATAGCACAGTGGGTCAGTTCGGCGAACCCCACCGGCGGTTCACTCAAACAAGCTTGTCGAAGGTAGGTCAGGACAGACCAGTACTGTTCCACAGTCTCTGGAGAAGAGGTAGAGGCCCTCCAGTAGCCTCCTTGTTGATTGAGTCTAACACGTTCTGGTTCCCCTCAACTGGTCAAGACTAAAAGGAGACTCAAAGAGGCTGCGAGCCAGGGATACGGAAGCCAACGCAACAAAAAACACCTCTCCATCACCTCTCCGTCAAACCCAAAGCACCTGCCGGATCTTGGCGGGCAGCTTTGGCTTCCCAACGTACTCCTCATGTGCAACCGGGGCACCCACCAGGGTCTGGTATGTTCATTGGATGTGGGGACGCATTCCACAGAAACGGAATATCTTTGTGTTTTCAGGCCGAACATTCAAAGGCATCGGAACAAAACACTACAAAACAGTAAGTCGTTCAAGTGCAGTATCAAAAGGGAGAGTTGTCTCAAACCCAGAATCCAAACACACCTTTCAAGATGTTCCGTCTTCCGTCCAGCCTTTCTCAAGTTTACAAATTGCAAACCCAGTTGAGTGGCTCTTCGACTCAGTCGAAACACAATCTTGATCAAGCTTGCACATAGGCCAAACCTGTGTGCATTCTTTGTGTATATATATATATATATATACCCTGGGAGTCCAAGACCATGTTCAATTTGTTGACCTGGTGTTGTAATGTAAAGTCCTTAGTAAAACAATGGTTGTTCGGTAAAGTCTATTGAATTACTGTAATGGTGCTTCGGAATCCTTGGGTATGCATATCATATATATATATAACTTCACTATCTGGTCCAAATCGTTCGATCAGGCTTTGAACCCGCAGAATGTGGGCATCTGCGGCCCAGCAAGCAAGGACCACCTTTAGCTGAAGGTGTCTTAGGGGATCAAACTGAAGTCGATCTTTCTCCGTGTAGGGACACGGTCGCAGATTTTTTCATGTGCACCTGAGCCAGCAAACCTGGTATTGTTGTGGCCATGCTTGGACTAAAGCTATATTACCTTGCTACGACGCTCGCCAGTCCTCACAAGGTCATAGGAGCACTGGAATCCATCTAGCTGACAGCAACAACTCTGACTCCCTAATATTCCGAGCAAGGGCAGTAGATGGGTCTCTCAATTAGCAGTAGTTCCTTCAAGGATCATTTCCATAGGTTTGACTGGGGCACCTATCAAATCCTGTCAAACGCGACCCGAATCTGGCCGTCTCGCTCGGTTGTTGGGGCATCTTCAAACAGGGCTCTTGAAAGCTTCACTCGGTTCAGCATCACCTTTTCCGGGGTAGATGGGAGTAGATCCCATGAAAAGCAACATCTGGTGCCTTGCAATGGACCATTCATAGGGGGTTCTTACTCGCCAAAGCCTCTTCCCCCAACTCCCATTCTCGTTTCCAACCGTCGCCTTGAAGCGTCGTTGCGCTTGTCGTGCCCGGGTGGCCTGAGAGCGTGTTTGCTTTGGATCACCTTTGGAACGAGATGCATATGATGCATATGATGAGAAGTTTGAGCAAAAAGAACACCACCAAAGAGATGGTCCCGCCGCTTTTTCTGTTGTCACTCTCGGTCTTTGGTACGAAGTGGTCTCCAACTGTGGCATCCTGGCGATTTGGCCCCAAAAGCTGCTCTTGGATCTCTTGGACCTAACGATCACAGTGGAAGAATTGGTCCCCCGGATTCTGTTCGTTCGGCGCCCGAGCCCGAGGTCTGAACCGAGCGTCACTGGGACCGACCAGCGCCGACGGCCCTCTGGGGGGAGGTGGCTCTGTCTTTTTTTCACCTGATACCACGCCCACATTGGTCGTGATTCGAGGCGCCTCCAGCTTCAAATCTTCCACATGGTCAAACTCCTGAATCCAGTTGTGAAACATTCGCAGATGTTTCGCAGAGGCCTCACGGCAGTCTCACCCGGCATCGGCATGACTCGGCATGATTCGGCTTGACTGAGAATTCACCCGGCACCGGCGAGGCTTCAGGTCTACAAGCCCGAATTCGCCTTCAGGTCGCGATGGATATTCCAACCCGGACCCAACAAAAACACGGGCGAATTCGGTCGGGGTGAATGATCAAAAACATCAGGTGGCAAGCCAGTGAAGATTCTTCAGTTCCGACATCAGCATCTTGCGACACCGAACATGCGACACCCTTTCGGACCGTTCGGTTCGAAAGATGGATGAACTTGAGAAGGCGCTGCGTTCTCGTTATGTGCATGGCGTTCGATCGAACGAAACCCAGCGTCCTTCGAAATCACCGTGTCAACAGGACGAGTCTTTTGACCTAAACAGTCGACGCCCGAAACGAGTCCCACATGGCAGGAGGAGAACGGTCTATGCTGAATATTCGACGTCACGCACGACCCGGACCGACCAGAAATGATCAAATGTAATTTGAATGATTCAAAAGGAATTTGAAGAGATTCTCAAAGCAAAAAGAGAAGAATGAACGAAGAACTTTCTAAAAGGTATGTCGACAACCATTTGGTTCGAACGAGCCGCGCCTTGGGGCAAATCTTCTTTAAGAAGCTGCTTAACGTCGTCCGGCCCACGCCACGGGAGTCCTGAATCGCTTTGCGCGCGGGTACGCGGATGTACGCAGCGGACGCCTAAGCGGGGATGAACACGAAAAGGGATGAAGTTGAGCACTTGTGTTCAATGTTTGATTCTGTCTTCCTCCTTCCACTTCCTCAACGTCCACTTTTCGTCGTCGACACAACGGACGCGGCGTTGTAAAACCAAACGCTGCTGGGGATCTTCCATCGCATCCAGGCCCCGGTGAAGCTTCTCAATCCAGAAGTCTACCTCATGGGATCGGTCAGCCACTGGGATGTTTAGATGAGGTGTTTTCCTGCAAGCGAAGAAGGCCAAAGGGGGTTCTTACTTCTGGTGTGGCTCTGGTCTATGCCAGTGTAACTTAATGGCTTTTTGAGGCAGCTACTTGCTGAGAAAAATTGCTATATAGGCATCGACTAGGCCAAAGCAGGATCGACAGGCCTGGTGCCGGTCTGGGGCTATTCCAAGAGCCAGAAAGTACCCCTCTGCAGATGAACATGGACGGCAAAAATGAAACCCTCTAAGACGATTCTCATCTACCACCCAGTCGCTTTCAGGGTCCATATGCATCTGCAGGATAATCAACCACAAAAGTGTTCTGTTCATAGGCTTGCTGCATCGATGCTGGTTCCAACGGCAGCCTGCGCATCGACATGAGACATGCCAAAGCTCCCGGTGGACATGCACTTGTCAAAGAGCTTTCGTGCCACCTGAGCCCATGCCGTGACGACCGTTGGAGCTTTGCAATGCTTTCGGTACAGCATCTTGATATATTGATCCAACCGAATTTGTTGTTTTTGTCCAGCCAGTACCTCAAGTTTGGGTCTTATCTTCACACTCGTCAGATGGGATCACCACACTGTCTCGTCGACGTGACGTCTGACCTCGTCTTGAAATCCGCGAAGACACGGCTTCTGCACGTCACATTCCGAACGTCCCACTCCCTTTTCATCCCTTCCCGCTGGAACATCACGTCACTGTGAACAGCACGGGAATCCTCCTATCTGAAGTTTGCTGATCCCCCACGTTTGCTTCCTCCAGTGATTTCCGATTCCGCAACCAGTGTCACGGCCACCACGCTGACCATCTAGACACACCTTCAGATGACTCAGACAATGAAAACGGATAGCACCGCACTGGCCCATCCTCTCAGGACCGGAGCAACTGGCCCCACCATCACTGGTTGGACGTCCGACCTTTGAACAGGGCACATCCGACCATCACGTTCCCACCGTGTTCTTTCTTCGTTCTTCACCACGTTCCCTCGCCCTCCACGTTCATCCACGCTCCGCGACCGAGCGGCAGACCCACCCGGGACCGGTTCACTGAACACTGGAGGTTCCGCCGAGCGGCGATGACCTCGTGTCGGTTCAGGAAGGTGGCATCCAGCGAAGCAGCGATCTCCAAGGGGGGATCGACGGGGCAGGTGTGCGACAAGCGGAACTTCCGGGTTTCCTGCACAAAGGCCGGGCGGGATGGTCTTGGATGATCTTGGATGGTCTTGGTGTTTGAACACCGACTTCACCTTCAGCGCTTCGAAACTGGTCCTCCGGCGCTTCGGGTCAGGTTTTGGGAGCTGCAGTGCTCAGATGCCGACCCGGACAATTTGTTGGAACGTTCTCAGTCGTGTCACGTTTCGTTCGGCCTCTTCGAAGATTTCCGGGTCCTCGTCCTGCGAGGGCGTTTGAGCCAATTGAGGAAGCAAATCATGACACCCCAGTGCATTGAGATGGATCATTCTTTGCCATTCATGATATATATATATATACATATAACCACAGACACAAGACAGACCGAGAGCGCAATGCTCCCCTCTTCCATAATCCTAGCAGTTCAGTTGCAAGTATCCACAACCATACAAAGCAAGCCTCTGCAACTTAAAACAAACCTGGCCTTTCTCTCTGGTTCTGGACACAATCCAACTATATATATATATATGTACATCAAAATAAAACCCATAAGGGAAAGGTGGGTCAAAAGATCCTTTTTCGTAGGAGAGAGAGAGAGGGAGAGAGAGAGAGAGAGGGAGAAGCCACACTGGACTGCACAACGCGTCACTTTTCAGACCCCCAGAAAACCGAAGCTATTCTGGTCGGGCTGACACGTTTGCAGGACGCTCATCTAGCGTCACACTTGTGTATGTGTGTGTGCCCCTTGTAGTCAAATGGATCCTCTTGGATTGTTTTGTTTACAGCATTTCACTGGGACTGCGTCCAACGAAGCTACCCGTGAAATGGGATATCCAGCTTGGCCAGCTGGACGTACCTGCAGCAATTTTTAAGTTTCCGTAAAGGGCTAATGCACTCGGCAGACAAGAGCGCACGACGTCGTCTCAACCTGCTCGTCGTTTTCGGTCTTGAGTCGTTGGCCCCTTCTCCGTTGAAGACCCCAGGATCCGTTGGTTCTGACTTGTACTCTTAGGAAATGGTAACCTAGGCCGGCGTGTGGCACCGCTTTCAGTTCAGTACGCAAAATCATAAGTGTGTCTCTCCTAGCGAGAGTCCAGGGTGAGCCCGAGGAGTGCCCCCTGTGGACCCATCGAACGGGTGTTTGTCTTTATCTCCCCTGCCCGGAGATGTACGTGCCCAGAGCGGGAAGGTGGCCCAGGCCGAGAGAACTCAGATTTTTGTCTTACTTCTTGGAATTCCAAGCTGGCTCATGCCTTTACGTGAGCGCAGCGGTCTAAGCAGCCAGCCATCCTGGCACCGCACAAGGTGACCATAGCGGTCAAAACAAGTTTAGGGTCCATTGGGACCCGTCGCTACCTCAGGTGCACACACACACAGCGCGTACTTGTTCTACAAGGTTTGCCTAGGTTTTCTTGTGAGGTTCGGGCTCATTGGTTTTCGTCCCCTCCATTTGTTTCCCTTTTCATCCTCTTCCCCCTTCACACAGTTTGTTTCCTCTTTTCTTTCATGTCCTTCTGTCTTCATGTTTTGTCATCTCATCCTTTCTTTCGTTTGCGCACACATCGGTCCTGGCCTTAGTGTGTACGTGCACATTTACATACATTTGCAACCTAGGTTTCAGGTCGCCCAGGTCTTGACAATGAGGTGGGGTTCATCGGTTGTCCCTGTGCACTTGGTTCCCTTTTCATCGCAACTACGTACCTTTTTGTCCTGTCTTGTCTTCTCTTCATGTCTTCATCTTTTTGTCCTTGCAGCGTGCACACGTGCACATTTGCCCTTACCTTAGTTTTTCTCGCCTCCCCTCGGGGGGGCGTGTGTGTGTGTGTGTGCCCCTTGTAGTCACAGGGATCCTCTTGGATTGCTTTGTTTTGTTTTCATTTTGCAGAGCAGGGGGACACAGCATTTCACTGGGACTGCGTCCAACGAAGCTACCAGTGAAATGGGATATCCAGCTTGGCCAGCTGGACGTACCTGCAACAATTTTTAAGTTTCCGTAAAGGGCTAATGCACTCGGCAGACAAGAGTGCACGACGTCATCTCGACCTGCTCGTCGTTTTCGGTCTTGAGTCTTTGGCCCCTTCTCCGTTTGAAGACCCCCAGGATCCGTTGGTTCTTACTTGTACTCTTAGGAAATGGTAACCTAGGCCGGCGTGTGGCACCGCTTTCAAGTCAGTACGCAAAATCATAAGTGTGTGCGTGCGCATGTGCGACACTCTTTTCAAGGACACTCTGCACACTCTCGCCCAACCATTCCCGTGTCGGGCCCTCACTCTGCGCACGCCTCCAGTGGACGACGCTTTTGAAATTGAGATACTCTGGGGTAAGGGATCAAAAAAATATATAGGATCAAAAAACAATATTCAACGGTGATCAAAAAAATAAAAAGGGAATCAAAAACAAATATTCTAGCCCACTGAGGATGGTTGGGGTGGTAGTAGTAGTAGTAGTAGTAGCAGCAGCAGCAGCAGTAGCAGTAGCAGTAGCAGTAGTAGTAGTAGGATGGAAGGAGTAGGGGACTAGGAGAGTGTACCTCCCTAGGAGCTCCTTCCTAGTAGGGAGCTATTTCTACTGGTGAACCATTTTTCGAGTAGGGCTACTCAATGACTGGACGGCTACCATCATTGGGTACCTACTTTCCTCCCAGGGAGCTGCCTCTAGTAGAAAGCAATCAAGCCTCGATTTGCGCAAGCAGGGGACCAGGAGACCGAAAGACGAGCGGAGTAGGAGAGCAAGAGATGAGCGGACCAGGAGACAGAAGGACCAGGATACCAGGGGACCAGCGGACCACAGGACCAGAGGACCAAAGGACCAAGGGACCAGGGGACCAAAGGAACAGTGGACCAGAGGACCAAGGGACCAAAGGACCAAGGGACCTTATTACCAGAGGACCCGCAAACCACAGGGCCAGGAGAGCAGCAGAAGAGGCCTATCAAGATTTTTTTTTGTTGATTCGCTTTTTTTTCTTTTGTGATCATCTTTTTATTGTTTTTTGATGCTCGTTTTTTTTGATACCTATGCCCTTTGTTTCTGCACTCTTTCAAGGACACTCTTTCAAGGACACTCTTGTGAGTCACACATGTCTGCCACTCGTGACTGAGAACACTCTCGCGGACACTCTTCTAGTGAGACTCTCATAGGACGCACTTGACTGACACATTTGACTGTACTCGTGTTGGGTGTTGGGTGTCCTCCGGTGGAGAGAAGCGGAACATGAAGAGTGCCAAGGGCACGTTCAACGGGTCGCTGCTCTCACCTCGGAAAGCTAGAATCCTCCCCGGGTGCAAGCTGATGCCAAGCTGTTGACAATAGAAAGTACATCAAATTCGTCAAATTCAAAGTACGGGACGGGAGTTTAGGCTTGCGTGCGATGCAATTCGCAGCTGTATCATGAAAACTTGAGATTGTGAATGTCTTGCGATTCAATAGATTACCAAGGAAACATAGAGGAGCCAGGCTTGGCTGGCCAAAAAGCGGCCCCGGGTGTATGTACTTCAGGGTGTTTGGGTCAGAGTTGAAACATCTCTTGCGTGATTCAAGAACTCTTGGTCAACCAAAAATGAATCCCCTTTAGTTCTTTAAGATCTATTACAGGAACCTGACAAAGTCATCCCTTAGTCACCCCTTGCCTGTAGCGGCCAATTCTGGCTCTAAGCCCCGTTTCGTCCACACGTCCATGCCCCGTTTCGTTGGACGCGGGGGTTCAGAAAAGGAAGACCGGTGACGTTTGGCCTCGTGGGCCTCGTTTTTGTTGCCCAAGGTGCCCAGTAACCAACGTTCGATGACCTCAAAGGGCAAGGAACCGTCCAGCATTTCTCCTGCTCGACCGACTCGGTCGCGAGGCGTCGTGAGGCGTCGCGAGGCGTCGCGAGGCGTGGCTGCGAGGTTTCGGCCTCACGACTCAAAAACAGAAGGCACCTGTCTGAAGATGTCTTTTTTTCTCCCTGCCTCAGCATTCATTGTTTTAGACGAAATGGAGTCCTTGTGTTTGAAAATGAAAAGGCTCAGAGGTCAATTCTCTGTGGCCGATAGGGGTCTGCGGGCCAAGATCACATTTCAATCACCAAGCGAAAAGAAAAGGACATCGTTCTCATATACAGGTCCTTGTGGTGTTTCTGTGAATCCCACCGGTGGTAGTTTGGGCGAACAACCAAGTCTCGCAGCAACATTGTTGGATGTCCAAGCGAACGTCTCCCCTAATTGATGAGAAGTCCCCGCAGTGCGCGGGTCGTCGGCACCTTGAGACGCGAACGGCATTGCTACTAGCAACAAAGGGCATCGCTACGAACGGAGCAAGGACGCTACGAATGTAGCTCCTGGCCATGCTACTAGTAACAAATAGCTACTAGTAGCTTCTTGTTACCTATTCTTCTCAGTGAACGATGATTTCAAGCCTTAGGAACGATGTTCTCATGAGGATCGGGTCGTTAAACTAGTTGCACTAGTAATTAGAAGAACCGATTGATGGAGAAGTGTCCAGGGATGGCCGGCCCTTGTCTTCCGACGCCATCCTCACCTAGGTGGGGAACACATATGCATCATCACCTACCAAAACGGAATCCACCCATTTGGGATCGTTTGGAGACTACAAAACTACACCGGCATAGACCCCAGATAGTAACCAGCTCTTAAAATGCGGAGATAAGTCGGGAGACAAGGCAGCAGCGGCAAACAAAACGCCGATCAGACAGGCAAACAAGAGGGAAGACAATTCTGGAAGATACGTCAGGAGATCAGTGGGGCAAGGCCGCAGAGGCAGCCGTGGACCAAAACGCTGATCAGCCACCCAGTCAGTGAGAAGTAAGAACCGGCAAAAAGCTTTCAGCATCCTTCAGCTGGAAGGAAAAAAAAATGTATATAATGATGTATACAAATCACACACACAACTTGCAGACATGTCTCCCGCCCCTCGAAGCCCTTCCAGGTGAGGTGCCCGAGGGATGGTTAAGAGATCCAAAAAAAAGGAGCAGGAAGCCTCTCAAACTCTCAGCCCACTCTCCTGTCTTGCTTTGGTGAAAGTCGACCACACGCTGAAAGAGCCGCAGTGCCAAGGTTTCGATTCGCTCGTTGCTGGGCATCGCCTCCTGGCGCTAAGCACGAAAAGCACGAACTGGGGTTCTTTTTTGGT
Source organism: Durusdinium trenchii (assembly GCA_963970005.1). Taxonomy (NCBI): domain Eukaryota; class Dinophyceae; order Suessiales; family Symbiodiniaceae; genus Durusdinium; species Durusdinium trenchii. Next base: position 372,585 of record CAXAMN010023195.1, on the reverse strand, counting down.
CGGACAGGTCGCCGCTACTAGTAGCAAGAAGCTAGTAGGTTGGAGGCCGTTACTACTATTGCAAGGACCGTAGTACTAGGGTGGAGGCCATCGCTATTAGGTTGGAGGCCATTGCTACTAGTAGCAAGAAGCTAGTAGGTAGGTGCCTTTTCAACTCTTGGCAGGGCTTCCTGGCGAGGGAAATGTCATGTCCTGGGCAGGGGCTGTTTGGCTTTGTGTGGAAAGTCGCCCTGTGGCCGGCGACTTGGGCAACGTGGACATGAACCGGACGGTCGGCACCCAATTTGGAAAGCCCACCTGAAGACTATGCTCACCCTTCAAATGATAGGTCCTGTTCCATTTACCTGTCAACGTCCCTGCCATCCTTCAAGCCGAGTCCGAAAGGGCCTTCAAATCGGGTCAAAACCGAGAGAAAGACCAAGACATTTCAAGACATGAATCCCACAAGGGCCAACTCTGGTGCCATCTCGACATGGCCGTATTCTCTCTTAAAGCTTAAAGCCGGAACCAAAGGTTTGAAGTCTCAGTCTCAGCCCCCCCCGTGAAACACTCAGAAGTCATCTTCGCCCATCGAAAGCCCTTGAGACCCCCAAAGTCATCGAAGTTCGATCCTTGATGTTCATCATTCCAAACCTCAGCGTTTGAAAGGAGAGTGGCCAGGAGAGCGTCCAGCCACCGAAGAGCTTCGCTCCGCGATCCGGGATTCCAGTGGATTGGTCGTTCAGTTGGACATGGAGGCTCTGAGTTCTCAGCGTTCGTTTTGAGGGATCCCAAGGCGTGTTTCGGGGTCCTTCTGAGGAATTGTGGTGGCCACACCCCAGTGCTGAATTAGAAGGGAATGATCAACTAAGCCTCAGGACTGAAGCAAGAGCCATTTGCCACTGGACAGCAGATATCTCACTGACGAAGAAGAGTGGTGAAAAAAGAAGAGTAAAATGTTTAGCAGCAATTTGATTGGATTCTGAATAAAAGAAAAGAGAACATCCAGAATTACTCTAACTCCCATGTGCCAATTCAGTGTGATGGGTCCCAACCTTGTACCCGCCCACATCAAAGACACAAGGCTTCAATCGTCTCCCAAGGCATGCTGACAAGTGGACCGACATCTATATGAGCAGCGTGAACCCAAACCTGGTAACTCATTCCCAAGCGTTCCTTTGGAGGCCTCTTTGAGACCACATCTTCAAGGATGTCATGCCAGTGCTTTGGATCCAAAACAGGAACGACCTCCCTTTTCTACGTCCTTTCTTCCTTCCTTTTAGGTTGGAGGCCATCGCTATTATGGTGGAGGCCATCGCTATTGGGTTGGAGGCCATCGCTACTTTGTACGTCCTTTCTTCCTTCCTTCGTTCCTTTCTTCTGTTCCTTCCGTTTCACCATGACTTGGCCAAAGGAGCATTGCCCCCATCCCTCTGACCAAGGCAATGAGCATCGCGATGAACTCCTCCCATTGCGCCACGTGCTTACGCTGACGCGCGACGTGTAAAACTGTGCTAGCTAGGTGTCATGGGCAGTTGCCTGTCCTTCCGTGTCTGTCCTTCTAAGACCTTCAAACTCTGAGAACCCAAACCTATGACCAAATCCAAACCGCCATCTGGGTGGAACTTTGTGAGTGTTGACAGCTCCAGGCATTGACTTACTTAGAGTTTCACTTACATTGCTTTCAAAAAATCGAATGTCCCGTGCTCGATTTTCCTCACGTTACCCTTTGACAACCTCAACTTAAGCCCTTACTTAGGTGCACTTGTCTTACTTAGACGACTGCAAACAAAATACGTGCTTTCAAGAAGAACCCTTCAAAACACAAGTATCTCGTCCTTCACCTAACGGTTCAAAACCAAAGGCGTCCCTTGACGAATACTCCGACCTTCGCACAGGCTCTTCCACATTGATATCTTTCGGGAAAGGGAAGCTCCGGAAACAGACCTAGTAAACAGCTATTCCCACCCGTACGTGCACAGGATAATATTGTACTCAAACAAGCGCTCGTTGCAGCACTAGAAAACACCAGTTTCAGGTAAATGTTGGATGCGCAAGCGGAAGCTTCTCGCGATCACGGATCCCAAGGTAGCTCCTCTGTTCCGAAGCAGCAGAAATGAAAGGGACACAGTATGCGGCTCCCATTTTATCCCAAAGCTTGTACGAGTAGCAGTTTAGCGACTTCCATGTGTGTGTGTGTGTGGGCGCGCGCGCGCCAGTTAGGTTAGTTCGCTGGTCAATACCTCAAACATGCAACACTGCTCTACTCGTTGAGCAACAAGTGCCATTGCGATGTCTCTGCTTCGTCTCGAAGTCTGCGCATCACTCTGTCTCACGGCGCTCATGCCCCTTCCCTGTGAAGGTACGGGGGGTACAGGGTAGGCCTGGATGTATCTGGAGGAGTGACTCGCCAACGGATCAAAAGCACAGCAAGCACAAAATAGTTCCCTTTAGCACACCTTTCTGGGTGATAAAGAGCAAGTCTTGTGTAAGGAAGGGCTACCCTCTCATACGACCTTAAATGTAAAACAAACAGCCATATATGTGTTTTGCTCTCGCTTCCCAGTCTCACACTGCAAACGCCGCCCAGTTCAACCAGAAAAAATAAACAAAAACAACGTGTTTCTCCTGCATTCAGCCGTGGCCTTTAGATGATGCTTCCGCAACTTGCACCGGTGCCCTTGATTTCAACAGTCCTATATACCTGGTCCTGGTCCGGATTTTTCGGGAAGACCTAACAGTCAACAGCCCCACACAGTCACCCCAGCTGGATTTCACCGAGAGAAACGTTGCCTTCCATTCAACCAGTCCCCGGACTCCCAGGGCATGGCGATCAAACACAGCCTGCTCAACCAACACAGCGCGAGCCTGAACCGTTCGGTTTTTTCGCGAACCGTTCGCGTCGCTGGTCGCTCGCGCCTCTTCTTCAAAGGTGCGATTGTCGTTTTCATCAAAGACGCCCAGCAGGAAGCGGATCTTCTGCTTGTTGGAGATGGCCTTATTTTTAATGCGCACTGGCGATCTATCCGACAAAGCCAGCAAGATGTGTGAACAGGACCCGCAAGTTCAATGTTCAGTTCCGCCCCCTTTTGGACGAACTACCCGCTGTCTCTATCCATTAGAAGAGATGCAACTGGAAAAAGAAATGCAGCGAGGCGGATTGCCAGAGTTAAAAAGAATGAACTTCACAAGTAATTCTGTTGCATCCGCCTTTGGTGCAACATAGGGTGTAAAAAGACCTTTCAAGCCCATGACATGTACACTCCTGAAGAATTTATCTCTGATTTCATTCTGTTGCAAGGTGCTTTCTGAACGTCTTTTTGCATGGGGGTATACCTCTTGGGAGACTAGGCGACTAGGAAACTTTTAAACTTTGGAATGAGTCTATTTTGCGCAACTTGCTGTTTGGTGTATTTCTTTGGGAGATTAGGAAGATAGAGAGGTTTGAACCTGGGCGTTTAACTCTAGAGTGAATTACTCAGCACAAAGGCAGGAAACACCAAGCGGAGCATCCAGGTAGAATTGACTCTCGAGTTAATTCTCGGCAGAACAACTGCAATGAAAATGGAATTAAATCTATAATGTATACATATGGGCATACATATATATATAATATATTATATATATATATATATCAAGGGAATTCTTTTGTGAACAAAGACACGTGAAGAGGATTTAACTCTGGAGTTGATTCCTGGAACTACCCTACCAGCAGACCTAAATAAAAAGAATTGTCTGAATCCAAATTTAAAGCTAATTCTTAGCTCTGGAAAATACTCCTTTTCGGCAGTATGCAAGGACTGGGAGACGACTGGGAGACAAGCAGATGGGGAGACACGACACAGCGACAGCAGGAAAATCCTCACATCACAAAGGAGACACGAGTTTAAAGTGTCTGCAACAATATGACCAACATCCCAATATGAACCAACCTTGCCGCAAAACAGTTCTTAGTCTGGGTCCCCTTGGACCTCTCCTCTTTGAGGTCTCTCCACCCCAGAATCGGTTCAGGATCTCTCAAGACACTTTTGGTCCGATCAAAAATCCTTCAAAGGGCCCTACAGAATCTCTTGACAAGCTCTTTTGTCAAAGATCACTTCTAACATCTTCTATATAATTCATCGCGTGAAATGGTTGACGCGTGCGACAGGCAGCAGCACTTCATCAAAGTCCCTCCAAAGAACCCCAGTGCACTGTGGAGGCCAAATTAAATGAAGTCTAAATGAAACCGTCTTGGACTCTAGTCATGAAATCCAGGGGTCTCTAGTCATGAATCTTGGGATCTCATGGACTCTTGAAACTCTGAAAATAAAAGACCCCTGGAAGGCCAGTCTCAAAACATCCTAGAACTAGCGGGTCCATTTGCCATCGCCAAGCGGCTGTGGACATCAAAATGCACACGGCCAGTAAGGGCGACACTGGCAGCTTCACACGCACATAATCCTCGGTCAATCGGTCGACCACTCCGACAGTCTCATGATTCACGGTGGCGACCGATGCCGGGAACGCTCAGGTCCCAACCTACTAGGCCTCCAACTCCCCAAGGCACTCTTGATCTTGAAAGCATGAAAAGTCTTGGTCTCGTCGCAGGAGGGCCGTTTTTCGGACGTCGTCGCCACCGCTCAGGTCAGACTGGAGACTTCGGATGTGTCGGGAGATGAGGCTCGGATCTCAAGGTCACTGCTATGAGATGTGTTGATGTATTCCACTGGAACAGCACCCCTTATGTCCTTCTAATGATTTCTATAAAGGTCCCAGGGGTGATATGCACCAAATAAACAGAACCACTTAGCTGTTGATGTTGAGAAAAAAACGGATGGAGCTCCCCAAGGGTTTGCTCCACTTCATCTTCGCCAGGTCTCTTGCGGACTCTTCGTCATGTTCACCCGGGCATAAGCCGCCGGATCGAAGAGCTTCCTCGGTCTGGGTCTCTCGGCTCTGCGCAGCACCGAAGAACGGTCGTTGCTGCGCCGCGTCGTCGGTGTCGGAAGCGTCCGTCGGTTCCGGTTCGTAGCGGTGCCCTTTGTTGCGTTCGAAGCTTGCTCCTAGTAGTAGTGGCCTCCAACCTAAGAGCGATGGCCCTAGTAGCGATGGCCTCCAACCTTAATAGTTCCTTGCTCCTAGTAGTTAATACCAGGAGCTAGGTTCGTAGCTGAGCTGTTTGCCACACAAGTTCACCAGCGGGCGACCTTCGTCGAAGCTCCTTCCCTTGGCCTTTCGAACTCAGAGCACCAAGCGGAGGGCGAGAACGAAACCCGGCTGTGTTGGGATGCCCAGAGCGAGGGACCCCCTGCAGGTTCGCCCAGTTTGGCATGCACCACACCCGCAACGGGCCAACGCTCAACCCACTCAGACGACTGACATCGCCATGATTTGGCACCACGCGGCACGAACTCCATGACCCTCGTCATGGGAATGCCCAGCATTTCTTTCGCTTCGAAGGCCTTGGGATTGTGAGGCTGTTGGATCTCTCTGGGACCGATCAACTTGGGCAGAAAAGGGCCGGATCTGATCCTGATGAGCAACTCGCAGAATGCTGGCCAACTTAGAATGGGTAGCAACGTTGGCATCTGATGATCTAAGAATCCTTGGGACCTGCTGATGTCATGTTTGTCGCGCATGTTCAAATCCCTGGCTGTCCTCTGCTTACTGGTCATGGCTTGGCTTTGGGTGCACCCTGTCATCCGTGATGGAACCACGGGTGGAACCACCAGCCCGATGCTCTGCGCCACCTCTAAGAGGCTTCACAGCCACCTCCTTGGACTACCGACTTCCCGCCACCACCCTCGTCATCTTCGCCACGGGGCGTTGAAGACCTGCGGTGCCTGGCCGGGCTTCCAACCGCCCACGGCTTGCCAGCGGTTGTAGATCGCCACCTGAGAAACCGGACGTCCTGGGGAGAGGAGTCTTAGACGATAGGCGATTTGGTGGGTCGCTATACACTATGTTCTCACCTCTTGACCTTTTAGCATGAATCGGAATATACGAAATCTGGTCGGCCTAGTGCTAGTAAAATGGTCCCCAAACAGTTCCAAACCCAGCGTCCATAGTCAACATGAGAATGCCTTTGTTCGTCAGGTCACACCATTTAGTACTCTTGTTGGACCTTTCTCTCATCTTCCTTTATTCCTTCTTCCTGGGTTCTTTGAACCAATGTTCCAGCGCGAAGCAACACCGAAAATCACGCTGGTGAGCCATGTTCGGCCCGACATGTTCAGGTGACGGTCACCAATCATGGATTCCGCAAATTGGGCACGAACCAGGACCATTGCAGGTGCTTTCCGAACGCAAAACGCATTAGTTTCACCAAACCAGCAAGAGCAACCAATGTTTCCAGCTGGGAATCAGCAAATGATAGGTGGAGCGGGTAGTCAACTGGTCCAGAAAAACATCTGTAAAGGCAATTTGTTCAAGAGGTTTAAGAACCACCTGCGTGTTGGCATCTTCTGGGGCAAAGGACAAAACATGACCGGAAAGAATCACAGGATGCGAACAGTGGTGAAGGGATTCTATCTTTTAACACAGGGGTAGACACACACCAAGTGTGATTTCAGACTGGGTGCTGGTCTAAATCCTCATCAAAATCATCAAAGATGGTATGTTTGGGTTTCTGCCATCTCCTCTGACACTACAAGCAGGTAGTCATGGCTGGAGATCGACCAATTGTTCGGCCAAACACCACCCCACCTCCCACCGGATCGAGCTTCGCTTCCGAGAAAAGACGGTTTTGGGGTCAAAACCTGGGTCAAACCGCTGGGAACGGAACGGAAACCGAGCGACCCAGTTGGCCATGGACCGCAAGGACAGGGTCTTGCAAGCCGCTGGGGCCGGGGAGGTCAGCACACGATCCCAGAACCTCGGTCAGATGATGCGACGCCGAACTGGTCGGGAACGCCAGGCCTGGGCGGGCCTGGGCGGCCTTCTTCGCCCGGACGAAACGCACACCGGACGGGATCACATGTTTTCAGAGGTTGATGGTGCTCTTCGTCGTCCACGAAGTGCTTCTACGATCGACAACGGATCAAGCTGAAACGGTGCTCTCTTTTGGACGAACTGGGCAAGTTCCCAAGAAGAATCCTTGAGAACAGTGACTGTGTTCCCACGCCAAAAACAGTGCCGAAGCGGCTCTGGCATCCAATCCAGGAAAGGCTCCTGGAGCCAGAGCGGTCGGCGTGCCGGCATGCGAGCGGTCGGCGTTCCGGTCTTGACCAGGGGTTCGGGGGAGTCAAACCCCACTACAGGTACTACAGCTACTTGGTTTAAGATCCCGACGACACCTAAACAGCTGGATTCCGTTGCCTCCTTATTGACATTGATGTAAGAAAGAAAGAGAAAGTAAAAGGAAAAAATTGTCGAAATGGTCTTCTAAGAGAAGAAAATTAATAAGCATATATATATATATAACAAAATATTATAAAACTAGGGAAGGAATCCTCGTTGCTTTTCTTTCTGTTCTTTTTTCTTTGGCCTTTAGATCTGTTTTTGTCTTTCTTTACTCCTAGGCCTCCTCCTTAACCAACAGGATTTCTCTAGGTGTCTTTCATCCAAACAACTCACTGAGGCTCATAGTAGCTAAGTCACATCAAAAGATCGGACTCGAACTGACTGGTTGAAGGATCCCCGTGAAGACTGGTGCAGATCAGCTGGCGATTCCCTTTTCAGCGGACCTGTTCCATCCGACTCTCCGACTCCCCGCCCTGACACCTCATCCCACCGAGACCACAGCGATGGCCAGACCACATCCCGTCGCCGAACCAACGCACCACATCGTGCCTCCTCCTGGATCGCTTCCCAGACATCGCGCAAGGACACTCCCACGAAGGACAAGCGCCGACCGTGGGGTTGCTTCACCTCCGTCACCTCCTCCTCCGGCCTGGACGCTGCCCCGGACGCGAGATCGCTGGACGCGACACGCGAGTCGGCGCATGAAGCGTGGTCCCAAAAGCTGTGAGTCCAAGTGGATGAAGCGTTGGCCCGGTAAAGGGAGATGTTTCTTCACCAAAGTCGGAACCAGTCGTGTCTGCCCCACCAAGTCGGTCTTGGCATCTGAGCTTGGCAGAGATTGGGATTGGAATGGTTGCCCATCATGTTGTGAATGGTCTCTATGGACCGGACCACGAGTGTGGATGGAAGAATGTGAACCAAATAGACCTGCTCATGTCTTGAGTCCTAAGCCAAGAAGGCATCTCAAAATGCACTAGTTCACTGGTGTACTGAATGAGTTCTTGCCCGTTTTGATGGACGGCACCTGGTAGGACCCGAGGCAGGCTCCATCCGCGCCCGAACAGCACCCTCCCGCCTGGCATCACTCGCTCCATCGCTCCAGAAGGGCCGTTCGGGCCGGCGGGTCGGCAAGCTACGGCTGCTCACGGGAAGCTCCTTCCAGCGTGGACGACGAACCGAAAAGCGATGGCCTCCCGAGCCCCCCCCCATTGGGGTGGTTTGGTGATGGTGCGCACATCCAAACACCGGCGAGGGCGGGGAAGGCGGCACGTGGAGTGTGAACTCTTTAAAGTTCGCAAAGCTTCTGGATGTCAATGAGTTGTCGTTTTTCGTGAGGTGTTGCTTCGCTTCTATAGATCGATAAACAGCCAGCTAGCTAAATGATAGATGGATGAAGGGATAGATAAGTTCAGTTCCGCATCGATAGATTGATAGAAGCTGTCCTAATATTTTTTGTTGAGCACTTAGTTCCTCCAAACGTGGGTCCCCCAGTTCAACAAGAAGTTCCAATTGCCGAAGATGGATCCACAAGCGACACATGGCAAGCTCTGACAAGAAGATGGCTAGGGCCAGGGCGACCAAAAATCTCGAAACGATCATCTATGACAATTGCTGTGCACCTCTTGCACCTCAGTTCTGCCCTGAAAGCCGTCCCATCTGAGCCGAGAAGCTTCAAAAAAAGGTCTCCAAACGTCTCCATCGCAGGCCTGCCCTTCTCACCGTCCGTCCTTCTCTTCAGAGGACACTCGGGGGCGTTGGCCCGGAACCGACAGCGCCGGCATCTCACTCTTTCCGCCCCGAGGGCGCTGTCCTGACGGCTCCCGGGACACTGGACTAGGTGGCCATCGCTAGCGGCTAGCGGGACCGGCGTGACCGTGGGTTGGGCATCGCGGTGCGTTGGGTCCTAATTCGGTCCAACAAAAATGATCCAAAGCAGAGTACCTGATGCAAGGCGCCAACTCTGCAAGAGAAGGGCAAACAGCAAAACAGCACATGGCGGTTCCTTCGCCGTTTCACCTCAGATGCGGCCACACTGAAAAAATGGTGACTCCAAGGGTGTGCAAAACGCTCGTCGGCGCCGGGTTTAAGATGTTTTAAGGAGGTCCGCAAAGCTTTGAGACAGAACCACCACATGTGCCAATGGCTCCCCGAAACAAGGCGATGTTGTGTAAAGAACTTCGCCTGCTATGGAAAAAGCAGAACCCTAAAACTGTTGTGAAAACTGAATCTCAGTGAGGCCGCAGGATCCAACGTCAAGAGGGGCCCTTTTTTCAATACTCATGTCACTTGGAGGTAGGAAAAACACAGAAACATCTTCACATATCTTCACATATCTTCACATATCTTCACATATCTTCACATATCTTCATATTGAAAAGCTTCTATATATATATATATACCACTGGGCACCGCACGTCACGCCGTCCCGGTGCCACACGAACACCGTGGGACCGTCCTCGCTTGGAGCTGCTGCGCTCCGGTGCTCTGGGTGAAGTCTCCGGCGTCTCGGGGAAGTCGCTGCAGTTGGAGCGGAAGGAGCCAGCGGAAGTGAGCTCCTCCTCCGGCTTAGATCCTGTGCACTGTTGCGAGAGTGTGAAGAATGAGGTTTGGAGGTTTGGCTTAGGGTGGTAAAATGGTGGAAGGGGGCAAGGTTTGGCCTGATCATGGGGAAGTTTGTGGTCGACGGGAGGATGAGGAGTGGAGGATAAGGAATATAATGGTGAGACGGCCAAAGATGCGCGTACATAGGGGGACTGGTTTTCTCATCTTCCTGCCTCATGAAGGAATGTCAGTTCGTGGTGTAAGAAAACGGAAGAGGTTCCCTGGCCTTCTGAGCTGACCCGTACGCTGGGTCCAGAAGCCTGGTTAAGGTTGTTTTTGGAGCAAGTGCTGAGAAGAATCCAAAAACAAGTTACCACTGCTGAGAAGTGGTGGACAACCACAACAAGTACTTATCAACGAGAGCTGTTCACTTGCGATGGTGACCCTCCTTACCTTCCCCACTCGCCTTTCGGAGTTAACAGTGCGCCACGTGGAGTGCTGCTCCTTGATGACCTGAGAGCAGAAAGGAACACAGCGAAACTGCAGAAATGCATGTGGAGAGTTTTTGCAAGGGCGCGACTGAGTCTTCTTTTCCAGTTCAGAGCAAACCCACCCGATACTTGATGGCCATTCCGCAACTTGCGGGATAAAGAAAGCAACTACAAACAGATTGCAGACAAAGAAAGAAGAACTGGCGTACAATCATAAAGCTAAGTTCACAAAATCCTCACCCAGCGGATCATATCCAGCAATGAGCAAAGCAATGATCACGAGTCTCTTTCTTCTGATAGTTCTTCCCAAACAAGCGAGCTTGGAAAGCAGGCAAGCAAGGCGAGCAAGGCGAACAAGGCGAGCAAGGCGAGCAACGCGAGCAAGGCGATCACCACGAGCACCGCGAGCAACGCAAGCGAAGCAAAGCAAAGCAAAGCAAAGCAATCCAAGCCAGCTAGCAAGGAAAAATAGAAACAAATGTCCCAACATGTCCAAGTCTTCGCCGCGGCACGGTCGCTCCACCAATCGCGGCCGTGGCCGACGCTTTGCATGGTTCGGGCTTTCAGGCGCAAAAGGCTCAGAGTGGAAGAGGGCACCTCAGACGGATCCATCGCTAGTAGGTTGGAGGGCATCGCTAGTAGGCTGGAGGCCATCGCTAGTTTGTTGCAGGCCATCGTTAGTAGATTGGAGGCCATCGTTAGTAGATTGGAGGCCATCGTTAGTAGATTGGAGGCCATCGCCAGTAGGTTGGAGGCCATCGCTAGTAGGTTGGAGGCCATCGCTAGTTGGTTGGAGGCCATCGCTAGTTGGTTGGAGGCCATCGCTAGTAGGTTGGAGGCCATCGCTAGTAGGTTGGAGGCCTTCGTTAGTTGGTTGCAGGCCATCGCTAGTAGGGTGGAGGCCATGGTTGTCGTGTTCTATTTATTTTTGGTTTCTTTAAGTTTCTTCTTCCGTATTCTTGAGGCATTGCTTGCTTTCTTTTCTTTTCCTTTTTTTCCCCTTCTTTCTGGGATGTACACCCTCTATGGACTTGACTGTAAAACCACTTCTCTCTGCTACTGCCACTGACACTGCTAGGACGACAACGACGACGACGACTTCTACAACCATTTCTACTTCTCTTACTCATTCCACCTTAAGGTCCCGGCCAAAATACCCATTCAGGACAGTCTCTTTTCAAAAGCCAGCACTTTCGCAGGAATACGAATATGTAAGCTGAACACCACTGTGTTGATCCGGGCGCATTCGATACCTCCATCCCGTTGAGACCCGTCTTCGTTCGACCTCGCGACTTGATCGTGTTCGTTCGACCGCTGCATGCACCACCTGGCAAAATGGAAATGCCTGTGTGCTTGTGATTGCCCCAAATGGTAAACTGGCGTTGGTTTGTATCACCAAAGAACGCAGTATTCAATGCCCTCGCCACAAAGACCAAGTGGCTGTTCAAATCAACGGCATCCTCCTGAGGCTTCATGGAGAATTAACCAACCACTGGCTGGACCCGACAGCCAAAGTCTTTCTTGGGACCTGTGCACAAGCACTTAGGCACCTGACTGCCAAGGATGGGATGAGTAGCAAACATATCCCTCTTTTTTCAGTACGGATGTCGTCCCACAACGCTGCCGAGTTGGTTTGCTGCTCAGTGTCAAGCACCAAGGAAAAGTACCTTCTAGTGAGGCAGAGTGACCAGCATGCCTAGAGCTTCCCCGCCGGCACCTATATGGTTACTTGTGACTTGTGAACGTACCAGAATGAGGTGGAAGTTGCTGAGCAGAATCACCCACTCTTCTATCTCCATCATCGCCAGCTAATTATTCTCTCAGCAAATTATTCTCAGAGCTTCCATCATCCACCACCATCCACCACATCTTGTCTCAGCTCTTCCCCCACTCGTCTCGCTCCTTGTCACTGTCCAGTGAGCCTAGATCCCCAAGCTCCAGAGGCCCCAGGGTGCATGCTTTCGCTTTGTCTCGGCGGCTCAGCGGCGTTTCCGGGCTCGGTGCCGCCGAACCCCGGCTCTCAGGCCTCTCTGGCCTTCGAGGCACTGAGCCTGACAGCGAAGCAAACCTTTGTATCACGGCAGATTCTCCACGCATCCAATTGGACTTGGGCGGAATCGCATCCGGGTTATCTCTCCTATCTTATTCTAAGACCACGAGACAATGATTGCGCGCGAGATGATAGGGATCGGATTCCTCAAAGGCACATCACAGATTTTGCTAGTGGTCTGGCTATAGTTAATTGTCTTGCAAGACCTGAGAGATGTGATGCCACGGTGTTGCTTTGTTCTTCTGCGCGGGAGAAGCGACGTGCTGAGACGTACGAGCCCAGAGCCCGCGTGCGGATGCTTTGCGTAGAGACGTAAGCGGTAGATAGAGCCCGCGTGCTCTATCGGTGACCAAGAGTTGCATGCAACTCGCATGTGCGCAACACAGATTTGCCACCAGCCACCCGCTTTCCGAGTGAAAACCAGGTGCTCCGTCCAGCAATCATCGGATGATACCGTGTTGTGTTCCCTGTCATGTTGCTGTCCTGCTGCATGCCCAATGTCCAAAGCCCGCTATTTGGGCACAAGATGGGCAAAATGCCATCGTTCTTTCCAACCCCCCAAGATCGCCCTGAAGCTGGACGGAGCATCGCACCGACGAAGGACGGCCCTCCTTCGCTCAGCGAAACATCGAAGAAAGGACGGTTGTTATAGGCCGTGTGTCGATTTGTAGGACTGGTCTAACGAGAAAAGAAGACAGGTTCTCCCAAAAAGAAGTGCATTGCTTGCTTGAATGAGAAGCTTTCCTTCCACCCCTCCTTCTTTTGGCGTGTGAAGAAAGTAAAGAACATGTGTTTTCCGTGCTTGGGTCCACAGCACACCTGTCTGGGATGGTTCTTTGTTCGCCCTCCAAAGTGAGAAGTTGCTCCACTCAGACATCTCTTGAAGTGCCTGTGGAACTCCTCATGCCCTTCGAGTACTGTCGGCTTCCCGGCCGCGCGAGGCCACGGTCCATGGCAGGCTGCGGGCGCGTGGCGCGCGCGCGCGTGCGCGCGCGCGCGTGAGGCGCGCGGGCGGGCGGTAGGACGCGCGCGCGGGCGGGGCACGTGGACGGTGGCTGTACCTTTTCTGAGCCCAAAACCGTCCGAGAAAAAAGAGGCCCTTCTGAAAAATGTCTGTTTCTATCATGGACCCATGATGGTCCAAAACCATTAGAAGACCTTCGTCTCTCAATCCTCCGTATCTCTCCATCCTGGACTTGCTGTAACTCTCAAATCAATCTCTCTCTCTCTCTCTATCTAAGTCTATCTAAGTCCTATCTATCTATCTATCTATCTATCTATCTCTCTCTCTCTCTCTCTTACCTACCTGTAAGACTGCCCTTTTGGCAAGGAAAACTCTCTGCAGGCGGCTGGTTTTGCGGGTGATATAGCTTCTTTTTGAAATTTTAACACCTGTGAAACAAAAAAAAATGGTCTCAGTCGAAACATCGACAACTGACTCGCTTTTCGAAGTCAGGAATTGACCCATTGAATCCCATTGAGCAATGAGCCCCAAAAAGGCCGCCCCACAGCGACCAGTTGGGGCTCCGCCGAAAGCGTCGCGGAAAAGATCATCCGGAGCATCATGCGAAGCATCGAACCAAAACGATACAGAGAATCCAGCGAAAGAGAAGCGCTTAGGCACACGAATCCCAAGATCTTAGATGTTTGGTTTCAGGTCAAACCACTGTTTGAAAGTGTTCGGAAAAAAAAAGGAACAAGCTGTTTTTTGCGCTTTTGCTGCACCAGAGTGGTTTCTTCCAACCAGACTCGGCCAGGTTCCGCCGAGAAACCCTGTGGCGCGAAACCATTCCGCTCCAAAAGCGTCAACTGAAAATACCAGTAGCTGAACAGCTGGACGGCCCAGGGCTGAACAATAATGTGTTGGTGATTTGGTGTTCTCGCAAACAAAACCTCTGGTTTTTCGCTTACAACAGGTTTCACTGGTCAGTGGTCATTCACATCTACCAGCTAACAGAGACTGCTGGGTCATAGAAGAGACGGAGATCAGAGTGAGTCCGTACGCATCCAATGGAGATCAGTGATGAGGAAACTGTCCCTCCTTTCTTTGAGGACCGTTGTTTTAAATGTTGGAAAAGACTGAGAAGACCTTGGTCCAAACTTGATCATTTTCCGCGTTCAACACCTTCAGTTCCAAAACTTTGGAACCACCAACAACAAGAGAGATGATGTTAAAAACAAAAATAGTTTTCTTTTTTTGATATATACATATAAATAAACTAAACAAAAATCAAATCAAGCAAATTCAACCATTGCCCCGAACCATCGCTTCGGGGCGTTCGACCGACGGCTTCGCGCCTTCACGTCTCGACGGCTGTGAGCCACCTGGCGCAGGGCCTCCTGCTGCTCGTAGGCCCTCTGACGGCAACGGCTGCTGCAGGGCGTGCCGCCGCCTGGACACTTGGGACACGGGCCGGTTGGAGGGGGAGCCGGAAGCCACAGCCGGAAAAGACTGGGTGATCAAAATGAAAGCTTGCGTTTGGCAAGCTCGGTGAGTGGGGTGGTCCAACAAACAGTGGCAACCAGTGGCAAGTTGTTTCTAAGTTTCGGGGGAAGTGACGCCTGCATAGACCCAAGAAAGATCTTTGTGGGCATGCAAAGTGAACCCAGCCATGGATTCGAGAACCCCGAGATGATTTGGATGTGCTGGGCTGGAAAGTATGATGCATGATTGATTGTAAAAAAAGAAGTTGCCAACAACGAGGCATCACTACTTCAATTTGAATCAACTCCCTGGCATTCCAGATCTGTCATGATCTTTCCCAGATCCGCACCGCGTGCGATCACGAGGAGGCGCTCACACCCATGGCTGCACCGAGATGCTCTCGGCGAAGAGCACCCAGAGCAAGCCCCGAGCCCCACTGGTCTCCTCACATCGGCGCCAGCGTGGCCGCGCCGACGCCGCGCGGACGCCGCGGCGGACGCCGCGGCGGAGAGCTACGCGCGCTGCCTCCCTTGATCGAAAAGGTTGAAAACTCATGAGGCCTGTGCTTCTGAAGGCGCTCATGAGACTCAAAGATTCGAAGCTGACATGGATCCCGGCAGGCAGTGGCATGCCATTTTTTGCATCTTCAGACATCCGGACATCCCCAAGAAAAAACATGGCAGTCAAAACAAGGACTCCCAAGCCAGACAGCTTCATGACGCTCAAAAGATCCACCAGACATCCCCAAGTCGAGTCCACGTCTTGGCAGTCCCCGTGCGTCTGTTCACTCGAGTCGACGTGCCGCACGTCCCCGGCAGTTCCACCCGGTGACCGACCGATCAACGGTCCGAGTCCCGGTCGAAGACGCCCGACCCTTGGGTGAACCATTCGGTGAGCCGACCTGAACGAACAGCCGACCTGAACGGTGAGCCGGGTCCCCGTTGTATGGAAAAGAAAGAGATGTGACACATACAGCCAGCGGGTGAAAAGAGTAGATGGGCACTGGCACCCAAAGATGTCTTCTAAAGGGGTGTCCATATAAACCATCGAACTTGGGGATGGTGCCATCTACTCTTTTCGACCCTGTAGTAGTAGAATGGTCGGCTGATCAACTCATCAATGATTGACTCATCTGCGAGTGAGAAGCTCTTGTTGGACTCTGGATGAGACCTTCACGGCACTCCAAACCAAAGCAAGCGGCCTAGACTCTCGCTGAAGCGAACGGAAAATCACTGTTGGTATGCCTAAACACGGTTCTTCCATGCTTTTTGTAGTAGTTGTATTTAGAAGAAAGGTGCTACCAAGCTCTGGCGCTGCGAAAAGCACATTCAAGAAAGGAAAAGCGTCACCAAATCCGTGGTCCACACCCCCCCAGATGCGACTCTGCGGGTCCCGGCAACCTGGACCTGGACGAACTCCGCGGGTCGCGCCCTGAACTAGGCCGCCTAGGCGCATAGTGGTAGAAGTTCTCCTGGCCACGAGCTTCTGCTGGGCGGAGCAGGGCGGAACTTTCCACCGGCAACAGCACTGTACACATCGCCGTAGGTCAAAGAAGAATCACTGCGACCTCAAACAACGACAGGGATCCAACTGTCCAAGTGAATGGGCAAAAAAGAACGCAGTGGATCTCTCATCAAAACATGCTCCAAGATGTTGGCCTTCAAGTGTTTCTCATTTGACCCAAGCTGACCCTCAGTTCTTGCGCGAACCCACACAGCGAACACTCTTTGACCAGTACCCTTCCGCAGTGGAAAACCAACTGTGCAGCTTGGATGTTCAACCCTTGTAACACGACTTCCTCACAAAGCCTGTTCATGTTCATCTCTTTTCCCTTGCCATGTTCCAAAAACCAGACAAATCGATGCAAAGAGTGATCCTTTGAAGGTTCAGCCATTGAGACGTGCTTCACCTCACGTGTCACTTTCACACCCCAAGACCCCAAGACCCTCAACCCCTCAGGCGCCTCGACTCGCGTCGCACCTCGCGGACGCGTCGCGATCGCCGCACCTCGGAGACCTCGCCGAAGAGCGGCAACTGGTGCGCCTGCCGGAGCGGTAGGAGGAGTCGGAGCGCTTGGAAAAAAAGAGAAAAACCAGCGTTTTCTTTTGACAAGTAGAAGTGTTAGTCTTTGCGGTGTTCTTTCTATTACTTCTTCTTAAGCCATATGGTCGCCCAGCGAAACACGTCTTTCTGTAAACGAAATCGAAAAAGGGCCCGTGAAAGTTCTCGTTTTTTGCTGGGGGCCTTGGATGCAACTCGTTCAACTCTAGGGCCTTGGGATGAAATAGGATGTGTCAGATATTTGTTGTTGTTCTCGTTTTGGAGAGTTCTCAGTAGGTGTTGATGGATGCAGATTGGCTGATACTCAGCTTCTTCTCTTCTGACCGTCTAAAGGCTGGACGAAGTGGCAGCAGTGAAACTGTATTGCTACCGTTTCACTTGGCTCCAGTTCTTTCCCTTGGATTGCAGGTTGAATTTGGCTCCAAGACACATCACTATGTCTTGTTCAGAGGCTGCATTCTGTCATCCATTGGACAATACTACTAGTAGCAAGGACAATACTAGGTTGGAGGCCATCACTACTGGGTGGAGGCCATCGCTAGTAGAATGGAGGCTGGAGGCCATTACTACTAGTAGCAAGGACGCTACGAAGGGAGCTCTTTAGTTTCGACTCTGATCAGCGTTGCCGGAGCCAGCTTTGCTGCGAGATGACCCACCCATCCCCGGTTTCACTGTTTTACAGTGAACCATGGTGATCGAATGCGGTGGACGTGTTTTTGGAGGATCTCTTTTTGAGTGACGCTCGTGACCCAAAGATCAATGCCGAACAAGACGAATGCAGATGTCTGTTGAGATAAATCTTCCAAACGTGACCCTCGGAAATGACGTGGGATTGCTATCCTGGATGCCAGGTGCTAAGCAGGTCGTCGCAATCCTTGACTTGGCGTGAACTTCTTGGGACAGGAAACAGGTTTAGTACCAACAGCGGCGTGGTGCCATGCCTGTGGGTCAGAAGCCTCCTGTTCTTCTTTGCACAAACACACAACCTATTCGAGAAGCTTGGGGAACTCTGATCGATTTGGGGGGCTACTCCAAGAGACGTTCCTCCAGTTTGGTGACGTGTCAGTCTTCAAGACGTGTCAAGTCTTTCGCACGAGGATCTCCCACCAGTGACACCCACAAAGAACTTCACCTTGTGGATGAAAAAGAAACTCTATTCTGAGGCTTGGATGTAAATAGGTGGAAAGCTATTGATGTAAGGTGGAAGTTCTTTTAGAGTGCAAAGGGATAATCTTTAGCCCCACCTGCATGAACTCGACAAGCTTTTGCTCCGCTTCCTTGCAAGCGTGTTGCTGTTGCTGGTTTCCGTCCACACCGCATCCTCTACAGAGCCAGACGAACCCTTGCATTTGTGAGGGAGGTTTTCGCACATCATATTGCCAGTTTGGTCTAGTTGTGCTGATCATACCACTTCTTTCTGTCCCTTCAGAATGAACTCACACGCCCATCACACGCCCATCAGGGTGTCGCAGATTCTTTCACGTCTCTCCGAACGTCGAACATCGTTCCCTTTGGGCCAAAAAGAACACCCTCAGCCCGACACCCTGTGCTGAATTGACGACACCACCCGACACCCGAAGCCCAGTGGACCGCTCGCGGAAACGGGAGCGGAAACGGTCTCTGGGTCTCCTCATCACTCGCCTGGGTGGCAAATCCACGAAGGGCCGGTGAAGAAGCTACTAGCTTCTTGTTACTAGTACAGGTCAGCCCATGTTGCACGATTCTTCCGTCCCCACTCTGGACATATATATACGACGTAGACCAATATTTGTCCAAATGTGGTGAGGATGTTACCAGCATACAAATCCTTGTGTGAAGAGGATTTAGATGTAATTGAAATACAGCCGTGAACCTGAGACGATTTGCTTCCTACCATCCAACTCTTCCAAATGCCGAACTCTGACGTCGACATGAATCCACTGTCAATGAACCTCAACAACTGGCATGTTGTCTCTTTCGAAACGTCGTGAAATTCAGCACCAAAGGCCCAAGTCTTGAATGAATACTCGCAGAAGCTGTCCACATCTGCGTGGAGTGGCTCCAAACTGGATTGGTAGAAAGATCACCATGATCTGTGCCTGTAGACATGCTAGAGACCAGCCGCAGCCACCTTCTACTCTGCAAAAGGCCTATGACTATGACTTTGTGGAACTCCTACAGTGGTTTAAGATGGGACAAACCCAAAGATGTCTTTTATATGGTCTTCACTTGAACCTCCTTTTGGGGGATTGTGCCATCAACTACTCTGAAACCACTATAAACAGGACTAAACAGGTCCACAGAGCGCAGGGGTCTCCCCTACGGCTTAAAAGACCACTAGAAAGTTGCATATCCCAGACACTCCATGTATGCCCTATATGCCTACATTGACCCCCCAAACCACCCCAATGTAGGCATATACGGCATACATGGAGTGTCTGGGTATTGAAAGTATTTCATGTTCCTTTGTTCAGTTCCTTTTTCCAAGTATTGCTCGAGGAATCTCTTTGGTAAGACTTTTGGGCTTTTGTCAATCCCACAGCCTGTGCTTAAGCTTGAAATCGCTGAGTTTGATGGCTTCTCCCAGGAAAACTGCCCCACATCCTTTTGAGGCACTTCCCCGACCCCTTTCAAACAAAAGCCCTGCTTGAGGCCTCACTCGCATGAAAAACTCGTGCATGAAGAACCTAGTAGCGTTCTTGTTGCTAGTAGTGCGGCCAGGGGCCCCTAGTAGCTTCTTGTTCCTAGTAGTAAGGCCAGGAGGTTCTAGTAGCGTCCTTGCTCCGTTCGTAGCGATGCCCTTTGTTACGTTCTTGTTCCTAGTAAGGCCGCGGCCGCAAAAGGGTCCTTGCGGGAAAAAACCGTGGCATCCGCTTTGCGCGAGGCACGGAGGCGGAGGCTGGGCCTTCCAGGAGCTCGTCCAAGCCTCGAAAGAGCTGCACCTGGGTGTCGACACGGTCCGCTACCCTGTGGCACCAAGGTCCAGGTGTCGTTTCCACCCGTGTGACCTGACTGGAGACGTGAAAAACCAAGGGCATTCAGAACTGTCCTGTTTGCAATAAAAACCTTGTAGTCTTCACCTCAAAAGACACCATCCATAACCTTTCAGCCTTTCTTGGGCTCAAACCTCGAAACAGTGCTCATGATGGCCAATCCTGATGTGGTTCCAAGCGGAAAGGACTCGGTTCGATCCACCGAGCCCAAGCCGGGGGGTCAGCTGACTGGGAAGAGCCGCGTCTGACGCGTCTGCCGCTTGTGATGGTCAGTCTCAACGGTTTACAAACGTTCAAGACAAATCTGGCTGAAACTGTTTGGGGATCTGTGCTGATTTAATTCCGTTTTGGGTGCCCAACCATACCATGGGACCAGAGGGGTGCTGTTCCGGTCACCGATGTTCCAGCGGTGCGAGAGCAGCAACCACCGAGCCACTCGAGGGTGCAGACCACCTGCAAGGAAGATGAACTTCCCCCAGGTACGAAAGCGCTCGGCTAGCCTGGGCGGAGCGGTTCTTGGTGCCCTCCTAAAACACTGACGAGAATATGAGAATCCCACATTTCACATTCCATGCTTGGAGAGGGCCAATTGTAGACTGACAAAGCTTCCAATTGTCCAGACTGGTAAAGCTTTGAGACTTCGGACCTTTGGTACTTGAGAACTTCGCTTGCTCGACGAGTTCCCATGCATGTCGTCGAGTTCTCCACTGAGAGGATGACCTCTTCACGGTGGCTTGCCGGCCCGCGTCGCCGGTGGCCTTGGGTCCGCGCCGAGGGAGAATGCAAGGAGCCGTGTCGACGGTCGGGAGCGCGAGCAGGTGTTTTCAGAGACCAACATGGCCGACTTCTCCGCCATCTTGAGCAGGTCGTCATCTGGTCTTCACAAGATCATCCTTTTCACAGCAGCAACATCGGCTTCACAACATCACCTTCTTCACAACACACAGAGAGAGGTGGAGAGGCAGGTATATAATTTCAAGTTCTTCGCACAATGATGGTCACTAGTAGCCTTCTTGCTCCTAGTAGCGTTCTTGCTCCTAGTAGCGATGCCCTTTGCTCCGTTCGTAGCGATGCCCTTGGCTCCTAATCAACTTGTTTCGGATCCGCTGCGATTCGCAGAAAAGCCGCTGACACTGAAAAACACCATCCAAGTGGCTACCAGTGCACTGTGCACCCCCCGTCGGCCAAGAGCATCCTGCCCGAACAAGGACGTTAGAACCGGACATGGGTTCGCAGGACGCTACCTCATCCTGTCCATACCCATAGGCCGGAAATGAGCCTTTCTTTCACACGAAAGAAGGACATTTGTGACAAAGGTTTGGGGTTGGTCCCGAAAATGCCTCGACTCCCACATCTTTGGACGCAAATTCTGGCAAAAACTGGCCCCCTTGGGGGCACCAAAAGACCAGCAGGAAAGATTGCAGCTGTGCTGGGGCTGTCCATGGTTCGTTGCCTTTACGTCTGACCCACCACCCCCACCACCACCACCACCACCACCATTTCCCATTTCTCCATTCTTTTCAGAAAGCACCCCCCACGCTGTAGAAGTTCGAAGGCCATGGAGCTGTTCATCCAAAACTGGGGTGTTGAGAGTCGGTGCCACCGATGCGTCGAGGACGCTCACGACTGGTGCTTCGTCAAGGTCACTCGGGGTGTGTCACTCGTGTGGCGTCCTGCAACTGATCGCTGTTGTTCACCAGCTCCAACGCAGAGCCTCGCGCTGCAGTGGACCAGACCGACAGACACGGACAGCAACCACCGTGACATGCATACACGGCAGCACTGACTGGTTTTAGGTGGCACTGTGGGCCATGAAGCCACCGCTATACAGCTCTAGGAAGCAAGAGTTGCTGCATCACCTTGGAGTTCCATCCTGAGAAGAAGCATTTCGCTCCTGCATCACCCGCGGTTCGCAATGGGCAACATGCCACAGCAGGACGGGTAACGTGCGCCACATTCCACCGATTCAATGTTCGTGAGTTTCGTCTCGTACGATGACCGACGGCATGTGCAAAGTGAAACGACGGCCACCTCGAGCCACTACTAGTAGCAAGAAGCTACGCACGGTGGAGGCCATCGCTACGAACGGAACAAGAAGCTACTAGTAGGCTACTAGTAACAAGGATCCCTCGGCCTATCTTGCTGCGGGTCCAGTCAGCAATGGCTGCCGCACTGCGGCGCCCGGTGAACTCTTCCTCGAGCGAAGAAGAAAAAACGTCCGTTCTCTGGGGCAAATTGTTGGGAGGGTTGGCTCACCATCCAATTCTGACGGACAAACAAGTTCAAACCCCCATGCAAACGTCCAGAGGGAGGAGTGCTGGATGCCAAAACGTTCACCAACTTATCAAGAACACCAACGATGCGGCTGGTGAAAGAGGATCTGCAGAAAAGTGACTTGATGACACACCATGGCAAAATCAGTGGCTCGAAGCACACTGGCACAGCTGTCACCTGCCAGTCGTGGAAGTCGTGCCTGTTGAGAGACTTTCAACTTGAAAAACCACGACTTCCACGTTGCAGTTGCGCTGGAGTTGCACTGGCCGTACACATTCGATTCGGTAAAAGGTGAGATGTTGGACCTGCTGTCGAGCTGAATTGGTTGTACTCCGGTGTCTTGTCACCTTTGCCCACAATAGACCTCTGCAAGCACCCAGTCAAATCTACAAAATACACACCGGCTTAAAATAAGCATCTTCTACGATCGCATCCGATTGCCATCCAGCTCTTTTTCCCACCATGTTGTATTATCATGCTCTTTGCTATTCTTTGTTCATGTTCCTTGCACGGTCACCAGTCAAGTCAACGGAATCAAGGAGCATAGCTTCCCTTCTGGAGCAAAAAGAGTCCAGGATAGGCAGAGATGCCAAACCTCGGATCCGTCGAATGACGACTTCGAATGGTTGAGTGCTGCCCTTGAGTAAGTCTGGTGACGTGAACAATTGCACAAACGAAGGCAAATGCTCAAACAGGAACTCAACATTGGCAATCTTCACGAATCTGGTTGTTTCCACCCTAAATGGATAGTGAAGGTTGTAGGGGATTCACCTGATTGTCCAGTTTTTACAACCTTGTGCCTTTTGACCAACTTCCTCAGAAATGGACCAGTTGAAAAACGCCTCTTGACCTCCCTCCAAGAACGAACATGCACTTCCATCTCCTTTTCAGAGTCGAGATGAGATGTCGCGGGTAGTTGAGAAGGTTACAAAGGACCCCATTGCTTGTAGCTTGGAGGCCATCGCTAGTAGGTTGAAGGACCTTTCGCGGCGTCCATTCATCCCATTCCTCCGGTTTTTTGAACCGTCGTGCTCCACAGGTCCACCGTTCCACAGGTCTCTGCCAGTGGGTGAAGAGCCAGGCGTCTCCGGAACAACCATTGTTTTACGAAAACAAAAAACAGATTCCACAAAGCCAGGTCAAGTATGATGCTTCAGTCTTTGAAGGCTAGGGTATATAAAAATTTGATGTTCTCCCTTTCACTCCACCTTTCTGTGAGAAAGAGGATGGCTTTCAATTCTCATGTTTTTCGAGGTCTTCTCAAAGATCCTGTCCTGCACCTAGTTGGGGGTGTCCCAACTCTGTCCCGTTTGAGGGCGGGTTCCCTTCCTCTGAAACAAGGAAGTTACCAGGGCTCCAATCATTTCCAGACATCCACGATATTGAACCATCAACGCCATAGAAATACCGGGTTCTGCAGCATCAATGATGCACAAGCTGGGGCCAGTGTTCTTTCTCCTGGGTTGCCACGCTCGTCAGCGATTTCCACTTCCATGCTCGCGTCCTGGGTATGATTGAGAGCATCCATTAAAGGGAACCATAGGGAACCTCTTTTCAGCAGCTAAATCATGCAATTTCAACATAGAAAGCCAATCTATGCCTCAACTCTGTTTGAAGAATCGCAAGTTGTGGTGGGATATTTTATGGATCTTTCTGAAGACATGGAGCTACTCCATGCAAGGCCATGTGAATCCATCAAAACAAGGCGGTTCTTTCTATGTGAAAAGCAGGCAAGGGGGCACCGATCTGGTGCATATTGGCCTACTGGGATGGCTGCCCACAACGTGCATGTATCATCAAAAGAATTGACCAAAACCTACTGGTTGGGGGCGTCAGTCCAGCCTCATAAAGGTCTCCGAGACCCAAAGAACTCCTACAACTCACTCCAAATAGAGTTTTCAGTCGGGTCAAAGGACGGCTTGAGGGACCATTCCAGGATCAAAGTGATGTGCAAAAGCGCCTGCCCGCGTCCGCTGTCAGATGAAGTATTGCAACAAAACAATCCTCCAAACAAAGAACGACTCATGAAACGTTTGGTGCTGAACTCCGTCCATCTCCTTCCAAACCTCCCTGTCAGCTTGAGCGAAAGAAATTGGTCACGTCCCTTGGGTCCCACCTGAAAATGTCAAATGTCAATATGGCATTGAATTGTTTCAATTTTGAGGGCATCCAGCAAATTTGCTTTGTTGTCTTTGAACTTCACGTACGTTAATGGAAAAGTTACTTTAACTCAATTTTAACTCCAATTCCTAACAAGTTTCATCAATATGACTTTTGTGTGTTTATGTGAATATATAGTACACACACACACACTTGGGAAAGGAGTTCGTACGAAATGTCATGAGCCACTAGAAGAGGCCTAAGTAACCAAGAACCTAAGAGTTCGCGTGTATGCAACGAGGTCCAACCACCAAGCTCGTTCGTTCCACAAGTTTGACAAATCCCAAAGATCAAAGAAGTTCAAAAACGAAGGAACGAGCGAAAGTTTGTCTTGAAATCCGAAGGCTCTAATCCAAAGCTGACTGCCACGCGCTGCTACCACGCGCATAACGGCCATCAATTCTTCTAGAAAGAATGGGACCAAGTGGGAAATGACAGTCAAAATAGGGCAGCAGATAGGTGACTTTGGCGTCCCAAAGTCATATCACGACACGATGGAGAGGTCTTCGTTGGGCAATGCTTTCCAAAGTGTCCATTGCCTCCTTGATTTCAAAAGTAAAAGGCCAAAAGGCACCTTCTGAATCCAAAGGTTACGCGCACGCGCGCGCACAAACACACACTTGTGCTTCTTTTTTTGGGCATGTTGCGTTTCCCAAGAGCTTATGTATGTATGTGTGTGTGTGTGTTTGTTTGTTTGCGTCGATTGTTGGTGTTTTGATGCAAACTATTTCCTTGTTAGCATGATGTTTGAAGGCCACATGACAGAAAATGATTTTGATAGTTCTTTTCATGCAAACATTAGAACATCTGTTATCAGAAAGCACGCAGCATTCGATGCTTGTCAACTATTCACAAATGCAATGTACATGATAAATCTATAGGGATAACTCTACTTTTGGTGTTATGCTCTTGGGTAGGCTTTGACTTTTGCCCATTTGCCAAGGACGTCTACAACCTTGGTGTTTTGCTCCCCCAACCTCTCAACCAACCAACCTCGTTCACATCTCTGGTCCGGCGAGACCAACGCCTTCATCCACCTATGTTAGGTAGGAAAGACATGGGATTTTGGAGAAGCTGAGAACGAGTAGACTAATAAACTAATAGCAATGGCCTTCAACCTGCTAGCGATGGCCTCCAACCTAGAAGCAATGGCCTCTACCTGTGTTAGGTAGGAGCTGGGAGGGAGTAGACTAGACTCATCACAAACCCCAATCGCCAGCGAACCGAAGTGGAGCGAATGCCGCTGTGAGTCAATCTTCGCGACCGCCACGCTGCCCTGGTGGTATCGGAAGGTGAAAAGTATGGTGACCCTGGTGGAGCTGCCCTGGTGCCGTAGAAAAACCTCCAGGGCAATGAAACAATTCCGCAGACCTACCACTTGTACCCTATCACCCAGACCTACCACTGACTGAGACCTTCTCAACCGCAAGTCCGACCTCCTTTTCTTCACAGCTGCCACTCTCAACAAGGCGAGGGTCGCTGGGTGCATTCCAACTTATGAAGTTGTTGGAGAAGGGTTTCGTTCCTTGCGAAAGAAACACCACCGCAGTTCTTCCGCAAAACACTTGCCGGGCGATAACGAATCAAGGCTCCCCAAGAAGAAAGTCGACTTACAGCAGAAACAGACCATTGTTTTGATATGACAGGAGGCTAGCAACAAACCCAGCATCACAACAGACTAGGTTCCTAGTAGCTTATTGTTACTAATAGCAAACATTGTTACTACTAGTAAGGCACCTGTTACTACTAGCAATGCACTTGTTACTAGTAGCTAACCAAGTCACCCCTTCCGCATCGACCCCAACCGCTCAGTGCAACCCGCCCGACGTCCTTCGTGCCCCCCCGCCTGCAGCTCCGCCGCCGCTCGACGGACTTCCGGGTCCAAGCTCCGGGAATGACCACCTGCGGCTGCAATCATGAAGTCAAAAGGACCTTCAATCCGTGTCAATAGAAAAACAATAATACATATATATATATATGAAAATGTCGCGACTCCATGACTGCATGAGCGCTGTCACGCTGATGATAGAAAGACTCCCAGTAAAACATAGACTCTTCGAACGTGCTTTAAGCAGGTCAACTAGGTGATGAGGATGGAAAACTCCACAAATGGATATTGCTTGGCTTGTTGTGTGCTGAAAGGAGGCTTGCTAAGAGTTGCTGGGAGTTTGATGATCCCCCAAAATTTCTGAGATTGGATACGGATCACTCTAAGCCCGCCACACCAAGGTGCATAGAAGAAGAGCAAAAGCCTTCCCAGCTGGAAAAAGGCTACTTCAAGCCGTGCGCTTCACTCTGTCACTCTGTCAACCTGTTTCCCGTTGTGCTTGGACCCCCTAGCACAGTGTGTGTGTGTGTCCAACTCCTGTTGTTCGTAGTTGCAGAGATGCAGAGCCCCACCCCGGGATGATCGAAACTCATCCGACATGGTTCAAATGAAGAACTATATATGTGTGATAAAGATCTTCCTTCCGAAGTAGCGTCCAAGTAAGGTACGGTGCCGGGTTGTCACAGTTGAGGCATTGCTCAAGTGAGGTATGTTCCACATGTCCATGCAACTCTTCACCTTTAGCAAAAACTGACACCAATGGCAGTGGAGCCTAGCTCACGAATCGACTGTCCCACAAGGGCTGCAAGATCAGCAACGAAACACGGGCTGCTGGGTCCGTGTGCGCAGGGATGCTCATACTGCCCACTCTCCCACTCTCCCCACTCTCCCACCTGGGGTAGGCCCGCATGGCCCAGGTGAAGTTCTGTCCATCGAGCTCCACGACCTGTGGGAGAGTATCATACTCTCCCTGCCGACGAAGTGGAACATGGCCTCTGGAAAGACCGTTTTCCTTTACAAAGCAGGGGTTTTTCCACTTCCACTTCTTCTAAAATGCTGGGAACATCCTCCGAAGATGCGCAAAAGGTGGATGCGAACCGATCCTCATGCGAACCTGCCATCCAACGGAGACAACACAGTTCAAGAATCTGGACAAGATAGGTTTCTCAATGCCGAGCGAATCTAGTACTTTCGACGATCGAAGGATGTCAATGATCAATACCATCGATGAGTGCAAGGAGTCAAGGCTTTTCGTCGAGCGGGTCATTTTCGTCGAGGGTGTCTTCAGCCATGCCCGCAACAGCAGAACAGCAAAAACAAACAAAAACCCTCGCGAAGCCTCCTCTGAGTTAGCCAGAAAGACTGCAGCCAACCAAAGGCATCGCACAGCTTGGCCCATGAGGGGTCGAAGAGAGGGAATGGATCATGGAATTCATGGGAATCCTGGTATATAATTTGGCCATCATCCCTCGCTGAAAACCATTCTCCGTATCGTATCTTGTGACTCACGCCCAGAAGATCTTCGACATCTGGAACCGGACATCAGAAGAAATTCCGAACTCGGAAGCTCTCTTGCGGGAGGATTTTTTTGGGAGACACATGAGATTCGAGCCGAACTCGGCTGGCTCATTAAGGCACTCACAAATGATCCATTAGGTTGGAGGCCATCGCTCTTAGGTTGGACGCCATCACTAGTAGGTTGGGCCATCGCTAGTAGGTTGGAGGCCATTGCTACTGCATGTTTTTTCTTTGTCAAAGGGCGCAGCCGGCAAAGGCCGGCTTTGCCCAGAATCTCCCGAAGTGATTCCCTGTGACGCACCCCTACCCCAACCTAACGGTCATCGCAAGACCTTTTCCCTCAGCGGGTTGATCCGCTTGAGCCACCGTCGGTGGCAGGTCAACGAGAAATGCAAAAGGAACCTCTTGATCAAACGATCGAATGGTGACCTACGCTCAAGTTCGACATCCCTCCCAACTTATCATTGATCAAGAGGCTCAAGAACTCAGTCAACTGCTGCTGGTATTCGGACAGCAGTCGCTGCTGGGACGCATGATGGCTGCGTCACTTGTATGCCGGATCCGTCTTCCGGCAAGTCAACTCCTCCTGTACATCTACGAGACTCAGCCAGCCGCTGCGCAAGAACTGGTGCAAAGCGTCGTTCGCCTTCAGGGGGTCCAGCTTAGTGAGGCTGTCCACTAGCATCTTCTGGTGCGGAACCCATCGCACCATCGAGCGTGTCTCCTGGAGGTCCTTCAGGATGATGGCAAGCTCCAAGGCGCTCTTTCTGTCCTGCTTCCCACTGGGGTTCTCCCTGAGCAAGCAGTCAAACAGCGACTTCGCCCCCGCATCACCAGCATGTGTGGGCTCAAACAGTTCCTCCAGGAGGCTAGCTGAACATCATGATATACAGCGTCTCTGTACATCACCTGAAGCCAGTCGACTTCGTTCACGCCCTGCAGCATCGCCTGCGTCTCCCCACCAAACGTAGAAAACACCTTGCGCTTGAGGCGAGAGGAGCGCCAGGTGATTGGTGAGGCCCGTACTGCTGCCTTCCCTTGCGGAAGAGCCCCCGCAGTCAGGACCATCCACGCCCCCTGAGTTGCATCCATAGGCAAGCCCTCTGCATCCACCAGGTCCGTGCCCTGCATGTTAATGCCGCCCGCATCAGAGACAGCGATGAAGCACATCTCCTCGGGATGGAAACGCCAGATCTTCATGGGGCGCTCTGCTGTCGACCTGAGGAAGTTGACGAACCGATTCACGATGATCACATCCCCAATGGTCGCTCTTGGGAGGCGACTGGCCATCAGTGAGGCAATGCCCGCAGCTTCTGGTCGACTCTCTCTTCCAACCCAGTTGATCTTAAAGACCAAGGAGCGAAGTGCCTGGAACTCCTCCTGTGTCAGAGGCTCGCTGTGCTGTCCTCTCCGTCCCTTGGGAAGTTGTACTGGGTGGATCTGCTCCTTGATGTATCTGGTCTTGGAATGTGTCGTCCGGCATATTCTGCCTCACCCTTCTCCCACTTCCCGAAGTGGAACCGTTCTGTCATTGACTTACGCAAGGCCTCATAGTGAGCCGGCGTAGCCGCCACAATGAAGTCATCGACCTCCACAAGCACCGGGGCGACGCAATGGCCGTCATGAAACAAGGAATACCAGCAGGGCTCGATGAGGTTTCTCTCGAAACCCAAGTCGTGGCCACCGTCCGGCGCCACTCAGCAGGAGCGTCATCTAGCCCGTACACCGGGACCACGATCTGAATGAGCGCTCCTGGAGGGAGATGAAGTCCCTCGCAGGGCTCGGCGAAGAGAGGTCCACGCTCTCGTTGAAGTGGTCGACTCTGGCAGAATTCTTGACGTCGGAGAAGGCGCAAATCATCTGCAAGTTGAGAGCTGTCTGGGAAAGAGCATCATTCCTTCCCCTTGTGGTGTAGGAGCATAGGTGCTGAGCCACTGAGTGTCCGGATCGACATGCCCATGTATGCACCAGCGACTCTTGGCCTTCCACGAGTGTAGCTCCGGCTGCGGCTTCTTTCTCCTGACCATCCTTGAGGAGAGGATTCGATCAGGATACTTCTTTCTCATGTCGTTCGCCTCCTTGCCCATGAGAACCTTGATGGTGCCCGTCTTCTCCACTGCCGTCCACTCCACATCGTCGGATTCGTCAAAGAGAACCCTCTCCTCGGCAGTCAGGTCCTTGAGGGAGATCTCATCATTTCGCTTTGCCATGAAGTTCCAGGACCCCTCCGAGCTCACTGTCAGGATCTGGTCTCCGAGCTGGTAGTTGAAGAAGGAGCCGCTCCATTCCTGGTGGTCGTGGTCCTCGGGAATCACGTTGCGGCAGTAATAGTTCTGGCGGAGATTCTCGAACTCGGAGACCTGACGCGAGACTCGCCCATCGGACCCCAAATCTTCAGCCGGTGTCAAAGAGGACGAAGCTGCTGCTGGATGATGTTCTGGAGATAGCTCTCTCGGGATACGGCTGAGTAGTCGATCGACTGGTGTTCCAGGAGCTCTAGTGTGCGTCTCCTCCAGGCTGTCTGTTCTGGCAACTTTGCTGGGGGGGCTCCGGAATGACCTCTGGGCTTGCGCCGGAGTCGGCAGAAACTTCGCGGAGTAGCTCATTGATGTCATAGTCTTCTGCCGGTGCCATAGTTGGAGGCTCCGAGGCTGGTTCATTGATTGACTGTCGTCTGGACGGTACTGGAGTGAGTCCTGGAGGTCGAGATCTTCATCCTCCGGAACTGGAGGAAGCTGTTGCCGTGGTGCTGGGGTGATGTTTGGTATCAACCCTGGAGGAATCCACTGAGACTGGCCGGACTCGTTCGAGGATGGTCCACTGTGTTCTGACTGATCGGACGCACCAGGTCCTCTTGCACTGGAGACTTCCACCGGATGTCCAAGGGGAATGCCCTCCTCTTCACGTTGGACTGGACCATAAGCCTCTTCTCCTGTGGGAGGTCCTTCTCGAGAGACATCAACTGTTCCTGCATGTGTTCCAGAGACAACCTGTCGAAGTAGTTCTCCCAGCTCAGGATTGGAGATGAGATCTCGGCCCAAAAGCTCGCTAGGAAGGGCAGCTCGAAGTTGTTCCCGGGAGCATCGCCAGAGCCTAGTCCTCATGCCCACGTAGACTGTTCCGTTGTTCCTGGGCCCACCCATCGACTTCGAAGATGCAGATCTTGATTCTGCTTGGCCCTCCTGAACACATAGACCCACTGCCCAGGCGCCCAGTGTCGCTGTTGGTGAGTTGCCGCATGCACTGACTTCCGAATGGCTTCAGTGCTAGATTGTTGCATCGCCAGCTGTCGAGCTCGCTCACGGATCTGATGCCGTCGTCGATATTCTCCTGCTGCTTCATCGATGGCCATGGGGTCGTTGTAGGCATCATGCATGCCATGTAGAGCCAACTCGTCCTCCGCCAGAAGTTCTCCTGGAATCCGAGGTAGCTCCCCGAAGACCAATTGTGCAGGAGTGTATCCGCCTCGGCACAGCCAGCGATTTTTGACGGAGGTGAGGGTCGCCAAGAACTCATCAATCTCCTCCAAGGTCTGCAAAGTGCACCGTCCTCCATGTAGCTCAGCATCCAGACGGTTCTTGAGCCATCCACCGTGCCTCTCTGCCTTGCCGTTCTGCCAAGGGCATTCTGGAAGGATAACGTGTTGCAAGACCCCGCACAGCTCTAGGCCTCTCTCGAAGGCGCCCTTGAACTCATTGCCACTATCGCAAATGATTTGTTGGAGAAGGCCAAAGTACCGCTGCTAGGACTCCACAAAGAGTTTCCAAGCCGGAGTGCCGCCGCGTGTAGTGCTCATCGGTGCTCTGACGGCAACCTGGTAAGAGGTACCCGCACAGATCATGTTCAAAATGGGTACCCGTTGCTCCTTGAACTGGATCAACAGAAAGTCCACACACAGAATCTTGTTAAAGGCAAATGTCTTTGGAAATTGAGCCCTCCTCCTCACGTCGGGGCCCTGCTTGAGGTTTTTTTTCCACGAGTGCGGACGCCGTGTGGGCGGAGTGCCCAGGTCATCATTGAAGGGGAAGGAAGCACAACATGATGAGGGGAAAAGAACACAAGCAACCCCAAAACCAAACAAAAACACCAAACAAAAACCAGAACCCAGAACAAAAACACCACCAAAGGCCAGAGGCCGTTTCTCCCTCATCTAAAAGTGTTTCCTCTGTACCAAGGTGAGACATGTGAGAAAGACTGCGAACTAACTAGGGGCCTGAATTCACTGTGAAAGTGGGACGGCATGGTCGGCGCAAGAGCGGAGTGCAGCAAAGCCTATCAAAGGGGCTTCGCCCCACCCACCAAGCTGTGACCAAGGAGGCCACTGCATCGAATGGCAAACCGATGATCAGGTACTATGTAAGACCTGCATTGTTTATTGTCAGCCAGTCTGATCCTTGCCCAGGGGAGTCAGTGATTGCTCTGCCTAGCAAGCCATGGAAAAAGCCCATCTCGTTGCACAACCCTTTCAACTGATTGCACAACAGAGACGAGAGGCATATCAATTGTCAGGCAGTGGAGGCAGAGACAACGAAAGCGGTTTGCTGACGAAGGTGATGCCATCCCCCCCCGTAGGGAGGTCACCTTTGCACCCCTTAGCAGACAAGGAGTGCCATTGGGGTACTCTCTGTTTCAAAAAGAGAGAGCGGCACTGAGTTGCAAAACGTCTCCTGTTGCATGCAAGGCCCGGGTGAGACAGGTGAAACATGGACCTATCCTAGCATGGTACTTGTGCCTCTTTGTACAGCAATGGTCATGGCGTGGTCGCTGCAAGGAGAACTAAGGTTCGTTTTGGCAACCTTCCATTGCCATTCTCTACCGCCCGCCTATAAGGAGCGAAGCCGAAAGGATGGTTTAGCCTGAGCTTTCTTGAGCTTGCCTAGCACAGGTGATCGAAGTGGCTGGGGAGCAATGCACCACTACTGTTGTCAAAGCGTTGTCAGCCTACGGTGGGATGCAGACTTCTTGCTGCGAGGTGCACTTGAGAAAAGCTTCTTGCTTTATAATTCGCAAGTTTTGGGAAAGGCTGAGTTGTTGCAGTTGTGCGCAGTGTGCAAAGGTTGAACCCAAAGTTTCACGGACTTTCGTTTGGGCCAAATCCACCGTTCGCAGCTGCTGGCGACTTCCGCACGCAGCCGTTCCTATCCTGTGAAAGTCTGACGGCAGACAGAGTGCAACGACACCTGCCTCCAAGAAGCAACAGTCAGGCAGACTCCGGTTTGGCACAGTGGAGCCTTGCCCTTTCTCACCGAGGTTGAGGTGCTGGAGGGCCGTGCATCCTTGAAACACACGGAGCCTCAGTTGTGCTTGGGGGCAAGTACATTGTCAGGGCACTGCGTCACTCTGTTCGAGTTAGGGAGCAACATTCCTCGAACACCTCAGGGCCGAAATGTTGGCAGTCCGGAACAATGTCTACGCGCAAGGCTCGGCAGCATCTGAACGCACCATGCAGCAGACTGACTCGCAGTTGGACCACTTGTAGCTGTCGACAGCTTCTCCATGCTGCTTCTTGCCCGAACTTGGCTTCTCTGTTGAACATATTTGCAACCCCTTCCGATGCATACACCCATTGTAAGGAACAGCATTCCGCAAAGGCTTTGTATCCAAAATCTCGACAACCAGGAGCCAAGACACTGTTTAGTAGTTTGCAGTCACGGAAGGCGTTGTCGGAAATGCCTACAACAGTGGCCGGCAGTTTGACAATGCGGAGCTGTCGGCAATTTTGCCAAGCCTCTGCTCCAATGAGCCTGATGCCTGACTCTACACTGACGTGTCGCAGACGTGGAACCCCTGCAAAGGCCCCTTCTGGGACGATTTCTTCTGGGTTCATAGGGACATGAACGGCTAGCGGAACATGATGGATAGGGCAACCTTCGAGGTGTTCTTGTGATGGCAGGATAACACTGCAGTTCTTGAAGACAATGGTGTATGCCATGCCTTGCTGTAGCTTGTCCCAGATTGGGTCCTCAAGGTATGTCTGTGTGGCAGTTTGCAGAAAGTCGATGGAGCACCCAAACACTTTGAGATCAGTAACTGAGGCCAGATAGTCCATAACCTGGTCCTCTAGATCCTCAAATCGGTCAAACTTTGCAACACTGAGAGAGACCTTAAAAGTCACCCCCGAAAGCGTGGTCAGCACCAGGGAGCATTCCATGACCGGCTCCATTTCAGGGGGAGTGCTAATCATGGATGAATCGTCGAGCTCCATGTGCGGCAGACTATTTGCAATTATTGTTTGAGCCAAAAGTGTCTGAGTCTGCTCATGGGCTGTTCCTAAGGCCAGGGATGTTTCCTGAAGATAGATGCTAAGGTACCCACCTTGAGCCTCTTGTGGACTGGCATGATGTTAGGAGTACTCGTGGTATAGCTCCTCGTCAAAAGCGTCCGAATCGGGTCCTTCCGCGGGGAGCAGCTCTACCCACAGGGGTTTTTCAAATTTGTCACACATAAAGAAAGCATTGTGCTCTGCCTGCACCCACTGTTCAATGTCACCCCAATCCAGGGGGGTAAATCGTTGCAGTTGCTCACACCCGCAGAATGCACGGTTGCCTATGTCACTGAGCTCCGTCGGGATGACAACTTCTTGCAGCGCAACACAATTAAGGAAAACTTCTTTGCCAATTTGCGTGAGTCGTGGAAATCCCACGCAAGCTTTTTTTTCCACGAGTACGGACGCCGTGTGGGCATGGTGCCCAGGTCATCGTTGAAGGAAGGGAAGAAAAGACAGATGGTGGAGAAAGGAACGAAGACCCCAAAAACCAACCCAAAACCAAACACCCAAGCCCGCAGGCCGACTCCACCATCTTGTAGTCTTCCCTATACACTAGGTGAAACGTGTGAAACTGAGACTAGTGACACCTAGTGGGCCTGAATTCGCAAAAGAAGAGGACTGCAGCGCAAGCTGTGTGCATGGAAAGCCGCCTAGAAGGCTTCAAACGGGCTTTCCTTACCAAGTGTTGGTGACCAGCGGCCACACCACAGTGTGGCAAAACAAGGTCACTTTGCAGGTCAGGAGTCTCGCAATGCTCCAGCAGTGGTTGTAATCAGGCCAACCGAATGTGCGAAGATCAAAGCAGCAATCCATGGAAAAGACCATACTTGTAGCACAACCCGTTCAACCGGCGGCGCATACAAGGACAGTTACATGCTGCCAGACAGAATTCAATTACGGCGGTGATTCCTAGCGAGAGAAGCCTGCAGCTAGGGGTGAATCGGGCACCACCTCCCCGTGGGGAGGCAGACCCAACACCCTTCGGCACTCAACGGTGCCAAAAGGGGATGTCACTTGAGTCTGTGCGGCGCAGTTTAATGGCAAAAGGTGAGAGGTGCGTGCAAGGCCCGTGTGAAACCTGTGAAACATTGAGCTCTCCTAGCATGATATCTGTACCTCTTTGTACAAAATTGGTCGTGGAAATCCCACGCAAGCCTTCTCCTCTCACACGGAAGTCCGACATGTTCTAGTTGAACCTTTTTTTTTTCCACGAGTGCGGACGCCGTGTGGGCATGGTGCCCAGGTCATCGTTGAAGGAAGGGAAGAAAGGCAGATGGTGGAGAACGGAACGAAGACCCCAAAAAACCAACCCAAAAACAAACACCCAAGCCCGCAGGCCGACTCCACCATCTTGTAGTCTTCCCTAAACACAAGGTGAAACGTGTGAAACTGAGACTAGTGACAACTAGTGGGCCTGAATTCGCAAAAGAAGAGGACTGCAGCGCAAACTGTGTTCATGGAAAGCCGCCTAGAAGGCTTCAAACGGACTTTCCTTACCAAGTGTTGGTGACCAGCGGCCACACCACAGTGTGGCAAAACAAGGTCACTTTGCAGGTCAGGTGTCTCGCAATGCTCCAGCAGTGGTTGTAATCAGGCCAACCGAATGTGCGAAGATCTAAGCAGCAATCCTTGGAAAAGACCATACTTGTAGCACAACCCGTGCAACCGGTGGCGCATACAAGGCCAGTCACATGCTGCCAGACAGAATTCAATTACGGCGGCAATTCCTAGCGAGAGAAACCTGCAGCTAAGGGTGAATCGGGCACCACCTCCCCGTGGGGAGGCAGACCCATCACCCTTCGGCACACCACGGTGCCAAAAAGGGGATGTCACATGTGTCTGTGCGGCGCTGTTTAATGGCAAAAGGTGAGAGGTGCGTGCAAGGCCCGTGTGAAACCTGTGAAACATTGAGCTCTCCTAGCATGATATCTGTACCTCTTTGTACAAAATTGGAAATGTCGGACATCAACAGCGGGAACTAAGGTTCCCCCTGGGCATCCTTCATTGCCACTATCTACCACCCGCCGTGTAGGAACGCAGAACTAAGGTTCTCGCTCCTCTCGGCTCACTTCGCAGCGGATGGCGAGAAGAGGTCATGGTTCTACTTGGTGTCTGTGCATTTTGCTTGCCGTATATGCCTGGAAATCATCCTTTTCTGATGCTCTAAACTGACACTTGGCTCAACTCACTGCTCACGTCGCACTTGCTTCTCTCCTGGCTCCGAAGCATAGCTTCGTTGAGGCTGGTGCTAGATAGTTTGTGTCGCTCAAGGTCATGTGCGTGATAGGTCATCGAATGCTATGGTGCCGAAAACTTGCATCTCGGGGCGACCACGTCCTGCAGCATTTGACACCTAAACCAGTGACCGACTGCTGTGTCTGGCAGGTGGACGATTTGCCGTTGTCGACATCACCGCCATGCCGAGACCCTTCTCTATCCGACAGCCTCTGGGCACTTACTCCGCGTATAACGGAGGGCAACTATGGTTAGTGACTCGTGTTGAGGAGTACTGTTTCGCAGTTGCTGGCCTACTCCGGACCCGAGCTAAGGCTCGCACCCAGACCCTAACAAAATTGATAGCAGGGCCACGACAGCTGTGGATGGAGGGATGATCCTCTATCCTAAGCCAGGGGTGTAGCCCATGTCTGGGATCATGTGCAGCCAGGGTGGCCATTTCATGGCCGGACAGATGGCAAAAGCATTTTCTTCAGCATAAACCCCATGCCATCTGCGTGTTCCGGGCATTTTGACCAGCCTCCGAAGGGCAGTGCAGTCCAAGAAAGCCCTACTTCCAATATACTTGAGAGCAGGCGGAATGGCAAGCTCAACAAGGGCGGCACAGTTCATAAAGGCTTTAACTCGGATTGTATGAAGGGTTGTCGGTAGGAAGACTTCCCGAAGGCTAGTGCAGTGGCCAAAGGTGAATTCCGGAATTTCTTCAATCATGGTGTTACGGAGGTCAACACTGTTAAGCAGTCGACAACTGTCACAAGCGTGCGCTCCTATGGCTACAAAGTGCTTTGGGAGAACAAGCGTGTAGATGCCTGTAGAGCTGAGGCAACCCGGAGCTAGCTCTCTGGTCCTGTCTTGCTGGGTTAACCCGTTCAATTCAGACCGGGGGGATGGAACCTCGCTCACGGTGACCTCTGCAAGGTTGATGCACCCTTGGAAGAGGTATTGCCCGAAATTGGTTTCCCCGCTGAACACGTTTACAGCTCCACCCGATGCATACACACGCTGCAAGGAACAACATTCCGAAAAGGCTTTGTAACCAAAATCGCGACAACCCGGAGCCAAGACACTATTTAGGAGCTTGCAGTCCCGGAAGGCATTATCTGCAATGCCGACCACTGTGGCCGGCAGTTTGACAATGCGGAGTTGCCGGCAACCTTGCCACGCCTCTGCTCCTATGAGCCTGATCCCTGACTCGACGCTAACGTGTCGCAAGCGTGGCACACCTGCAAAGGCCCATTCTGGGACAGTTTCTTCTGAGTTCATCGGGACATGAACAGCTAAGGGGACTTGATCAATAGGATAACCACCGAGCTGTTCTTGTTCTCGCAGGGTAACACTACAGTCCCTAAAGACAATGGTGTATTCTCTACCCTGCTGCAACTTATCCCAAATTGGGTCCTCTAGGTAGGTTTGCGTGGTCGTGTGTAAAAAGTCAATGACGCACCCAAAAACTTGGAGGTCAGTGACCGAGGCCAGATAATCCATAACCTGGTCTTCTAAATCTGTAAATCGGTCGAACTTGGCGACACTGAGAGAGACCTTAAAGGTTACCCCCGAAAGCGTAGTCAGCAACAGGGGGCATTCCATGACTGGCTCCTTTTTGATGGGAGTGCTATTCATGGATGAACTGTCAAACTCTTTTTGCGGCAGGCTATTTGATATCATTGTGCGAGCCACTGGTGTCCAGTCTGCGCATGGGCTGTTCCTACGGCCGGGGCTGGTTCCTTAAGACAGATGCTAAGGCACCTACCTTGAGCCTCTCATGGCCTGGCATAAAGCTAAGGGTACACATGGTTTAGCTCTTAGTCAGAGCGGTTGGCATGGCAATGTTCATGGCAGTGTAGCTCCTTAAGATCTACCCTGGACTGGCATGATATTGGCAATATTCGTGGCTGAGTTCCTCGTCAAAGGCATCAGAATCTGGTCCTTCCGCGGGGAGCAGTTCTAGCCAATGAGGTTTTTCAAATTTGTCGCACATAAAAAAGCATTGTGCTCTGCCTGCACCCACTGTTCAACGTCTCCCCAATCTAGGAGGGTAAACCGTTGCAGCTGCTCGCACCCGCAGAAGGCACGGTTGCCTATTTCACTGAGTTCTGTCGGGATGACAACTTCCTGCAGCACAACACAATTAAGGAAGGCTTCTTTACCGATCTGTATTAGGCGAGGTGGAAGCCATATGCACTGCAACGCTACACAGTGGGCAAAGGTGGAAGAGAGCAGGGCTGTGATCTCTGTGCTCATGAGGTTGACTTCCACTAGACTTTTGCAATTTTCACAGGCCCTCGGCCCGATGTTGTGAAAGTCATGCGGCAAGCACAGCTGCTCAATGCCTGCTCCACAGAATGCGCCTTCAGGCAGTGCTCGTGGTTTATTCGTACGATCCGTGTTAAAGGTGACCGTTGCAAGCGTGAGGCAACTCTCAAAGGCATATCTGCCAAGCTGCGCGCCTGGTGCCAGGACGCTGCTGTCCTCTGTGTCGCACTTGACCCCAACGCTGCCTAGGGAACAGCACTCAGCGAACACCCTTTGTCCATAGTGGACACACCCTGGTGCAGCAACCTGACGCAGCACATAGCACCCCATGAAAGTCCCTTCCGCCAGACTGACGACCGAAGTTGGAAGCTTGACAATCTGTAATTGCTGGCAACTCTGCCAGGCCGCAATTCCTATATGTTGGATGCCAGTTGCCACTTCTACGTGTCGGATTGATGGTGCCGCGTAGAAAGCTCTGTCTGCAATTTCCCCTCTCGGGTTGGCCGGGACACGAACAGCTTTGGGGTAGCTCTCCTTGCCGTCATCTTGGAACTGCCAGATGGAATGCCCATCTACCATGCAGGGACGAACAACAATTTGGAGCTGCGGTCGGTGCAAGAGCTCAGTGCGGAATGCCTCTGGCAGGGGTCGCTGCGTTTGGAGGTTGAGCAACTCTAATTCACAGCCAAAGACATCTAGCTCAGACACTGTCGGCAGAAAGCAGAGGATGTCATCTTCAAGCTCCGCTATATCCTCATAGTGGGTGAGGTTTGCTTGCATCGTATATTCCGTGCCAGTTACGGTAACCAACTCAAGGTTAACCTCAAAGCGATCTTGGGGGGGGCGGCATTGCTATGCAGGTGCTTGGTTTGCTTGAGCCAAACAACTGTGGTACAGGAGGTGTGTCCTTTGTAATGTCATAGTGGCAACTACGCCCCAACAGAGAAGGTGACTAAGGTCACCCATCTCATGGCGGAGGTGGCGCGACACAGAGGCTGTTGTTGTGTGGGGGGACTCTTGATGAGGACTACACTACTGCCACCACCCGTAGGACCACCCTGAGGGCGAAGGTGGGGGGAAGGCTTGCTGTGCCAGGAAGACCCTGCTGCAGTTGTGGAACTTCCTGCTTCAATGCGGCGGGCTTTGTTACTTGGATCGGCGGTTTCCTGACTGTAGCCCATGTGATCCCTGAGTGCCTGCTTATGGCTCGCGAGTTGGAGCCTGAACGTGGGGTTCCCAGTGAGCCATCTGCAGAGCTCATCCCATTTCTCTTCGGAGTAGTGAATCGTGCCATATTGGTTGTATGGACGATCTGCCATCTTCGGAGTGAGAGGATATCCTTTGCAGTAGTAGACACTGAGGATAGGACTAGGGACCTTAGTCAAGCTGAAACGGGTAGATATCAGATTCCACCCTTTGCGGGACATGGCATTCTGAGCCCGGAGGTCAACCACTGTGCTACCACTGCGCTTTCTGCACCGTTGTCCCCTTGCTCGAAATTGCCTGGCGCCGTTGCTAGTCCAGTGTGGCCTATGCCAAAACTTCCATACCCCTTGGCAAAGGCATAGCTGGGTTCAACAGTCATGGCCTCGTCCTCTGTGGCTTCGTCTGCTTCGTCTGCCTGCGTTTCTACCGTTCCCACCGGCACTGGGAGAGCAAGTCGTGGCGACCGTTCTGCTGACTCGGTGTCATCTGAGCAGAGTCTTCTTCTGCTGGCTGATCAGCTGTGGGATTTCTGGCTGTTGCCAGATCTCTCCACCCGGGGATTTCAATGCGCATTCGCAGTTGCAACAGGGAGGGAAAAGCGAAGGCTTGTCCCAAAGACGGGTCAAGGGCTCCACTAGAGTGCGCTCTTTCGACCCAGGAAGTATTCGGCATGCCGGGGTTCGATCATAAACACTGTCTTTGGTGTGCACCCCCACTGCGATCAATGGGTTGTCTTCAGCCCCCTCTTCTTTTGGCCGATATCCATAGCCCCCCTTCACCTCCGCTGGCTTGAAGCCCTGTTGCTCCATGGATGTGACCAGGTCAGGCAGGATCTGGACTGGTAGATAAACAAACAGGTCATTGGTAGGCAGCGTTTGTTCTCCATACTCCATCTCCCTGACGAAGGACATGATGACAGTGCGCATGAAGGTGAGGGCATCTACATCTTTTTCTTTTGTGGTCTGCGATTTTCCTTCCCTAGCTTGGGCTGCTCCTGTACTCTGATCTCTGTGTTGATTGTCGAAGGAACAGCACCTCGCAATGAAAGCTAGGAGGCCATATTGCTAGAAACGAGGGTTTGCATAGAGAGCAAGCTGCTTCTGTGGAATGAAAGGGCATGCTGGGTGCCCATTTTTTACGAAAGCAAAGAGATTAGACAGAGGGGCAGCGAAAGCTTCACTGATGAGGAGAAGATCGCCGATGTAGGCCTGGTTGATCTCATCTGGAATGTCTGTAAACGAGGAGCCATGGAGAGCTTGCTCAGTCACTCTCCTCCAGAGGAACGTGCGGACAAGGCGGTTGATTTGCTTACTGGAGACAGCAAGCCTCGCCATCGGCCATTCTCTAGGCAGGTCACTGTAGATCTGTCTGGAGGGGAGCGGCACCTTTTGCCCGTGAGCTTCTCTGGTGGCTCCCGCTGCCTTTTGATAGTTGTACAAAGTCTGCATGGCTCTCTGCTCGGATTCCAGCTGGAGATCAGTGGCGGCTGTGCCTCCGCGCTCTGCTTGCTCTTGATCACTGACAATATCAATTTCTGTCATGGCTTCTGGGCGCTCTTGCGCTGAGCTAGGGCAGTCAGGTGGCGTCTCTGGGTTTCTGCGTGCTGGGGTCTCCTGCCTTGGAGCGCTTCGACTGGCTAGATCATTCAGCGTGGCCGGCGGTTGCGCATGTTCTGGAACGCTGTCGAGCGGTTGCCTGGATGTTGAGGCAGGTGATTTGCGTGACTTTTTTGGTTGTGCTCTCCCAGTGCGATGCAATGGCTGAGGAAGCCACACAAGACGTCGTCCTGGTCCACAGCTCCCCATCTGAGTCGCCCACTTTCCCGAGCACAGAGCAACCAGAGGACGATGATGCCCATATGGAAGATACTGGGTGATTGCCCGGCCTGCCGGATTCTCCTTGTGTACTACTGCGATCTTAAGGTGCGTGGTAAGAGCCAGCCAGGCGAGTAGAAAGGTCAGGGATGGGGTCTTGCCTGCACCAAAGACTCCCGCTACTGCAAGGGTAGATCTGCCAGATCTGAGGGCAAGCGCGAGGCTGGCAGCCATCGACACTATGTGCCCGTTGTCATGTCGGGCAGCAGTGCCTAGTGCCACAGCGAAGCTGGCAGCTTGGGGACAGTGTTGCATCGTGCTGCCAGAGGTCAGTAGCTGGGAGAGAGCATGCAGACTCTGCAGTAGGACTACTGTGCACTCTAACTGACACGGAATGGGTACTTGGCCGGGAATACCCAGTACTGTGGGTTTGTGCTCTGCCGCCAAACAGGCCATTTGCAATAAATGGTCGGCAGTGACTGTGTCTTCTGCTTCCGCAATGGCCAACACTCGGAGCTTAGTTGCTCGAGGTTCTAGCACGCATAGGCCCAGGTGGGAACGCCCATGGCGCTGGGCACGCTAGTCCAGTTTCGGTTGGTGTGGGCAGTGGCACGAAGTCCTCCGGGAACGGTACTAGGGCAACATCCCAATGCCGAGGACTGCTCAGCCGACGGAGTTTGTCACTTGGCGATTCATCCCCTTTTCGTTTTCGAGAGGGAGACACAAAAGCCAGCAAGAGTGCCAAGACTGAGCAGCATGCGCCGTGTTCTTCCAGAACGATCCGATAGGCCTTCCCAGCTTGCGAGCCCATATGCACTGTGCTTCGAGGGACTGCTGGCGAGTTGTTCGAAATTACAACTTTGGAAGTGCACTGGGCAAAAAATAGCTGCTTGCGACCCCGAAGGAAAGGCTATGCGATATTCATGCATGCCTTGTAACCCCGTAGCTGTCGGAGTGACATCCACAACTGAGCCAAACTTGCGGACAGTGGGACTGCTCCACAGCTCTTTCTTTGTAGCAGCCTCATCGACAAATGTGAGTTGCGGGAGGAACAGGGCTAGGATGACAAAAACCTCTCGGAATGGGATTGGTGCTAGCAGGTCTCGGGCCATTTCTGTCAGCCATTGAGCACACGCACTTTGATTACCTCTGCCAACCCGAAAGTTTTTCAGCAGTAGCGCATGTGCTTCTTCCATGGAGTCGATTTGTTGTCCGGCCACACAGCTTTGTAGCAGCACAAGCAATTCCTGGTCAGGGCGGTGGAGATTGGACACCAACAAGCTGATAGCGCCTTCCCAATCATCGCTCGTCATGGCCGTTTCGAATCGAATCCAGGAGGCAAGGCGCATCGGCGCGGCAATTCGATCGCGGCGAGGAACAACATCCGGGTGCGTGAGCTTTAGTGAGGCAAGACTAACTTTGCCTGTAGGGAGTTGGCACTGAAGCCAGTGCCAATAGCAGTGCTTGTGCTTGCCCATCCATCTTGCAGAGTCTGTCACATACGTGATGTGTAAGGATCGTTGCAACATGTCGAGCTCGTTCTCTGTCGGCTTCCAGTCACACAGACAATCCTCAGCAGCATGGACAAGATAGTAATTGTGCCTTTCAGGTTCTGCAGTGGCTACGAGTGCTGCTAAGACACTCTTCGGCATCGCAATGGCGCCGAGGCGCGCTGTGGTCTGACTGGCTGGCCAGAGGCAACGAATTGCTAAGGCAATCACTGCTCCAGTGTAGCTTCCTGCACTGAAACCATTCACTGTGAAGTGAATGAGGTCTTCTTGCACCTCCGGTCGCAGACACCCCAGCCCTGGCAAGTAGGCAAGGAGTCGTAGTGGCTGCAGCGAGAGCAGTTTCCACCACAGGCCACTGAGGAAGGCTTGGTGCGGCAACCGTCGGTGAGCAGGGAGAAGCCTCGCTGCTTTCAGCACAAGTTGCGTGCGTTGATAAATTATGGCTGCCTTGCCATACCCAAGGTCTTCCCATTTTTGGCACGGGTTCTGTATGAGCGCAAAGAGGGTGGCAACTTCATGCACTCCGGTCGACCAGCCATAAGCAACCCCCCACTCCTGATCTTTGAGGACATCTGCCGGGGAAAGTGACGGCCCATAGACTTGACTTTCTCCCACGGGAGGGCACATGCAATGGAAGTGCGGGGGGACTTCACCTTCAAGGGCACCACCCCCCAGCCCTCCACAGTTGATTTGGAAAACCGACGGCAGTGGCGGGAAGTTGCGTCCCATCCAATATCCGTTGAGTTGGGCGACCATCCATAGGACTGTGACCCAGACGAATTCATCCTGCTGGTGGTGAGAGATGGCTTCGAAAACTTGCGGCGCGATACCTTCCAAGGGCATGAATGAGCCTCGAAGGTGACACAACAAATCGTGATTGGCTTGAAGAAATCGCTCTTTTTCTCCAGGGACAAGGCACTTGGGCTGTGCTAGCGCAGCTCGCAATTGCTCATACGGACTTGCTTCTATGTCCTTGTGGACTGCAACTACCCCTCTTAGCTTAGCGACTTGACTCCAAGGAACAAAGAGGGAAGGAGATAGCTGTTGCGGACAGGGAGTGCATGATCTAGAGTTAGGTGCCTGACTGCCCTGCTTCGAGTCACCTTCAATTGCTTTAGTGAGTCGGTCTGCTCTTTTGGCAGAGTTGTCGGACGAGGGTGTGGAGACTGACTCCACCTCTGCATCTCCGTCCTCTGCAGGAAGACAGCTAAGGCTGTCCACCTGCCTTTGCTCCGGAAAAAGCTCTGTCGCTTGTTTACGAATTGCTCGCCATTTTACCAGCAGGCAGAAGCGCAATGCACTGTTTCCAGTTACCCCAGAGGAGTAGCCTGTAAACTTGCAACCACCGACAGGTTTCCAAGTCTCAACGGTCCATGCAGGGGGTAGGTTGGGCATACCGAGTATAGCCATCGGCAGCGTTTCCCAACCCTGCTGCTCCAGTTCGCGTAGAGCTGTCTGCGCTCCAATTTTGGCCTTGCCAAAGGCATGAAATATGGCAGGTCGCATTCGGTTGCGCGGCAATGCACTGGCTTGGAAAAGGTGTTCTCCTGGCAGCGACGCAACTGTGCATGGCCCTGTTAGCATCGGGAGCACTGATAGCATGCCCTGTTCGAAAGTGGCTCGTGCCCAGCTGGTAACCCAGGGGGTTCGCTCTCTTCCTTCTGGGGTGAGCGCCCTGGGATGGGATTGCCGTGGCCACTTGATTGGACTTCCTGGACTA
Source organism: Durusdinium trenchii (assembly GCA_963970005.1). Classification (NCBI taxonomy): domain Eukaryota; class Dinophyceae; order Suessiales; family Symbiodiniaceae; genus Durusdinium; species Durusdinium trenchii. The sequence continues at coordinate 328,055 of CAXAMN010023195.1, read as the reverse complement.
GACTCCTCCGGGCTAGGGATAGGCATGGGCCAAAAGTGCTTACACATGTAAAGACCGTATAAGGACCAAACCATGCAGAGGTCAAGGGCGGACTGCATCGCTATCCCAACAAAGGGGGTAAACAAGGTGCCGCTCATGACAGTGTCGCTCGGATTGACAGGTGATCTGGCTCTTGAAACGAGAGCAAGTCGACCCGCCTGAAGGCTCTTTGCCAGGGTCTGGGCAGACGTGTCATGTTCCAACGGACTGTGCTTGTTGCGATTGCCGATCGATACGACCAAACCTGCATTATACTCTAAGTGCGCTTCTGTAAAAAGCAGCATGCCTATCCCAGCACTAGGGCTAGATTCGGAGCGTGCGTGCCCTATGAGATCAGCCCATCGGTGCTGCTGATGTGCTAGCTGCAATAGGTCTTGCACCTCGAAGAGCGTAACTGGCACACAGTCATTATCAATGAGTGCAAAGTGCTGTGTAGGGTACAGGAAGCGCGCTGCCTCTAGGACAAAGACCCCTGCCCAATGTATGGAACTTTATGAAGGCCAGTAGTAGCATCAGCACAGATCCACAGTATGTCAGTCCTCTCGTCTTGGGGACCCACCAGACTTCTGCGTGAGGCCCACCAGGCAGCGAAAGCCGGCCAATATGGGACAGCAGCAGGTGTTCGATTGTCCACAATTAGGTAAATCATGTGATTGTTCATGATCAGGTCTCGGTGTGAAATGAGTGTCTGAATAATGGCAGTAGTATCAGGCAGCTCTCCCTCTGTTTTGAGAGCAGCATACCCCTCGTCCTTTTTGGATGGCTGCGCACGAACGTCAGTCAGACCAAGTGTAGGCCGAGCAGAGTCAAGACCGAAAGGACTGCTAAGAGTGTCTTTCATAGTCAGTGCTGCATAAGCTTCATTCTCGGACTGCGCCACACTATCTCCCGTGCCCCTGGCAAAGCAGGCGTGGCCATCCATGGTCAACCAGTCTGCATGGTCACGTGTGAAGACAAAGGGAGCATGGACTCCATTCTCTGTGGTGTCCGTTAAGTCCAGTGAATTACTGTCTTCCATCCACGGGTCATGTGACATTCTAGTTTCTCTGTATGACAATGCAGGTATAGCCCCCGCCAACTAAGGTTGGCAGGTGCCCCGGCGGCGAAGGCACACGAAAAGGCAAGACGAATGAAGTCAGCTAAGGCTGACCTCACTCCTGCATGCAGGGCACTACGACCTGCTGTGAGTCAAACGTTGCAGCAAAGTGCTTTCATGAAAGATCAACTGTATTAAGCATAGTGCCGGGGACACCTGTTCAACCTATACTGCCATGGAGGGAGATTCACGATTGTGTCAGGGGCATATCAGGGGCCCTACCACTACTGATCGTGGTCATCCGCATGTGGGTGTAATAGAGAAAATAACCATGCTACGTGAACCAGGCCACACAGCTGGGTATGTAGGTCAGTCAGGGGGGGTGAGTAGCGCACCCTGCACATCATGAGGCAAAGAGTCCACTGTTTGTTCAATTTCCTGTACCAATGCATGCAGACTTTGCACTCTTGCATGCAGGGCTGATTCGATCTGGTGATGCGTACGATCTGTGTGACGCTGTGGGGGCGGTTGCGCAGCTGGTTGCGTGTCTACTCGAAGGACAGGCTGTTGTTGTCTGGCATGAGGATTCCAAGGGTGTATTAACCTTGCTGAGTTTACCTTGAGTGAGCTTCCATCCCCCCGAGGGTCAACGCTGCAAGCTAGGACTAGTGAGCTAGCACCGGGCTGTCTTAGCTCTACGGGAATCACCGCACTCGCTCTCACAAAGCATTTTGTAGCTATTGGAGCGCATGCGTGCGACGGTTGCGGACTGCTTAAGAGTGTAGACCTTTGCAACACCAATGTTGAGGAAATTCCGGAATTCACCTTTGTGCACTGCACTAGCCTCAGAGAAGTTCTCCTTCCGACTCCCTCCACACAATCCGAGTTAAAGCCTTTATGAACTGTGCAGGCCCAGTGGAGCTTGCAATCCCGCCCTCACCAAGATACATTGGAAGTGGGGCTTTCTTGGATTGCACTGCTTTTAAGAGGCTCGCCAAAATGCCAGGAAGGCACAAATGGCGAGGAGTCTATGCTGAGGAAAATGCTTTCGCCATTTGTCCTGCTATGAGATGGCCACCCTGGCTGCATATGATCCCGGACATGGGATACACCCCTGGTCTTGGATGAAGACAAGCCTTTCTGGCCACAGCTTTCGTGGTCTCACAGTCGCTCAAAATCATCGCAAAACCAGCCTTCCTTCAGAGTACCCTTCCATAGTAGGTTTCCATCCCTGCCTAGCATGGCGCTATGCGCTCTTGCAGGCAGCACGCACTTTCGAGCAAGGTGCAAGTAAAGAAAAAACAACACACAGCGAAGGACATGTGTACTTGACAAAGGTGGGCAACCCGTCCAGTCCAGGCAGCGCTGAGAGCTGTCGGCAGATGCCAGTGATCAAAGGGGAGAAGACTCTCCAGACCTGCAAAGACCAGCAATGTGTTCGCAGCTGGTCTTAGCTCCTCGTTCCTAACAGGCGGGTGGTAGAGAGTGGCAATGGAGAATGCCCAGGGGAACCTCAGTTTCCTCTGTTGATGTCCGACATTTCCGATTTTGCACAAAGAGGTACAGATACCATGCTAGGACAGTCCAAAGTTTCACCTCACAGGCCTTGCACGCAGCCGATCACTTTTTGCAATGACGCAGCACTTCACGGATTTAGGAGACACCCCGTTTTGGCACCTTTGTGCCGAAGGGTGCTAAGTTGACCTCTCTTCGGGGGGTGTGACCTTCGCACCCTTACTTGCAGGCTTTCGTCGTTTGCTAATGGCCGCCACTGTTTGATTACCGCCTGGTTTCATGTCTCTGGAGTTGTAAGTGCAACCAGTTGCATGGGTTGTGCTCACAAGAAAGCTTTTTCCACGGCATGCAGCAGAGCTACCGCTGCTCCATTTTGACATGGATGCAACCGGCGTTGGAGCATTGCGATACTCCTGACCTGCATCGTGACCATGGTTCTGCCACACTGTGGTGTGGCCGCTGGTCACTAGAAATCAAGAAGTAAAGTCCATTTCAAGCCTTTTTGGAGACTTTGCTGAGCACAGACCTGCGCTGCCATGCTCTTCTTTCGAGAATTCAGGCCCATTGATGGTCATTAGTTTTCGTTTCACCTGTTTCACCTTGCACAAAGGAAAGACTACAAGATGGTGGAGACTCCGCCTGTGGGCTGTAGTTTGCTTGTTTTTGGTTTGTTTTGGTTGTCCTTGTTCTTTTCTCCACCATCTGACTGGTCTTTCCTTCCTTCAACAATGACTTGGACACCATGCCCAGACGGCATCCGTACTCGTGTCGTTCTTTCTCGCGCACTCTGGTTGTCTTGGCTCTCCACCACGGCCGAGCAATCACATAGCAGCAGTAGTTGGCTCCCAGTTTGCTCCGTGTGGGATGGAACTTGGCAGTATCAAGTTGCACGAACTGCAATTCACACCCCAGAGTGCTGCTGCTTCCTAAATAGGGGAGCTCTGCTAGTACGGCTCTCCAAACTCCAAATGCCGGTGTGTGCTCCCTCAATGGACAGTCTCTCTCCTCCAGCGTGAGAAAGGTACAAGACTGTGTGACCATCCCTTCTGCACAGTAAGGACTGAGCTGAAGCGTAGCTGTTGGCACATCACAGCTTGAGGACTCTGACTTGAGCCATTAGAGCTGCCAGTGCATGTGTGCGAAGTTTCTTCGAACCCAAGCATGAATGGCCATCGACTCCCTTGGCTTAAGGCTGCAGCTTCGAAAACTGCAGGCTGTTTTCATTTGGTGAGAGGCTGGACTAGAGACACACCCTGTGTCCGGAATCATGTGTGCCATGGTGGCAAACAGCAAAGGCGTTTTCTTCAGCACAAACCCCTCGCCATTGTTGCCGGCCAGGCATGACCAGCCTTTTGAAGGCAGTACAGTCTTGGAAAGCTCTGCTCGCTTTCGCTTACTCAAGTGAGGGCGGGAAAGCAAGTTCTGGCAGGGCTGCGCAATTCATAAAGGCCTTGACACGAATCGTGTGGAGTGTTTTCGGGACGAATTTCAATGAGGCTCGCATAGTAAACAAAGATCCTTCATCGATTTGTGTGTTCGAAAGGTCAACCTTCTTGAGCAGAATCACAAGCGTGTGCTCCGATGACTTTAAAACTCTGAGGTAACGCTAGTGTAGCTGTCTCTGTTGAGCTGAGGCAACCCAGAGCCCTCCCTGGCAGTGGGCAACAGCTCATCTGGACAAAAACTCTCGTACAGGGTGAATTCGGCAGATTGACACAGCCTCTGAAGAGACCATGCCCAAACTTGGCAGCTGCTGAACCAATTGGCGGTTTCTTCAGTGGTAAGGACCCACTGCAGTGAGCAACACTCATGAAAGGCTCGGCAACCAGGAGCACCATCAAGCAGTTTACAGCTTCGAAATGCGTTGTTAGAGATGCTAACAACTGTGGGCGTGACAATTTGGGCTGACAGCATGAGTGCCACGCTTCTGGACCAATAAGGCGAATACCTGACTCCGCGAGCATGACGAGCGGCACTCCTGCGAAAGCTCCTGGGACAGCGCATTCTGGATTCACAGGAACATGAACTGCAAGAGGAACTTTGTTGATGGGATGCCCGTCTAAAAGTTCCTGCGAGGGCAGAAATTATTCACTGCAATTCTTGCAAGTGATGCTCGTGTTGAATGTAGTGGAGCACCTGAGAGAGTGCGCCGGCTGACTTGAAGGCACGAAGAACGCCGTCTGTCCGGGTCCAGTTGATGTGCACCTTGGAGGCGCCAACAGCTGTGTCACAGATGGGGCTGGACGTCTTCTCAATCCTTTCTCCGACTGACAGCCTCTCCTCTTCAGACTCGCAGTGTCTGTGGAGCGCCAGAGTCGTGTCGACATTCTCGATGGCCTCTTTGGAGACAATGATGAAGGAGGGCCTCATGTTGTCCTTGGCACTGCTAGGCGTTGTTCGGCGATCTTGGCACCCTTCCGGGACAAATTCTCCTCTGGGATGTCATCCCGTTTCAAGAGACACTGGGTCTGAGGAAGGGACCATGAGGCAGCGTGTTCTGATGTTCATGACCCTTGAAAGCAACGTAAAGTTGCGTCACGATGTGTGCAGAGCTTCTTTTGTGCATGATGACATGCAGATTTGAGGCAATAGGTGGGCATTTTTACCACAAGAGTCCGTTTTTGAGGCTTGAGAAGCAAGCTTCACCGCACTTGAACCATGTTTGGCTCAAGTTCAGTACAAAGAGAACAGGACAACGACATTGACGCGTCTTTCTCGTCTGAGTGAGAGAAAACAGAGGACCGTGAAAGCTTGGTGGTTGCTGCGTCGCGTGCACCTGACGCACACGCGCTTGTTTGGTAAGCGCATACACGTATACCCGTCTCGGTGTAAGTTAAGACGCTTAACTTTTGTAGAGGTCGCAGGTTTGAGGTTGCCTTCGCAACCTTGCGGTCGCGCTGGAGGTTTGGAGTTTCGCACTTGGCTTGTTGGCCTTCCTGGTGCAAAAGAGCCTCGCGCAAGCAAGTCATGTTTTGATTCTGTGAAACCTACACAAAAAGATTTCGAGTCAGAAAGTCTCCTGAGCTGGCAGGCGGTGATGTGGTGGAGCCCGACGCTGGACATGACGCGGGAGGCTGTGTCGTTTTTACAATGTGCATGGGGGCTGACACAGCAGTGGGTGGAATTTCTGCGCATTGCGCCCGCTTGAAGAAGCAATGAGCTTTGGGGTGCTGATTGCAGTGGTTGCCTGCGCGTGGACAGCTGTGGCGCAGACAGTTGATCGTTTTTGAAGAACCAGAGCGGCTTCATCTTATTCCGATCTGGGAATTCGGACTGGCCTGAGTCCAAAATGAGCCACATCGTGGATGCCATGCAGGCGAAAGATTAGACGCACACAGGTCTCCAACACGCACAGAGAGAAGAGACAAGTTTAGTGTCGTCATCACTCAGAGATCAACATGTCCACGTCTGTACTCCCAGTGAGCTGACACAGGCGAGAACCTTAGATTCTCGACCTGTGTCTGCAGGCACCGGTAGGATGTACAGTTGGTTGGAACCCAGGTGAGAACCTCAGTTCTTGGCCTGGGGGTGGGTCCGTGCCTCCAACCTTGTACCACACCAGCCTTACCAAGTTTCACCATGTTTCACTGGAGCCTTGCATGATGGGCGAGTCCGCTGAAGTCGATTTTGTTGTCCTGCCAAAGCACTTGCCTGAGGGCTTAGCTGCTGTTAGGGAGCCTGCTTGAGATGTGCTACACCTGCTCCCTCTTGGAGGGAGCTTCGCTAGGCACCGTAAGTGCGCACCAGAAAGCAATGTTGCTGAACTTGGGCTCCGTGGCACTCATTTCAAGCGAGCTTGTGGGAGATCAGCTGATCCTTTGCAATGCTGGACAGAGGCCACCTGACCAAGCCTCAATGAATCTTCAATCTCCAGCTGGGCCTGGGCAGGGGGGGGGTGAAAAAAGAAAAAATTGCTCGTGGGATTGGGCGACCTTTTTTTTCGCTCCTGTTGAGATTGGAGGTCTTGGAGAGAAGATCCCCCTCATAGAGGTGATGATCTGATGACGTATGATGTGATGTCCTGAACTTGCTGATAGATGATGGTTGATGGACTTCTGTGTGGGAATGAGAGCTAGCAGCTAGTAGTTTTGCAAAAGCTTGATGAGAGATCTGACAGAGCAGAGCCATGCCAATCGGATCATTGCCTATCAGAACATGGAGAAGGAATGGGGGATTCAGGCTCTATGTGGTGAGGGTGAATACCTTTGCTGTGTGGTCTCAATGGTGGAGTGTGGAAGAGTTTGATTTGGAGATGGGCATATAGCTAGAGAGCACAGGAAAATGGAACTTGCAATGTGGATGAAATGAGATGAGATGAGATGAGATGAAGCATTGGGTGCATCGAACAGCTGGCATTGGGGTTGTGGCTGTAAAGGATGACTTTGAGCAAATTGTATTGCTATACAAGCCATTGAGCAATTGCCCCAGACAGCAGCGCAATATGGATGGTGCTTCGATTGGGTTTGTTTGGCCTCCAAGAGCACATGGGCACCATGTGAGAGAGAAACTTGCCAGGCAATGAATGAGGACGGGGTCCATGGAATGCCTGGTGCAAATGGGTTTGTGTGCATGGTTAGGTGGCCCAATGGAAGATCAGAACCAGTTGGGTACAACATTGGTTGATCCTCATGATGCATGCTATTGGTAGAGCATATTTTTGGCACAATTTGGTTTACTTTTGGGTGGGTGTTGGTGAGGTCCAATGAGGTTTTGAGCTTGGGGGTGGCATCACGAGAAAGAATGTCCTTGGCAATGTTGGGTGAATATTGGGAGCATGCTGAGCATGCCAGGTTTGGTACAACCTGACTTCATGTATGTCTATGTGTGGGCAAGAAGGTTGGGGTGAAGAGAAGGTTCTTCATGAGCTTGGGAATGAGTAGTGGCCACACAGCCAATTCAGACCCTTAGTGTATCTATGGCTGGATCGTTCCATGGGCTTCATAAGGTTCTTTGGAAGATTTCGTCGTAGATGGGGGGATATGGAGTATAGACCTGAAGAGCCATTGGGTGAGAACAGTGGAGATGAGCAGGATTGGTCTAATCGAACTTGTGGTATTGGTGAACTCGCAGAATGGTTCCCTATGACCCTGAGAATGAGGATGAGGCTTTCGAAGGGGGCTTAAGCCCCCCCTGAAGCCCCTACGAAGGTCCCCTCCCTCACCCCGCCCGCCGAAGGTACCGAAGCTTAAGCCCCCCCTAAGCCCCCCCTTAAGCCCCTTAAGCGCACCCTTAAGCTGCCTCAAACCACGCTATTTGCAGGTTTTTTGTGGCGGAGAGGGTTTTTTGCTTGGAGGCTTTAAAGTGGCACAACGTCTCTCAAGTTCACCTTCCTCGCTCAGTTTCCTCGCGATGCGCGGCTGGACCGCAACACGCGAAGTCAATTCATGTCCACTTCAGGCACTTCGGGCACAGAGGGCCGGGCTCACTTTGACCGCCCAATCCGCCGTTGAAAGCTCTGATCCCCATTGAAAAAGTGTGTTTGCTCAGTCATGCCACACGTTCAGGAGACAAAATGTGTGTCATCATGTTGATCATCCACAAATTTGTATATTTTCAACATATATCAGCACCTAGCAAGTTCTGAGTGTGCGTCTCGAAAAAAAAACGCTGGTTTTGTGTGTCCATGTTTTCACAGGTTCTTCGCAATGAATTGTCATTTTGCAACTATTTCTTTGTCGGTGACTTTTGGGACTTCCAAAAAAAGGGTCAAACTTCAGGACCATTCATTGGGATATCCAAGAATATGTCGCTCTTCCGCAGGGGTTGGACAGTTGGTTTCGAAAAACATCAAACCAAGCGGGTTGTCAATGGTTTGTGGTGCAGGGCCGGCTAATGAAGGGTAGAAACGATGGCACGCGTGTTTTAACAGTCACGCCTTGTTACCCAGCATTGGAGGAACCGTTCCTAAAAGTTCCAGCGGGCTGGATTTTTGTTAGAAGGCTCATGTATCATCGATGATGGTTGATTGTGTTTTGTGCATATTCAGCTCATCTTGACATGGAGACAGGGTGTTAATTCGGAGAGTGATTCTGCTTGGAGTCAGCCGATGGATGGTATTGAATTTGCAAAAACAATTTATATATTTATATATATATATATACATATTTATATTTAGATGCACACAAACCCTTCAATAACAAATCGCCATAGTCCGCCTCCATCCTCATCCGTAGCCAAATGGCTATTGATTTCGCTGAAGAGTCAAAACCAACATATATAACCTTCAGATACTGTGGTTTGGTCCAGAAGCGGTTTGAACAGAACAGTTGGACGTGACCTTGGAAGCGCGCTTGAGTTGCCTTTGTTTTGGTCTTGATTTGCCCCCGCTTGGACCTTTGACCAAAGCTGCTTGGTTCAGATGAGAGAGCCTGTTTTGAGCAGAGGTGCATTGATGGATTAATGCGTACTGCTGTCTTGTTTGCAGGTGTTTGAGGCAATCGAAGGCCTGTTTGCAACAAAACCGTTTGATTCAAAAGGTTTGTCAAAATCATCCAACCGTGCCAGGCGTAGCGAAGACTGATGCAGCTTGATTTGGTGTCCTACTCAGTGCGTTGGGTCTTTCAGAGATGGGTCGTGGAGGTTGACCAAGCCGTGAGTCGAACTGGTAGATACTTCTTTTTGGACAAACTTGCATATGTATATTTATATATTATATAAATACATCTTTTCAAATACAATTTAAATACATGACATAGGTGACAGTATTTGGAAAGAACACTGTTGAGGTCCGGAGACCCGCGGGCCTGCCGGTGCAGGTGCGACAGGAAGATCCTTTGGGGAAGACCGTTTGGGGGTCTTCCGGCGCATATTCTTTTTGTTGGAGAGCTCATTTTTGGGAGATGGTTTGGATGGATGAGAGTGACTGATTTTTTTAAAGTTAATTTTTTGATTTGTTTGACGTCCTTTCGTTTCATGTCACCAGAGGGGTTTGGGAAGATCAGTTTTCTCAATCACCTCGACCTCAAACCTGGAAGGACCACAACCGGCGAGATCTTCGGAAGTAGGGCCACAAGCGGCGGCCAGGGCAGCGTTTTCCAAAAATACTTCATATTGGTCAGTGGGTTTGTTGTGAAGCACTGACGAGTTGATTGCAGGGGTTGCACAATTCAATTTCTCAACCAGTCCACCTTGTACGTAGCGAGCCCGACCGACCAACCTGGTGTGGTGTAGGTCAACCACGGCCATAGAGATCATAGAGCAATAATACCTGGAATGAGCACGAACAGCAATTATAAAACTCCCTGACTCCCTGTGGTCATATAGCAATAATACCCACAGCCATATAGAGAACCCCAAACAGATAGAAGTTCGTAGATCCCCACTCAAATGTCTTGGAAACCGTGCCTACTCAGGCCTACTCACTCCTGTCGGCCCTTGTTTTCTGCCGAAACTGGAGCTACACTGCTTTCAGGCCTTGACTGGCGGGCATCCCAAGGGCGTCGAGCAGGTCCAGAACCTGTACAGTCGGACGGCCACAGATGGGTGTGCGGCGGTGTGTGATTTCGCACCTCGCGGTGGGTGCGAAGGAGGTACTTGCATTGGACAAATCACCCAGATCTTCTCTTGGGGAGCTGTACGAAGGAGGTTTTCTGAGATGAGGGGTAGATCTGATTATGACACTTCCACTCTGGGTGCTTTGGACGAGTCTGGGAGAGGAGTAATCAGAACACTGAAATGGGAGACATTTTCGTTTTGAGTCTGGGGATAGGATGATGGGGTCTATGGGTAGGAACCTTAGGACGTTGGACGCTGTGAGACCGAGCATGACAAGTGTAATTCAGTGGCAAAACACTGGTCGATCAGTTCAAGAGCTACATTGACTATGTAGTCTTCTTTCTTAGAGGGATTTCTCTGGAGTTGTCCCCGCTTTTGTGGGCTCTGAAGTTTTGCTTCGCCCATAGCCATATCCGCTTGCTGGATTATCACACTTATCTTAAGCCACCAAAGTTCTCACACAGATTTGTGAGTTGGAATCTACAACTGATTCTTCATTGATCGGCCACCGCCAAGAGTGGGTCAACCAGCCACCGGACACTTCCAGTTTGTTTTCAGGCATTTCGACTGATAGATCCACCAAAATCACTACAGAAATCCTCATAACAAAGATTGCTTCAGGTCCAGATTCAGACACCAAAGACTAAACCCTGCACCCAGGCACTTCTTTCTGTCTTCGGCACACTCTGCATGCAGCTGAACAACCCCCACACTCAGCGAATGCGCCAGCTCAGTGACCTGAAGGACTCTCTCAGAGCTGAATCCGCCCCTCCCACCACGGAATGGCGGCCGTGGCCACGGCCCTGGCGCCCTGGATTCTTGGAAGCTCCTTGTCGCTCGGAGCAATGGTGACGAACGGGGTCGGTGCGGGTTTTGAGCTGTTTTGGGTAAGACTTTCCGGGTTTTGAGGGTCTAACAAAAAGAGGAGCTTTGAAAGAAGCAGGAAGCTTCGTCCAAGTCGACCTCACCATCTTCACCTTGGTCTTCGGAAGGCAAGTGATTGGTACTGGAACACCTCAAACGAGCTGGAACACCAGGCCACATGCCGATCTGTGTGAAGAGGGCTAGGAGTTCGGCAGAGTATTGCGTGAAATGGTGTGTTTTGTACCTGGGCCACGTAGTGGATCCAAGGTTGCAACCCAAATCGTGGAACGACGCATCTCGCTAAGGCCAGCTCCATCTCCAACTGAGGGTGAACCCGGGCCCAAGCGCCAGTCTAAAACATGGGTTCCTTCGCATATAACTTTTTCATATATATACATAGAGAGAGAGAGAGACCCCCCTCTATATATACACATATATTGTATATTATGCGCATATATTATATGCATTTGAATAAAGACGTCTAGTCAAACCTGTAGTTTCCCTTGGTGCCACTGTCTCGGTCGCTCGGCTTTCTTACGGGTCTGACGGGTCTCACAAGGCCACCCGCCGGAACAATGGCTTCGTTCGGCCCGAAAAACGGATCTGGGCAGCTGATGAGGTGTGGCACTGAATTTTGGGGCTTCTTTCACAGCCTTCGCAGCCCAGAATCCCAGGCACTCCCCGGGTCAGGTCCGTTCCCACCTCCTCTTTCCCTCCGGTGTCGGTGTCGGTGTCGAGCCAGCGTCACTTCACCGACCGATGTCGAAGATTGGCTTCGACTCGCTGCCGCAAGGCATCGAAGCGTTGCACTGAGGATCTTGATCCTCCTGGCTTACTTGGGGCAAGTGGAGGAGCCTGAGGCAGGGCTTCCAGAGTTCATCTCTACAGATGAGGTGAGCGTGCTTGATGAACATCCTCCACAAATGGAGTGGCGGCCCAGATTGGAATTACGGCCCAACCTTTGGTGGGTAAGGACGATCGATCAAGAAGGGTCCAAACTACTTTCACCATTTTCAGGACGCTTGGATGGCAAAGGTAGGCAAGGCCCCTAAGACATGTTGCCATGAGCTACTTTTCCACTTTCTGCTGGCACTGCTTTGCTGCGGCATTTTTCAGGGCATTGTGCCTGGCTGCGCGGCCTCAGCGTTGACGGAGATCCCGCGAAGAAATCGCTCAGGGTTGACGGAGGAGGAGTTCTATCAGGAGCATGTGGCACGGCTGTGCCCAAAAAAACGCGATCGGATCACCGGCTCCTCACAGGGGCGTTGTTCCGCACACGCCATTCTCGCCGTTCTCGCTCATGTTCCGTCTTTCCTCCAAAGGGGTCGGCAGATGACTAGAAGACAGAACTACCAGAAAGACGTGCCAAGCATGTCATGAACCCCAGCCTCATTGAGCGCCCCAGTTCACAAGCGCAGGTCAGTTCACTTCAAAAGGGCCAAACAGATTGCCTCAAGCGAGGGGGGTTGAACTTCCTTTTTCTGCAGCCTTGGGTTGAAGGTCCCCAGAACCCGTTTTGGGATTTCTTGTGACATTGCAAGACCTCGTACCGGAAGCTTAGCCATGGTAAGCAGCTTGGTGCAAGGACCCCAGAAGCTTAGAACCCAAAAGTCCAAAAGTGCCGGGTTTGACACAGGCATGGAGAGCAAGGTTCTGAGGCTTTTCGGTGCTCAACACAAAGAAGTCATGTCCGATCCAGCTGATAGAGCTGAGGTGCTCAAGGGCATTCCTTTGTTGCTGTTCTTAGATGAACCAATGCCCGCTCTGGACGTGTTCCTTTCGGCTTGCGCAGCAACTTGCCGATGAAATGTAAAGCTTCAACTTGACATACTTGGTCAGGACGCCTCTACAAAAGTGGATCTGGGTATGACACCAGTGGTTTGCTACCCCAACAAGAATGCCATTTCCGTACGATTTTCGAGGGAATCTTCCTGGCAAAGTGGTCTAAGTCGACGGAATCACACCCGTCTTTGGCGAACTGATGGTGGGCATCGCTCATGTGGAAGTCCTAAACATGAACGTTTGGTGCGTGGTCAAACTGATATGGTTTTTCAAACAGGAAAAAACCCGTGACGAAAAACGTTGTGTTTTGTATTCCTTCTTTTTTGGGAGGATCTGGTCCAAAAACACACCCAATCGTCTAACCCACAAAGTACAGAAAAAGACCCTAGACCCATGATTAGATTAGATCCTTTCTGAGCTCATTTGGCTGGACCCATGTTTCCAAATGATCGACCTCCCCAAACCCAGCGACGTCCGTCGTTGTGTGGGATTGGTGCGGGTGTGAACTTAGGACCGAAAGCTGAACTTGTTATCGAAACAGCAGGCCGGCCGACGGATCAGTGGTTGACTGGATCAGTGGAGTGGTTGACTGCTTGACACTCTAAACACGTTGGATGCTTGGATGGTTTGCAAGGGCCGTAACCTCAACAGTCACACTGGTCAGGGGTACCTAACTGGAGGTTGTTTCCTGCTTGAGAAGATCCTGGTTGGATGGACCTTTGATCCACCAAATTTACGCGCCACTCATGGACAAACCTGTGGTTGTCTGTGGACAAACTAGGGTATGGACATCCACAATTGCACCATCAAAGTGCAAAAGCCTTTTCCTTTACCACAGACAGACATTTGGACGTTTTCCCACACAGGCTTGGAAGCTTCGAGAAGATGCGCATTTGGTTCTATCACGAAGTCATGGTTTGGGCCCTGCCCACGGTGTAGGGTGATGAAAAGCGGCGCCTGCAGGCAGATGTCCTGCAGGATTTGCTTGATGAAGAGCTTCCCCTGTGGCAGTGGTTGGTCGAAGCCCTAGTCATGCTCCAGCTAATCCATTGAGCTTTCGGGATGAGACCCAGCAGCATCTGCAGGCTTGGGCGCTGGTCAACGAGTTTTGCTGGCATTGGCTTGCCGTGTTCTGTATCGAATATCGAAACACCAATGCAGCCGCGTGTGGGTCTCCATCCAAGGTCTCAAACTTCGTTTTGCTGCTCACCACAGGCGTCGCCCGTCGTGGGGTTGACTCATGCAACGCAGGTCTTTATGAGTTCTGTCCGAAAGCATCCTCCAGCATACCCCCTATGAGGTGGGCCAGTCCACCCAAAAAGAAGGCGTCCGTGATCACGGGAGCAGGGCGTCATGGCAACAGGGGGGACCGACGATGGAATGACCACAATGAGAATGAGTCGAGTCTCGACGATGGCACCTATTAGAGTGAAACCATGACCCACAGCCATGTATCGAACAAACCACATCAATTCGTGGGATCACCGCAGACTGGAGCAGTATGGGCCCGGGACCTTCAGCGAAGGGGGGCTTCGCCGAAGGTCGAAGGTTCTGACCCTTCGGCGAAGACCCCCCTTAAGGGGGGCTTAAGGGGGCTTCGCCGAAGGCTTAAGGTCTTGGGACGAAGGGGGGCTTAAGGGGGGGCTTAAGGGCAGGCTTAAGGGGGGGGGCTTAAGGGGGGGCTTAAGGGGGGATTAAGGGAGGGTTCGCTGAAGGTCGGTTCCGGACACCCCAACGCTCGCGTCCGCACACCGCTCTGTCGCGTCCGCAGGCAGCACCGCCCGACGCTGGGCACAGCTGCGGCAGGCCACTGCGACGGAGCTCTTCGAGGGACCGGCCGCGGCCAGGCGGGTGCGGGGAGCCAGGAAGGGGGGTGAGAACCGGCAGGACGGCGAAGGCCCCGATTCTTCGGAAAAGTGACATCAACCCGAGTCAAAGGTAGCCCCTGAAGTCTCTCGTGACCTTTATTTCGGTTGTGAAGTGACTGAACCCACTGGGAGAGTGAGCGAGTTCGGTCACGAACGAGAGTGAGCATTTCTGGGATCCCCGTTTTGGAGCACTTTCTTGGGGCTCCCAGCATTCAGCCCGACCAGGTTTTAGAGGTCAACAAACTCCCCTCCAAAAGATTGAACGGGAACTCTTCTCCATTCGCACTTGACCGTTTTTTGTTTCTTTATATAATTCTTTGAAAACACACCAAACATTGTTCAAAGAGTTTTTTCCCCATCACGGCTTCTTCGAAAACACACCATGTTCTATTTTTTCATCTACACGCGGGTCACACGCGGACATGGGTTGGATTCGACGCGTGGGTCGACCCAAAAACCTCCCCTCCGAAGGGTCAGTAGTTGGGTCGGTGTTTGGTGAGACAGGTTCTTCAGCAGGGTCGGCCAAGTTCTTCAACCAGCAGCAGCAAAGAACCTTTGACCTACCCTGATGGAAAGACCTTCCTTGAAGTGACCAACATTTCCTGAAGTCATCATGGCCCTCTTCGACTGTTATTATTACTATTATTTTTATTATTACTGTATTATTATGACATACCGTGACATACCGATGAACTTTTCCTCTATGATAAGCAAGACCCCCCCTGTGGAAAGTTCATGGGAATATTACTTTACTATCCAGGACCTTCAGTTCGTGACCTTTTGAGATCATCTCCATGAGGTCACTTCGTCCCAAGAAGGTCACCTATTGTTAGAAGCGGTGGAGTTCACTCCGCGTCACCAGGTGTCACCTGTAGAGGAAGGCGACCATCCAAGGCTTCTTGTTGGGGGGGGGATGCTGATCCCCCGCCCCAGGTGGAAAAGGGAGAAGATGTGTTGAAATCAAGCGCAGTCATGTCGATTCCGTCCACTCTGACTCTAGGGAACAGTGACTGGTCGAACCCATTTGTGGGTTTGTATTTTGAATAGGGAGACGGGCCCCTGAACCCACAACTCCGGTTGGGTCTTTTTCCAGGCGACGTTGACTCCCTCTTTTGCCAGATGTCTGCTACCCTGTGGTTTGGTTGGGCGATTGACCCGTTAATAAGCCTCTACGCCAGCTTTCGTGGTCCTCCGGCTGCCGTGCGCCTGCTGCACACGGTCGCTGCCTTCCTGGACAACAAGCTGCTGCTGCACCTGCCGCTCTACCACTCACCAGTCGGGTGACTCTTGGGGCTTCAGAACTCTTGGTTCACCGGTAGGGGGTGAGAAGTTTTGACCTGACTGTGGGTGACCTTTGTGCCCAGAACTCACCCTGGTAGGCTTACCTCCCAGGTCGTCTATGTTGTTCTGATCGGTGGTCAACCAACATCACCCGGTGCCACCTCTACATGATGAGTTGTATCAGTTCAAAGTGGGGCACCGAATTCACCCACTTGGCACCGGCTTCCCGTTCGTCATGTGTTCCGTCGATCTCGCGTTTCAGTCGTCTATAGTAGCGAAGCAAAAACAGCGTCAACTACTGGGTGGCTTGTTGGACATCTATTTTTTTTGACTATAGTGCGACTTGCGAATCGGTCGAAGCCACAGCTCGTGTTATTTTAAGACTCTAGCGCTATTACTCGCTGTAGCGATGTTCTGTCCAAGCCACAGCCGTGGCCCGAGCAGTGGAGGCCCTTTCAAGACTATATAAGAAGAAGGGTCCTTAGAAAGACCGGAGTTCGGAACGATCCCTCAGACTCGACTTCCACGGACCGAAAGCTATGCATCCAAGAGGTGGGGGGTCGGTCAGTCAGCACTGGAAGAGGATCCTTGAATTTCCGGGAGATCTCCCGGATCATTTATCCCATACGATGGACTTTATCAGATATATCCTCAACGTGGTCATACCGGGTTCCGGTCTGGTCATATAGTTTTTGGGGATATAGCTATGTAACGCGCCGCCTTTTTGAGGTCCCCCGCTGGCGAGTCCGGAGATCGGTCAACCGAGTCCGTCAAAGGTCTGGCCCGCCCCGCACGGGAAGTGAGTGGAGCGATCTCTTGAGATCTCTTGAGATCCTTTTCTGACATGAACACATTTTTTTGGTTTAAGGGTTTGGCTGTGGGAGGGACCAAACAATGAATTCACCGGAAACCAGTCCTTTTCGTAAGAGGCTTCCTTCGCCGAGACACGCGGTCCGCGGCCCCGTCTCCGGATGTCTGCGCCGGAGCCTCACCGCTTTCAGGTCGGCGGTCGCCAAGCTCATCTCGCAGCCTGCCCGAAGGCCCAGGTGACAGGTGGTCGGTCGACCGGTCGGGAGGACGCCCTTTTGGGCGTTGCTGTGACGCCCAAAAGGGGGCATGTGTGTGACATGAGTGGACATGTGCATTGTTGTGAGATCGATGTAATAGACGCAGCCTGAATTCCGAAGAACCCATGTTTTACCACCAGGTCAACAATTTTTGATTTGGTCGAACGGAAGCTTAGGGTATGATATTTAATTGGAAGGGCAACCTTTGCTGGACCCTGTCAGAAGGGCACGCGCTTGACAGACCTGTCTCAGAGGTGTCCCACTCGCCTCTGCGACCAGTTCCTAGTTGAGCATTCATTCTAGACCTGTACTACTAGTGGACTTAGCTGACTCTCCGCACCGGAAGGAAACGCAGAAATCAGTGCCAGAACTCCCTCTTTTCGGGGTTTCTCCCACCCGAACCCACCCGAAGGTCAGTCGGACGAACTCCAAACGCATCCCGCGTGGCAAGGTGTACCTGGCCGACAAGGTGCTGCGCCTCGGTCCTGCGATTCGGTCGACCGAGTTCGGTGGACCGAGTTCGGTCGGATTCGCTGGATGCCCTTCAGCTTCGACACGGGACACAGGACACAGGTTCGGTTCGGTTCCCGTCTTTTTGTTGGATCCTTTTTTTGGGGGAAACCGACTGTTCGACGTTTGTTTTCGTTGAACAAGGACTGTCTGGTTTCCCTTTGACACGACTTTCCACGATTGGAGGCACATCATGTACCCCCTAGACTCTTGAGGACCGTGAACCCCCCCGATATGAAGATACTTTCCACTTCAATTGGGGGGGTTTACGGTCCTCAAGAGTTTCAATGACGTGATTGTGGCTCTCTGTTTGCGACTGACTCCTTGGTGGCACCATGAGTCTGTCCGCATGCACCTGTGCATGAGGTTGCGCAGTGAGTCTGTGAGTCGGTGGCTTTGTGCAAGACAAGTTTCAGGCAGATCTTGCTTAGAAGAGCACCAATAGTCTGCGAGCAGTTTGTGGTTGGAACATAGCAGCTGCAAGTCCTATGATCAGAATGACTTCAGCATCTCTATGCAGAAGGCATTCTTGGTACCGGAGGATCCAGTAGTAGGGGGAGATTCCTTGTGCATTGAGACGGGCTGTCGCCCATTTTGGGGAGGCTCCACTCGGCTGGGAGGAGAAACAACCCAGTTCGACCACTTTAGGAGAGAAGAATCCTTGGGTGTTCCCCCAAGTTGTTTCTTTTGGGGGGACTTGGAGCTTCGGCAGTTGCTGGAAGAGGTTAGCAGGTTTCGCGAGGTGCTGGGTGGAGCATGGCTGAGTATTTCTGGCACGGTTGTGGGGAGGAGATGCATGTGACTATCCTTTGGGTTGCTGTTGCTGCTGCAGCTGCTGCTTTTGTTCTACAAACTGGGTAGTGAGTGATTTCAGAAAGACCAAGCTCCAGCGAACTTTTGGTAAAGTAGCCAAATCCTTTACTCTACTTTTCTGATGACCGCGTCTACCACAAAGAAAGAGCCCCGCCTATCCCAATCCGAAGCAACCACAAGCGAAAAGCAAGTGCTCTGGGGTACTGCAATTAGGGATCTTTTGCATTTAAAAGGGGCCATTCACAAACTCAGATATTTAGGATGGCTTCTGCACTCCTGTGGTATTTGACGGCATTTGGAATGTTGCAATCCGATGCACCGTCCAACACCCCCATGGCCACGGTGAGCTACCGTGCTTCTGCTGGAATACAGATCAATAAAACTTGCATCAAAGCCGAGGCCAAACATGTTTCTTCCAATCCTTCGATTCGGTGGGTGTCCTTGCTGGCCATTGCTATTGGAGGCGATCCGTCCTACGTCCGGACCCAACGCGTTCCCCAACGTGGTCGACGCGTGACGCGTGTGGGTTCCCCTCTCAGGGACGACATCTGCCCGGCCTTGCGGCCGCATGCGGAGCTCAGCAGCTACGAGCAGCACGCCTTCGAGCGCCTGCAGAACCGTAAGGTCGGGCCGAAAACGGCTTCGGGGAAAGACACATCAGAACATCGTGTGCCAGGTTGGGGCAAGTCCAGGGTTTTCAAGCAACACTTGAAATTGCGGGTGTTTTTTTGGTAAGAAAGCGCGACAGTTTGTTGTACTGTACTTGATGGTCATTTTGATCGGTAGAACCTCCTTTCATCATAGAGGAACTTGGGAGCTAGGCTAGGATGGATCCTAATTTAACAGATCAGCGGTCCTCAAAGGGGTGGGTTCATCGCAGAAATCCAAACATGTCATGTCTCGTCCTGGTGGGCTTGTTTTTTTTCTGTGTGCCAAGAGTTTTCTGACGTGCAGCATGTGAAACGGTCTCACTTCTCCAGCGGATTTAGGCCTAAACGCATCAGTTCGCCTGTTTTCTTTCAGCTGAAGATCGTGGAGGGGCCGCTTCTGATCGGACTTCAGGTGCCCTGGCAGACGCTTCAGGGCATCGAGGACATCGGCTTGCGGCATGCAGCTTGGACGGCCCCTTTGTGCGCCCGAACGCGCCCGTGGAGTGGTGAAAGGTCATGATCGGTCGTGGATCTGGTCGCGTACCACGCATGGAAGTGGAAAGTGGCCTGTTGGTAGTTGGTAGAGGAAAACAGTCTTCCAACAGGCCACGTTCCGCTTCCATGTTTGTAAGGGAGGCGTAGTTGGACGGCTAGCGGCTAGGGTTGATGGGCTGTGGGTTGATTTACATTGGACCATCACTGTCACCACCTGCTTCTTCCACCGGCCATTGCTGAGGAAAGCGATGCCAGAGTCTTTTATGGAGGACCAAAGAGCTACTCTTATCCCTTGCACCGGGATTTACCTGATGGCATTTTGGATGCAGGATAGATCGGGCATTTTGGAGACATCTGGGGCAGTGTGCAGGAAAAAAGCCTTGGGGAAGGTGGAATTCTTTTTTTATTTATATGGGTTATATATATTATATATATATATATGGGTGCAATCAATGAAACAGGGAGACCCCGTAGACTGGCCGATTTCCCGACCGGTCTCGATCGGTGAGAGGGAGTTCGAACGAAGCCATCAAGGAGCGAGTTGTAGAGAAGCTGATGGACCCTTCCAAGGGCTTCCCCATCCAATCCTGCAGTGGACCATTCTTGAGAGTGGAATCTGTTTTCAACTACCCTGGTCCATTGGTTTTCTTAACACATTCTATAATATTTAATATGTTTAATCGATTTGTTCCTTGATGAGATCATCTACAGCTCAGAAGACTTGCGATGAGCTTGCAAGCATCATGCACCTGACAAGTAGATTGGGAGGAAAGACTTGCTATGATTTGGCTGCTCGGTTTACCAATGGGGGCTGGCTCCTACTGTACTATATATGTGTTGCCAGATGGGACCTGAGTTGGAATTGGCCAATTGTGATTACTGATCGTGCAATGGGTGGATGATCTTCTATGCCGATTCTATGCATTTGTAAGCTGTTTCAAAAAGAAACGTTCCAGTATTGAAACTATATCCGTATGACATTGCTAGAGAGAAGTCCTTTGCAACACATTGGACAAGCGAGGACAGTCCCTTCCTCTCTCCTTGTTCATGGACCTTGCATCTTGTAAAAAGCAGCTAGCTCACCTCATACCATTGCATATCATTGATTGGGGTGTCCCTGAAGTATGTTCATTTTCTAAAACTGTTGGTTTGAGCCCTATATATATATATACACATTCATAAATATAACATTATGCCGTTTGCCTTGCAGATAAATTATTGAGCACCTGTCTTTGCAAAATGCCATACGCCACCTGCATGTGTCAAGTAAGGGCGATCTATGTTCTATTCTTTTGCTTTTAATGACCGAAAGATGAGGTTACCACCGCAAGCTGAGGTTCTCAACCTTGCAACTGCTGATGGTTCTTGTGGACACAGTTGCTTCACCAGTTCTCATGTCTTTTCCGATGTTGCAGTGAGGGTGCGAAACTGTTCGTCTCATGTTTTTGCAAAACATAGAAACACACTACTGACTGGGATAGTTCCTTTCTTGTTCCTCTTGCCCAAAAGCCAACCCATCCAAAGCCCGACCGTTTGGTGATGTGAGTCCTGTCTTGTCCGCCGCTTCAGCCGAACGCCCGTGAAGCCGTGTGACGCCGACCGAGAAGATGTACTTTGCGTGCTGCACAGCGGCTGTAAAGACGTGGTGATGCTGCCGCCCGCGGCGCGGCGGCGCCTGGAGCGGCTCCAAGTGCCAGGCGCGAGACGGAGACCGACGGAGACGACTGGGTGGCGGAGACTGGGCGCGTCGAAAGTGGTTGGAGAAGGCGTTCGACGCCTGCAGAAGAGCATTTGCTTGCCATCTCGTTTTGGGGGATTGCTTTTGGGACCAGCAAATCGATGCCAAGTAGTACTGCCTGCTGCCCCTGCGATCCATGCGCTGCTGGCGGAATCTTCTCCGAGTCTTTGCTTCCTCCGACTGCGCTGGACTTGTTTCAACGCACTGCGAAGGTTCGGTGCTCGAACAGATGTCCCATGCGACCCATGCGATAGCAAGTCCAATGTTGAAAAAACGCGACCACCCAGGTGTCCTTGCAGGTGTCCCGGACCAGCTTGAAGCCAAAATGATGTTCTTGGTGAGATTTGTTGGGCTGTCCACTTCAGATTGTTTGAGACGAGATTGTTCAGCATAGAAATCCAGTCCCTTTGGCCAAGTAACGTTCATGGTATTCCAGCCCTGAGAAGGGGATTGGAGGCACTGTTACTTTTTCTTTTTTAGGGTCCAGTCGTACCTTATCTCAGGTCTGTGGATATCTGCAGGGCAGGATGCGATCCTGAACGACCGCAACAGACGTCGTCCAGCTCGTTGGTTCAGCCCTTCGAAACCAACACGGTCGGGTTCAGCCCTTCGCCGGTTGCGTCAGGCTTCGAGGGGAGGCTTGGCTGAAAGAAGATAGAGGTCTTGGCGATGGGTGAGGATGACAAGCGAGCCGAAGAAGGCCATCTCCGGGACTCCGCTCGAGGTTAAAGCGCCTCCTGGTCTTCCAGCGAAGCTTCTTTTCAACCCGATTTCATGCACAACTGCCGCCCGATGCAGGCGATGATGCAGAAAAGCATTTGCCAAGCACTTAGGTCCCACCCGAAGCGGAAGACCCAAAACCTGGCCGTCGAATCGGGGATCGATCTCATCCGGTGGAACCCAGGGATTTTCAAGAGGCACGGCAAGATTGTAGCCAGAAGAGCAAAGGAACAGATGGCCAAAATTGCCACAAACCATTGGCCACACCCCAAAAAGCCGGCAAAGAAGCTGCCTTAGGCCATGCTTCATGCTATTGGTGCCATATATGCACATATCTTTTATGTATATAGCTGTTATGTACACTGTACACCCATCAAAAGTACTGTTCAGTGACGAGGAAGTTGCTTCGTCCTTGGCCGAGTCGTGCTCTGAGGATCAGCCAGCAACTTGCCTTCTTTGGATCCCCCGGGTGTGTTCGGCAGCATGAGGCTTTTGGGTCCTTCCTCGCCTCCAACTGACTGACTGAGCAACGGAGCGAAAAACCTGACTGCTTTGGAACCTTTTGGGACGGACTGGTCTCCATGGGCTGGATTGTAAATGAGTTGGCCAGAAGCCACACACTTGAGGAACCAGAGGGCTCAGTTCTTTCCTTTGTTGTCACTGGTGCATAGCAACAAGCCATCAGCGGGCAAAAAGCCCCTGGGATTTCTAGGACAAGTTGTGCACCAACGGCAGCAGTGTTTATTTGACCCAAGTGTTGGCCGGATGGTTGATGGATAAGTCCAGAGTTTGAAGAATCTTGTGTTCCGCATGAATGGATTTGCTCCTTGCAGTGAAGACGGTTGCCATGAGCAGACGCCTTGACCAGGTACTTGTGAACTCGAGAAAGCCACAGAGCCGACTGAGGCTCAACAGAATGCTTAAAGCTCAACTTAAGCTTCTGTTGAATTGTCCACTGACGGCCTGGGATTGCCCGGGGCCATTCATCCTCTCCAGATGTGACAGATCTTTTCAGCCTCGAGTACAGGTGGCACCTATTGGTTCACCCCACAGGGGCACCTTCCTGTTGAACCTACTTGCACCTACTTCCTCCGCGCTTCCAGAAAACCGTCCTCTGAGGTTTACTTGGGCCTACGACTTCTTCAGCGATTCGCCCCTGAAGCACCTGAAACAGGGCTGGGCTGGGACTTTACGCCCTGGCGAGCTACTCTACATGCCGGGCGCCACCTGACGGACCTGGGAGGGGGGGCCGCTTTGGGGCACCAACGGCCGGGGTACTTGGTTCAACGACATGGGAAGGAAGGGAGTTTTTCTCATAGCACCATGAGTTTCGAAGAGACCCTTAGGCCTAGGCGAAGCATGCTAGGCCGAGGCGGCGTTTCATTCTGGGCCTCTTCAAATGACCGTCCTTCCACTTCACCCGGCTTCGCACGAAGGAACCCGTGGTTTTCAACCGACCTGTTCTCCGGGTGTGTGAACCGCACGGCCAAAAGATTGCAGGTCACGCTGTATGCGAAGGGAGAAGAGGTTTTCACAGTCACATCTGGGAGGTGTTTTTGGTCCTACCAGGATCGAGGTTTGGCGAGGTTGGCTGGAGGTCCAGTCTAGTAGTGGTAGGGTCATCTAAATGGACCCCTTGGATGACCCAGGTCTGTTTTTGGTCTGTTCATTCGGTTTCAAAGGTTTCATCGTGGAGAGCTGTGACTGGATGACTAAGATGGGCTAACCATCTAACCACACTGCGAATCAGTCGCTTCAGCAGTTTTTCTGAACCCAATCTTTCTTAGCCTGTTTGGTTTACCATGTCGCATGAATCCTGTTTGTGTTGCAAATGGCTGTTGGTATATGAGTTTGTTTTGAGGCACGGGCCTTGCCCCCCCCCCGAGGAGTGATTCGGTTACAAATACCGTTGGGTTTCAGTCAAGCGCAGAAAAAAAAAACGGGGCAGGGATTCCTCCTCGCGTATGATTAGAGAAGCTGAGAAGCTTGTGTTCAAGCAGCAAACCATGCTCATGCCAAACAGCGGTCTCGAGCACATCTCACCAGAATGCATATAATTTGAAATTTATGGCTAGCCCACAGGAGCGCTCTTCCCCGGCCGAAGTCCACCCTCAGCTTGTGAAGGCTCAGGACTTGTCAACTTAAAAAGAGGGATTTAACACAACTGTTGGAACGAACATGTGGGAAAATCCAGCACTCTGTCAGCCGCCAACACAGGACACTCCACTTGCTTGGACACCTCATGTGAACATAGCAGGCTTGAATGCAAAGAACATCATAGAACATCGATGTTCTTGTGTAAGCACCATGTAACAAGAGATTCTTGATACTGCTTAAGCTCGGGTGTGCATGCCTGGTCTTCCTACTAATACAAGTTGTTTACGCCCCATCTCCGAGCACAGGCAATTGCAAGGTCTCTTTTCGCAAAGCGGTTTCTTTTCAGAATGACGTGATGCGGTCTCGTCGGTCTCTGCGTAGCTTTTTGTTACGTAAGAATGCAACTAAGAAGCTTCAAAGACCAACTAAAAAGCTTTACGAGTAGCTTCAAAGACCGTTCGGTTCGTAGCTTCTTGTTACTACAGGTGAAACGATTCCCAAGAAGGTGTCCAGATGATGCAGATTCCTGGCCGTGCGTGCGTAGGATTCAACCTGGCCGTGTGTGCAGATCTCCCGTCCTGTGCGCCAGATAATCCTTGATGGCATCCCTATAAACACCCCCCAAATTAGACTAAACCAAGCAAGCAAGCTGGGTGTCTTTTGGGAAGATTCCTTTTCATTTCAGGAGATGAAGATTCATGTACGGATGGTATGGTAACTCACTCAACCGACAAAGACCTGAGGAGATGTTGCATCACATCCGGAACTCCTGCAAGCATCTTCTCAGCATCGCATGGGCAGAACTCTGGACCGGCGGAACTCCGGCGGAAAGCCACAAGACCCCTCTGGGCGGGGCCTTGGGACGTTCACCGTTGGTTCGCTTGGAGTGGATGGGATGTGGATCCCATCCGGGTCTCATCCCGGATCACCAGACAGACTGACCTTCTTCGTGCTTCTTCGGCCATTCTTGGAGGGAACCGGTCCTTCCATCGACCTTTTCACTCATCTTCTTGAATGTGTAGGAAAGATTTCTGGTTGACAGTGTGGTGTCGTGTTCGCTGTGATCAGCTGATCAGCTGAGGTGGGAGCCTCATGAGGGCTCCTAATCACGGGTGCACTTGAAGGATGGAATCCAACATATCAGCCGGTGTTGTGTGATTAGAATCTGACTCCTACCCTGATCCCGGATGAAACTTTACCATGATGAGTGCTTTTGGTAATTATATGATCAAAGCATCAGAGTGGATCGAAACCGTTTCGAACTGCTTGGGTTTCCAAGGCCCTTGGGTTTGGGTGAGCGACCCGCCCCATCAAGGCATTCGTTCACGATCTGCCGCCGGCCCTGGCGAGCGACGATGGCCAGGGATGTGGCGCTAGAGAGTCTCAGCGAATGGAGTGAAGGCGAAGTCTGCTTTGAAGGAGGTGGGACTCTGTGTGACACATTTTTTCGCGCGGCTGACCCGAAGAAACACAAGCGTACCGTTTTTTGGGCGCACGCGTGGACAGCGCAATTCACAGTGACCAACCTCGCTTTCACGTCTGCCGTGGACAATGTGTTTCTGTGGAAGAGCTTTAGTATGTCTTTGAAGCTTCTTTAGTAAACAACGACCAAAGCTTTCTAGTATATAATGACCAAAGCTTCCTTGGGAATCGTTTCACGTGTAACAAGAAGCTACTAGGAGCAAAGGGCATGGCTACTAGGAACAAGAAGCTACTAGTGAAGTTTCCCACTGAAGCGAGTTCACCTCTCTCCACACCGAGGACGCTGAAGACCCTGCGCTTGGCCGCCGAGGAGGAGACCCACCTCGGGGAGGCCCTGGCAGCGCTGCGCGCGCGCCGCGCACGGCGGAAGAGGCGCGGAGGAGTCGGGGCGGGGTCGGCGTCGGGTGAAAGGGAGGGTGCGTGAGATGGGATGTAAGTTTCCGTTACCAACGCCCGGTCCCGATTTTTACATAGACACATTTGGATGAACGAATTTGCTGAGAAGGGGGAAGACGATTGAAGGGATCGGGGCACCGCCTTGGACCTACATTTACTACACGCCGGACATTCACGCTATTCACGGAATTCACGCTACAAAATGAAGGCCAATCAATCTCCGAAAAACGGACAAGCAACAAGAAGCTAGTAGAAACAAGTGCCTTACTACTAGTAACAAGAAGCTAGTAGAGCAAAAGAACAAGCTGTCAAGATTGTATCTCGCATCGCTTCCGCGGTGGACTGAAACGTCAAGTTCTGCGCCGTGCCCGTCACTTCACCCGCGCAGGTGAGCCACCCAAGTAGCCCCCGACCTTTGAACGCGCGCCGCCCCGACGTATGCGCCCGAACAGGCGCGCGATACGGGTCCTTGGCCAAAGAGCCAGGGACATGGAGTCGTTCCTCGGGCAGTTGAATTCGCTGCTCTCAAGTGCTGAAGAAAGCCCGGGGCAGTGCCTTCAGAGCGAGAAGCCGTGGCATGCCACTCAAAAAGCCAGCGCCATCGGTTTTCTCAATCGAACTCCAGCGATCCAAACCGATGTGGAAAGGACTTCAAACCCAAACCGACGATCCCGAGGAAAGGGCTTCCACAGCGAGGAGCTGCTCTTGTCGGGAGGCCCCAGGTGCTGATCCGAGCCGCCAAGGTCCCGGCGCCCCAAAAGGGGTCGACTTCGGAGGACGAAACAGGTGCCAAACAGCGCACCATGCCATCGTACACCATAGATCTCTTTCAGGGAGTCGCTGAAGTGACGGATCAGCAAGGCGAGGATGGTGCATGAGATGCACCTGGTTTTGCTTAAGGTGATCTTTTTTTGGTGTCCCGAACTGGTTAAATGCCCTAACCCGGTGAATTTATCTTCCAGGTTCCAAACCAGCAAATCCAAGTCATGTGCCATTTTTTGGGTCCATCAATGGTTTTCCAAGGTGTGCGAAGCCGGCGAAGACGCGCGCGCTTGCAACGGGTACTGCGCTAAAGCGCTTTTTGCGACCGAACGAGATTGGTCACCTCGGAAGTTATTATATATCTACATTTTGCGACATTGTCCACCACCCAAACGGACCCAATAGCGATGTCCATCTTGCCCGAAGTGAATCAACCCGGACTTGTCCCCCTTCACTGGGCTCTACCCCATCTCACTCTTAGTAGTGACCACTTCGAAGACTGCCACGAAAAATGCGGCTTCACAAGCCACCAATGCCGTCACGAAACTCAAAGGGGGTTTCGTCACTGACTCCTTGGGCATCGAAGACATCCACAAGTGCAGCCTGGGATTCTGCGGTCCAAACACCACGAAGCTCTTCACATCCCCGGTCACCGCCCGGTCACCGTTCTTGACGTTCCCCCCGGTCCACCGCTTTGGTTTTGGGGAAGGCTCGGCCACATGAGCCATTCTTTTGGGGGGGCCTTTTGCTCAGCTCGTGAGGCCGCTGGCTACATTGAAAACGGTTGAACCATCGAAGTTTCGACCAATTGTGGGGTGAACGGGTGAAAAGGTCCATGTTTGGTTCATGTTTCCCAGACTTGCAGGTGCAAACCTTTGCCATTTGAAGAACAGCATGGACATGACGTGTGTCCTCCCACACCTTTTTACTCCGTCGTAGAAACCGGACCGTGAGGCCGACGTCCGTTCCGCCACCGCCCCGTTCGCAGCGTTCGCAGCGGGCAACGCCCAGGGCCAAACAGCTGGCTCGAAAGATCCTCAGTGACGAAGTGCCGCGCAGCCCCAGGGGTCGAAAACGAAGCCGAAACGGCAGTTTGAACGGGTCGACCCGTTCACTGAGCGGGCGCTTTGCGGTGGCGTTCATGTTGGGATGCCAGTTGTGAATTTGAGGTAGGATCTCATTCTGTTGAGCCAGGTTGTCACACTATGTTGTGTCTGCCGCCGTTTGGCTCCTAGGGCCCTTGAGCTATACCGTGCTCGCTTTCGCAGTGAAAAGAGCGTGTGGACAGTACGATTCCGGTTGCTACCGACATTGGTAGCGGAGCAGGTGACGGCCTGACTCCGGCACGTACTGATCCAGGTCATTGGAATCGTAGAACATCAAGCCTGAGCTTGCATTCCTTGCGTGCTTCCGCTTGCCTCCTCTGATCCCGTTGGGGACAGAGCCCGGAATAGATTGCTCGCCCGAGCAATCTCCGTCGGAATCGTCGAACATGTCCATTGCTGGACTCAAGTTCCATTCGGGTAGCACTGGTGATAGAATAGGCAACCCCCTGGAAACTAAGAGTGGGTCTTACATCTATTGGGGAGATCCTGCATCACTTCATGATTGGAAATTTCGAACCGAACTCCGCATCAAGCTGTACGACCAAGCCCAAACGCAACCAGCAAAGAAGCAGGATCCCGTGACTGGACCTGCCGATGAAGGGGAGCCTTGGCCACCAGAGTCAGACGAAGGATTCGCATTCCCTTCGCCTGGACACTATCCCGAGGAGTTTGAGCCCGAGCCGCGTGAGACTGCCGGTACTCCCAAGTCGAAGGTTGATGCAACATCACCGAAGGCTTCGTCCGTTAAGTCAGACAAGTCGAGCATCATCGATCGCAGTGTCCTAGTGAACAAGATCGTAGAAGGTTTGAGAGGTGATGCCTTTTTGCTTGCCAGAGACTTAGGTCTAGAGACACTTGCACGTCCAGGGGGACTGGAGCGTCTCATCGAGGTGATACGTAACCATGTGTTTCCTCGAGCCTTGGAGGAGAGTAAGGAGCTTTTTCGCGCAGGACAGAAGCATGGAGGACCACTGTCGAGACAGCCTACAGAGAGCATGTTGTCGTACACTCAGCGTCGACGACGCTGGTGGACCTTGTTGGTTGAGCTTGACCCCACAATGATGATCTCAGAAGCTTTCCGCACAGAGCTATTGCTGGAGATGTCAGGTATTTCCAGGCAGGAGATCCTTGTGGTGAAGGCTTGCCGCAAGAGCGATGACTTCGAAGGTACTGCACGAGTCCTGGTTGACAACTACAGTGGAATCCATCTTCGTGAAGGGTCCCGATCCTGGACAGGACGGAGGATTCAGCCTCAAATAGGCAAAGGCAAGGGGTACCAAAAGGGGTACCAAGGCAAAGGCAAAGGTAGCCAATACCCTCGTGCTGGTTACAATGCCATCTATCCCGATTGGGAAGACAATTTCGAATGGAGAGATGAGGACTTGCAAGAACATTGTCATGAAGAAGATTCTTTCGTAGGCATGCTAGGAGGGATCGAAGAGTCTGAAGAACATGAACATGCTAGCCATGCCGAATACGAGGAATTTGAGTATCATAATGATGTTGATGAATATGAAGCAATTGCCTTGAATGCAGTGGTTGATTGCGAAGATGCCGAAGAACGTTCCTCAGGTGATGCCATCCAATTGCAACTTGCCGCATTCGTCGCTTTCGGAAAGGCTAAAGGCAAAGGCAAGGGTAAACCTAAGGGGAAAGGTAAAGGTAAGATAGTGAAGTCTCACCTGAGCATCGAGCAACGCCGCCAGAAACTGTCAGAGATCAAGGCGAAATCCAAGTGTCTTCGTTGTGGTGGATTAGGTCATTGGGCCGGAGATCCCCAATGTAAGATGCCCAATGCCCCGAAGACTGGATCGGTCCCGAAACCTGCTGCACACATTGCCCACATGAGTGATTCATCCGAGGACGAAGGGATTTTCCTAGATGCAGCGTCTCCAAAGAATAGCATTGCTCACATGGCCGTGAAGGCCAGCTCAGGAGTTCGCCCGGAGGCACCAGTGAGTCCCAACGATCTCGCAAGGCCTGAAGGAAGCGATAGGAAGTTTTTGGCTGGTCAGTTCAGGGGGAAGACTTTTTGGCAGATTCTTCATGAGCACCCTGATTACCACCAATGGGCCACCAAGAATGGTAAGAGTCCAATCGCTTCGGCTTTCGTCACATGGGTTGATCAGCATTTTGAGTACAGGGGAGCTTCAGTTTTCAGGAAGGTTGGTGGTGCTCCTTCTTCATCGTCATTGCAGCCTATCCCAAAAGGGTCCTCAAGGAAGAAACCACCATATCCACCAAAGGAGAAATGCAAGAATTGTTCCGAGTTCACCAAACAAGGGAGCACAGCATACACCATCAAGAAGACATGCCTTGTCTGTGGGAACTCCACCACTGAGCGTAGAGAGCAGGCCCCGAAGTTTGCATATGACGATTGCCCGCACTCGGACACCGATTTTCGAGGTTCTTCCAGGTCTGTTCACCGTGTGTTTTGCAAGCTTTGTTGTTCGTTTTTGGATGAGACTCCGATGGAGCTCCAAAAGACTAGGAAGGCAGCCTCTGAGAAAGTCGTCAACGCACCGCTCGATAGGATCCCAATGATTGAACGTTTGGTTGAAGAGGAACCCGAAGAAGGACACACCCCCGAGATGCTAGAGAAGATTTTGACTGAATTTGCCGCCCAAGTCACGTTGGCAGCCGAAACCAAGGCAGTGACTTCGATCAAGCTGCACGAGCTCCTCCACCAGTCCATCGAAGAGAGCAAAGGAGACTCATTCACCATGATCGATTACACCGAAGACTCAGACCCTTTCGCAGGGATCGGTGTTTGCTTTCATGGGGAGGAACCTACCCAGATGACAGATGGTTTGGTGCACAGATTTCACGAAGCCAGGGACATGTACAGCCCAGACGACGGGAACATCTACGTCGTTCTCGACGAGGGATGTAATTCCACCTGCCATTCAAAGCACTGGGGAGACGTCGTGGAAGCCAAACTGAAGAAGCTGGGGTATGATTTCCCTTTCTCAACCACAACGTCGAAGAACTTTGCCGGATTAGGTGAAAAAGGGACCACTACAGAAGGATCCCGCACATTACCCTTTTCGTTGCACTTCGACGAGGGAGATCCAGTGCATGGTGTTCTTGAATCCCACCAGCTGTCGAAAGGTCGATCTCCGCTGCTTTTGTCTCTTCATGCTCAGGCACACTTGGGACTAGTAAAGGACCTCAAGAATGGTATCATTAGCATCAATGGAAAACGCCTCAAAGTGTTCAGATGCATACACACCGGTTTGATGATGTTGGCAATTACCCCTCAACAATTGGTCCAAAGTCTCGAAGCCACCATGCCCCAAAAGATTCCAAAGTGTCATCGCAAATTTCGTGTCGCCCTCACAGCCTTCGATACTCCGATGGAGAGATTGGATACGGCAGAGCGAGGGTACCAAGCCCAGACTGCCGAAGGTATCCATCGTGCGCTTGGCAACATCATTGGCAATTTGAAGAGCCGTGAGTTTTTGCTGGTCACAGGAGGTGACCGGTTTGAAGACAGGTTGGCACAGCATGTTGGCAGTGGTATCCCCGTGAAGTACATCAACGCCAAGTCGCTGTGGGATCCCGACCAAGATCCTTCGTTGCGTGGACACGTAGGAAGGCATCCGGCCATTTTGAATGGTCTTAGGAGGGATCAGAGAGGTCTTGACCGCATCTTCCGTGAGGTGGACGACTTTGTGGAGCACCATGACAAGGGAGTTTTGGATGTGCGCTGCAAGTCAGGGCGTCATCGTTCTGTGGGCGGAAGCATGTTGATCCACAGGCATCTTGCTTCGAAGGGCTTCACATGTGTTGTGATTCATTCTCACTCGCCTGAATGGCGTGAGATGTCGTGCGGAGGACGTTGCACTCTTTGTGGGCCGCTTTTCGGCGATACAACTGTGACATTGACTCCAGCACATACAATGAATGTTCACACTCCAAGAGCTGTTCGAGGTGATGCGGACGACCACGTGCCGTGGCGATCCGGTGAGCGTTCAACGGCACCACCACCAACACGAGAAGAGGCTATTCGCAGCACCAGTGCAAAGGCCCGTCCACTTCCACCTAAAGCCTGCCCTCCAGTACTTTCGAGGCCATCTTCATCTTCACGACCGCCGAAGGCGAGTGACGCCGTGGCATCTCGAAAGAGCAAACCAATGCCGAGCGCTGCCGTGACCTCGTCTGTGAGGCCGGTTCCGGATTTTGATGATGGTGACAGCCATGAAGACGACACCAAGTTGGACGAGGTTGAAGAAGAGATAGAAGAGGTTGAGGTTGAAGAGCCAGAGATTCCAGCAGAAGAAACTTCGAGCGGAAGCCAAGAGATTCTGCAAGCCCTCAAGAGGCTGACAGATGCCGTGACGACGCTTGCAAATCGCAATCCACGGTCCCGTAGCCCATTGAGGAGGAGGAAGTCAGCTGGTACATCAGAACCCAGCCAGAGGCCAACTAGGTCTAGGAGTCCGGTTCGTCCGACCAGATCAACAGTGAAGACAGCTCCTACGATGCCGAAGACTCCACCACCTCCGCCGAAGCCTGTGAGTCCGCACACTCCTGATCATCCACCAC
Organism: Durusdinium trenchii; assembly: GCA_963970005.1. Lineage (NCBI taxonomy): Eukaryota > Dinophyceae > Suessiales > Symbiodiniaceae > Durusdinium > Durusdinium trenchii. The sequence continues at coordinate 295,792 of CAXAMN010023195.1, read as the reverse complement.
CACCAAATCGTCCGCCGCCCCAGCTCTTGTCCAAGTCCAGGTACGATGAAGATCAACGTCCAGGTTTGGAAGATGAGTTGTGGGTCCTTTTGACCAATGATGGGGTGCCGAAGGTTGATCAGGTGGATCCTGAACTCCTCCATGTTCTGGCCGGTGCAGCTAGGGATTGGAGCAACCGTGACAGGACTTTGTGGTTGGTGAACCGCGATCTGCCGCCCAAGGATCAGCAGTGGCATGGCATCCGCGTGGACATCAAGATCAGGGGTGGAGTTTACACTTCAGCAGTCTCGAAAGCAGGCTGGATGACAAAATGGGGTTGGATCAAGTCGGTCTACGTTCGAAAACGTGAACCTGGAGCAGTCTGGGAGCGCATCCAGAATGGAGCGCCTGTAGGAGACTTGGCCAATGTCTCAGAGCCGTGGTCCGACGTCATCAGTTTCACTCACCGTGCTTCGCAAGGCTATATGGCGCTGCAGCCGAGAGTGGTTTTGGCCCCAAGGTCCGAGATTCGCTCGTTCGTGCCGCCTACACCCCCAAAGCCTAGGAGACTTAGGGAATCATCCAGGACACCAGACACCGAGGACACAAGAACTCCAGAAGGGTCCATTGCATCTCAAACTGAGCGTCCAGAGTCCGAGTCACGATCACCAACCAGTCCTGCATCCACTGAGTCCGCAAGTTACGAGCCAGTAGCACACATGGCATGGGACCTCGATAGGAGAGAACAGGTTGAGATCAACTTGGAAGATAGCAATGAAACCGATTCGGAAGTCCCTCCAGATCCCAATGCACAGCCAAGTAGTTCGGGAGTCTTGTCCATTCCATTGCAAATTGACCCCAATGAGAGAACCACCATGGGTAAGAAGCATCGGAGGGCAGTCTTGGAGGGCATTGACCGATTGAACCATCAAGATGCTTTGGTCAAATCCAGCATTGGTCTGAAGGACGTCCCAGTTTCAGAGCCTCCAACCTTGGTCATTACTTCGCATCCCCGCCTCTTTCAGGAGCTTCAAGCAGCAGATGGTGTTGCAGACGTTTTTGACGTCGGTGTGGGAGCTGAGCACCTCAATCCTGAGGAGAACTCCAAGGTCTGGTATGATGTTTTGCAAGACTACAAAAACATCGTCATTGCGATAGGGTATGAAAAGAGTACAGACTCTTTGAGACATGGTAAGATTTTGGGTGAAGTAGAATCCCATTGTGACATGAGTGGTAGCCGGTTTTTGCACATTGATGTTGCAACTACCCAGAGATGGGAGGAACATGAGTTTCCACAGATTCCCCATATCAACGACCATGACTTGGCATTCACCTGCAATGATCCTAAGCGGACTGAGCTTTTCGAATCGTGGTTTCGAGGACAGACCATGAATGATGTTTTGTCTTGGCAGTTCGTTGATTGGTTAGGTGAATGGACCAATGACACAACTTTGGACGATGAGATGTCTGTAGCATTTGTTGGTGAACTGCAAGAAGAGGCCATGGATGATGAACAGCAGTTCGATGCCATCTGGGATGATGAAGATCGTGCACAAGTGAATCCAGTAGAAGACCTGATCTCAGAAGAGACACTGGTCGATGAAGTGGACATCCCAGGCCTGCCAGCAGATGAAGTCGAACGACGCCGGATGTGGCGCAAGTTGCCTGCACGTGTGAGGATTGGTGTGAGAAGATTGCATAGGCAATTTGGACACGTCCCCAAACAGACGATGATCCATCTCCTTCGTGCAGCAAAGGTTCGAAAGGAATTCATCGATGCTGTCAGGATCCACAGATGCGAAACTTGTGAAGCAACATCCCAGAAGAAGGCCACGCACAAGACAGCATTGCCCAACAACTACTCGTTCAACCACACAGTAGGAATTGATGTGTTTGAAGTTCACGACATTTCAGGTGACAAGTTCCAAGTGTTGAACATGGTTTGTTTGGGTACTACTTTTCAGCTATGTGAGGTTGTTCGTTTTGGTGCCGGTCAACCGTCTTCTGCCGAATGTCTGAAAGCATTGAGGAAGCGTTGGTTCTCATGGTGTGGCCATCCTGTGAACATTGCATGTGACAGAGGTCTGCACAACCGAGGTGTCATGAAGAAGTACATGGATGAACATGGAATCCAAGTGTTCCACACTCCTCTGGAAAGCCCGGAGAACCTTGGTCGTGTAGAGCGCCACGGAGGGATTGTCAAATCACTGTTCAGGAAGGTTTGCAAAGAGACAAGCGCTATTGGCAGAGAACAGGTTGAGCAGGTACTGCTCGAGGTAGTAGCTACCAAGAACAACTCTAGTAGAGTCGGAGGTTTCTCGCCTAGTCAGTGGGTACTTGGAAAAGGACCCCGATCGGATCCGAGTCCATTGTCTGAAGAACGGTTCGCCGAGCTTGGAGCTATTGAAGCCCGTCACAACCCAGAGAGCATTTTCGCCTTACAGCACATGGCCAGGCAGGAAGCCCAGAAGGCATTTGTTCACCTAGATTGTTCGGCAAGAGTGTCCCGTGCGCTTACTCGCAATGCTTCTAGTCTTCCTCGGGAGTACGCAGTAGGCGATCTAGTGACTTTTCGCCGAGACAACCACAAGGGGGGCACCACATGGAGTCCCACTAGTCGGGTGATAGGCCATGAAGGTGAAAGGAATTTGTGGTTGTTGTGTGGAAATGTTCCAGTGTTGGTTGCCAATCAGAACGTGAAGATCGCGACTCCGACTGAGGCACTAGCGCATGCAGTTTTGCATGGTGAGCCTGTTTTCCCCGAAAACGTTGCCAAGGAAGGTGTTCAACAGTCTTTTCTTGATGCACGTGCTGATCCGAGCGAACCCGGATCCCCAATACAAATCGAATCTCAAGAAACCGAACCCCAATTTCCGGATGCTGGTTCACTACCCCCCTGTTCCAGAAGATGATGAGTTAGATGTAGGGATCAGACCGGATTTCTTTGATGAAGACCAATCCGAAGGTGAAGACACGCTTGAAGAGTTGAGTAGATCCTCAGGTTCCAACTCACGCCCATCGCCTGCCGCAGGGAGTGACCATGGTCGCAATGTGAGGCCCCGTATCGCTGAGCCAGAAGGTGAGCGTGGATCCTCATTGCAACCATCCCGTAGGGAATCATCGGATACTCCAAATGCATGGCCCAATGTGTATGATCATTTGAACGACTTGCCAGTATCTCTACAAGAGCATTTTGAGAGAGCTCGTCAGAGAGACAGAGAGCAGACAGAGCAAGATCGAGAAGAAGCACATGCCATGTGGACCAGTTTTCTTGCCCAGACGGATGAAGAAGTAGATCTAGGTAAGAAAGTCCTGCAAAGCATTCACTATGAATCTGCACCCCCGGAAGTGCAGAGAGCTTTGCAGGATGCGAGAGGGAAGGAATGGGCCAAGTTTGAGGAGTTTGGAGCTGTTGTGGCGCTGACTCCAGAACAAGCGCAAGAACTCATTGATGAAGGGCACCAATTCATTCCATCCAAATGGGTGGATGTAGACAAAGCAGAGTACAAGAAGGGGAGAGACCCTGACTACAAACCCCAATACAAGAGCAGACTAGTTTCGTGCGGAAACTTCGAAGTGACAGAGGGTTTGAGGTCAGACAGTCCAACGGCCGATGTCGAGATGCACTGTCTCGTCTGCAGTTGGGCAGCCTGTCATCAGGCCGACATCCATTCAGCTGATATCACCTCGGCGTATTTCCAGGGACGACCATTGGATCGCGTCCTTCTTATGCGTCAACCCAGAGGAGGTTTGCCAGGTGTAGAACCCAATGTCCTTTTTCTTGTGAGAGTCCCTGTGTACGGAATCACGGACTCCGGAAGAGGGTTTTGGTTGCGTTTGGATGCCGATGCACGTAAGAGCGGTCTGAAGGCAAGCCAATTTTTCCCAGGATTGTACTACCTCCCAGGTGAGCAGGGAGGAGACGCTTACGCCCTCATGTGCACTCACGTGGACGATTTGCTCTATAGTTTTCTTCCGGAAGGCGAGGAAGTGATGAAGTCTTTTCTTGCCAAGTTCAGTGTCGGCAGTTCAGACACTAATCGCTTTCGATACTGTGGGAAGCAGTTTGTGCGAGGAGATGACAAGGTCATCAAAGTCGACACAACAGATAACACAAGGAAGATTCGTGGAGCAGATGTTGGGTCTAGGCTAGGCAGTGAGCGACTCCAGCAAGAAGACATCACGAAGCTCAGATCGATCACAGGATCGCTCGCCTGGATCTCGAGACAGACCAGGCCTGACCTTGGTTACAGGGTAAGCCGTTTGCAGTCTAGCATTAAAGATGCAACTGTGTCCACATTGGCAGACGCTAACGCAGTCGTTGTCCTGGCACACAAAGGTCACGATGTGGCATTGTGTTTTCCTGCGGCTCATCTCCAATGGAGTGAAGTTGGTGTGATCACGGTCACAGATGCCTCCTTCTCCAACGAGAAGAACTACAAGTCGCAACAGGGCAGGATCCATTTTCTGGGTGATCTCAAGGAGATCAAAGATGACAAGACGACCACTTATAAGGTGATGCCATTGTCTTTTGGATCCACGACAATTAAGGGAGTCGGTCGCAGCACTCTCCAGGCCGAAACGTATTCCCTCCAGAACGGACTCGAGACAGGTGACAAGCTGAGAGGTGTGATTGCGGAGATTAAGGGTAAGATTCGCAGTCTGAAGACATGGGAAGATGATGCCCGTGAATGCATTCCGCATTTGGCGATGACTGATTGCCGTTCGCTTTCTGACCACCTCAATCAGGAAGTCCTGGCCAAGGTGAGTGACAAGCGCCTTGGTATCGAGTTGCAAGGAATCCATGAGAATTTGTGGCAAGAAGGAAGACCAACATGGATTGCTTTCGAGAATGGAGGAGACAAGTTGATCTGGATCGCCACCAGTACGATGGTGTCGGACTGTTTGACGAAGTCCATGAAGCCAGATCTGCTACTTCGAGTGCTGAAGGAGTGCCACTACACTGTACAGAAGCAGAAGTAGATTTCTCCAATGCCTTAGGAAGACACAAGAGTTTCAATGTATAGCCGTGTGACACCTGTAGAACAGGTTGAGTGTGAATTTGAGGTAGGATCTCATTCTGTTGAGCCAGGTTGTCACACTATGTTGTGTCTGCCGCCGTTTGGCTCCTAGGGCCCTTGAGCTATACCGTGCTCGCTTTCGCAGTGAAAAGAGCGTGTGGACAGTACGATTCCGGTTGCTACCGACACCAGTTTTATGTCCGAAAGCTGTGCCCTTTTCCATGGAGAGGCAGTTGCGGTTCTAAGACGCAGCTGGGTCTTGTTTTTTTGCTTTTGCAGTTACCCATGGACTATATACTCTCAAGCAGACAACCCACATGGTGTACCATCAAAGCCTTAGTAGGTGGATTTGGGTGATTTGGGTTTCAATCTCCATTCCCAGCCCCTTGGATACTGTGCCTGCAGGAATCTGTCGCGTGTGGTGCTTGTGTCCTAAATTTCATGGATTAGCTCTGTGGATGCCTCATAAATTTGGGAGAATTTGGGGAGCCAACCACATAAAGAGCGGAGCAAATAGACTTGATGGCCCCCAGCCGTTGTGGACCACAGCAAGAGGTTTGAGGCCTCTTTTGAAGCGGTTCCGCGGAACCCTCTCCGTTCACCAGGGAGAGGTTGCTCTTCTTGCTTGGTCGATTGAGTCTATGAACGTGTGAGTTTTTTCCTTTTTCACCCACAGCAACGGTTGCGAAACACATCAAGTCTTAGTTGAGGCCCGTGTCGTTCAAGACTTTGGCTTCTTTGTGACGGTGACTTCCATCGTGTCTTTGTCCGGCTGAAACCAATTCGATCCCACGAGATGGACGAGCGCTCGTTTTTGGTGCGTCTCGCGCTTTCACCACGCGCAGCAGCGCGTTTTGACCCTAAGGCCAGAACTGGAGTCTCAGGGTGCCTTCTTTAGGCACAAAACGACCGACCGAAATCGGTTCACCGTGGGATTTCCTTCTCCGGCGATGGGTTGTTTCGCCCGTGGTCTGTCTCCCTGTTGGGGCGCCCTGCAGGCCGACAGGGCCTGGAAGAGTGACTGAATCTGGGTCCGGTACTCTGTTGGTGTTGCAGAGTATCCGAAGCACATGATGTCTTCGAACCTGGCTGTGGGACACCCTGCGAGACTTCAGGTAGGTCTAAAATGGTCTAAAACGAAGCACTGCTGTTGAGGATTAGACCTTACCCTTCCAATCTTGTCCCCCCGACAGCCCAGGGACTCTAGATCTCAAGAGTTTTGATTTCCCAACCAAGACAAGGGTGCTGATTTTGTTGCACACCTTCTTCCTTGCCCCATTTTTTAAAGGGCTTTCTTGGCCCAAGTCACTGATTCATTAGGGGCAAATACCCCTCCGCAACCCGAAGGCCCGTCGAGGAGATTTACGATGGGCTCCTGGGAAGTGATGGCAGCCAGCGGCCGCTCGACCAGAAGTGTGGCTTTCGACCGTGGCCCGGGAACCATCCACGGAACGGGAGTGCAGGTGAACTGGCTGTGGATCACGGCACCGCGGAGGTTGGAGTGTTTTTTCCTACAAGGTCAACTTACCAGAGTGAAACGGGCTCCGTCAAAAGCATCTGTACTCGCTCGCGCTCCTTTTGTACTTGAGCCAAAGCAACGAAGTGCATCCCAATTGACTTGGTTTCTGGCATCGGATCTCAATGGATCTGTGGAGATTTGATATACGTACATTGGTTGATCCGTCCAAGGCTCTGTGCTGACTGAAAGTTATCAGCCGTAACAAAAAATGCATTGAAAGCACTGCCAAGAGTAGCTTAAGTGCTACAGCTTGAGCTCCCGAATTGTGGCCTATTTACATATGGGATTGCACGGAGTTGAACTCATAGCGGAGTGCTGATAGTTGTACTGATTCCATGCAACACCGAGCAGCATACAAAGAAGCGTGCATGTACACAGCACAGATGGAGCTTCACACCCTCCATGCTGACTGGGTTGCATAAGCTTGCGTCCACAAACCTCAAAACATCTAAGTCAATGTTCCGGTGATCGAAAGAGCATCATGCAATCAACCGCAAGAATTACAACCGGAATATTGTCGGTCTCAGCTAAAACTTGAAGCACTTCTTCAACCACTTTCCCACTCAAGTGGTCTCCATGCAAACTCTTTTCAAAGCCACGCAATGTTCACCACAAATCGAATATCTCTTGGTGGTCTGTCAGCAAGAATCTGAAGTCCTTTGACCACTTTGGAAAACCCAGTGCGATCACAACATCAAAATCATTTAATCACATCCTGTTGGGGCAAAACGGCGCAATGCTCAAAGTGAGCATATAGCCGTTCCAGTCTCCAACAACAGACTTCTCTCTCTTGGAGCGGATTCCTTCGGAACTTCTTTCAGTGTTTTTGCACGCAGCGAGCTCAAGCATATGGTCAAGTGGTTGTGCTTGGAGGTTTGACGCACCACGAAGGTGAAGTAGACTCCAAACCCCCATAGAACGATTTTGTAACCCGCCCAGAAAGAATCCATGTCGCGGGGTCATCGAACGTCCACGCGAGCATTTCCCAGCGCCCAACGGTGCATCGCTCCGCCCAACGTCAACGGAAAAACTCGTGAAGAACTTGTGAAGACGACATCGAAGTCGGGAAAGCTCTCACATCTCGCCACATTTAAAAACCTCTGAATTTTTCTTCCTAAAAAAACGTCCCAAGTACGCCTGCTCCCGGAGACCTGACCGGCCCAAAACCTCTGAGGTGTGCGCTGCTGGAGACCTTCATGGAGCTGAGTGAGGAGATCGGTTTAAAGGTGCCGTACCAGGTACCCTTGCACGTGTGAATCGCCCCTCTTAAATCTTGTTGTTTTCGTTTACCTTTACCTTTTTTTCCCCAAACAGTGTGGGCACACTGAGGGGTTTTTACGGTAGGAGAAAGGAAGCTGATGCTTAGATCGCTGAAGCGCGCGGCCGTGAACGGCTAATTCGTTGCTATTTGCAGTACATTCATGCCTCTCGACATCGTCCATGTGCACTTCGACTGCGCAGGCTCGCAGAATCTGAGTGTCTGCGGCGGGTGCTTCTGGCGACTGCGCTCTCATTGTGGTGCCGTGCACATTTTCGCACATTGTGGTCACTTTTCGTGGCAGGCACAAGGGAAACCTCGTGTTTTGGTGCTCCAAAGTCGACTTTTCGTGACAGGTGCAAGGGATCGGAGGTGTTTTGCTTCGAAATGCAGTTTTCGTGGCTGGTGCAGCACTTTGGACATGGTGGTGATCGTCGAGGAGCTCAGATTCCGTGACAGGTGCAGTGAATCGTGACTTTTGGACATGTGGCTCGTTTGCAGATTTCGTGGCAGGCACAGCACTCTGTGACCCTCGATGTGCAGATTTCGTGGAGGTGCAGCACTTTGTGAACCTCAAAGTGTAGATTTCGTGACAGGTACAGCACTTTGTGAACCTCGAAGTGCAGATTTCGTGGCAGGCGCAGCACTTGGTGAACCTCGAAGTGCCTCAAAGTGCAGATTTCGTGGCAGGCGCAGCACTTGGTGGCAGATTTCGGGGCAGGCGCAGCACTTGGTGAACCTCAAATTGCAGATTTCGTTGCAGGTGCAGCACTTGGTGGACCTTGAAGTGCAGATTTCGTTTCAGATACAGCGCTTTGTGAATCTCGAAGTGCAGATTTCGTGGCAGGCACAGCACTTTGTGAACCTCGAAGTGCAGATTTCGTGGCAGGTGCAGCACTTGGCGAACCTCGAAGCGCAGATTTCGTGGCAGACACAGCACTTTGTGAACCTCGAAGCGCAGATTTCGTGTCAGGGACAGCGCATGGTGAACCTCGAAGTGCAGATTTCGTGGCAGGCACAGCGGTTGGTGAACCTCAAAGTGCAGATTTCGTGGCTCAGATGCTCACTCTCTCACGCTCCCACTCTCTCCCACTTTCACTCACACTCACACTCCCTCACACTCCCACTCTCACTCGCACTCACACTCACTCTCCCACTCGCACTCACTCTCACTCACTCTCACTTACACTCATTCTCACCCACACTCACTCCCACTCACTCCCTCACACACTCCCTCCTCACACTCACACCCTCTCACTCACACTCGCTCTCACTCACTCAGTCTCACTCACACCCTTTCTCACTCACACTCGCACTCACTCAGTCTCGCGCTCTCACTCACACTCACACTCCCTCACACTCTCACTCTCCCACTTTCACTCACACTCACACTCCCTCACACTGTCGCTCTCACGCGCACTTACTCTCACCCACACTCACTCTCACTCACACTCACACTCACTCACACTCACTCTCCCACTCTCACTCACACTCACTCTCACTCTCACCCACACTCACTACCACCCACCTTCACTCTCACTCACGCTCACTTAGGCTCACACTCACTCTCACTCTCACTCTCACTCTCACTCTCACCCACACTCACTCTCACTCACACTCGCACTCACACTCTCTCTCCCACTCTCACTCACACTCACACCCCTCTCACCCACACTCACTCACACCCACCTTCACTTCATCACCACCATCACCTCTCTGGACCCCAATGCGTCTATATCTCTAGACTTTCTGCTTACAGACCTTACACACACTGTTTGGGGTCTCTTGCCGGGATAATTAGAACCTGTATTTATTGCACATATATTTATATATATATATACACACACACATACCTAGATCTTCATTAGGCAATAATTTTCGCACAACTAATTTTAGGCAAAAAACGCCGGTTTTCATGAAGAACACCTATAAACTGCAGCCTTCGAGGGTCAAAAAACGCCGAGGCACAATATATGCATTCATGCAGGCAGGAGGCAGAACCAGAAATTGAATGAAAAACAACATTGAGAAAACAAACACTTGCCACCTGACGCTGGTCCCTGGCCTAAAGTCATTGAATTCATGTCACTCACTCCTCGAAAAAAGGCTAGCATTGATTTGTCCACCCAACCACTGATTGTAGTGAGGGGGGAACGGGCCAGAACGCCCAAGTAATGGGCAAAAACACCTAAGTAATGGGTAAGAACCCTAAGTGACGGGAAGAAGGCCCACGAAACAAAACATAGCCAACTAATAACATGCAAAAGTGAACCATCAATCAAGTGAATTCCTGACAAAAAAATGGACTTCATCACTATGGAAGCTCCTGAAAACCACTGGTGGGTGGATCCTTATATAGTCACCAAAAGGCGAAGAGCGCCTAGAGGGGACAAGAACGTCTGGGGGCAAGAAGGCCTAAGAACGGACAAAGGCGCCTTTACCCATAATAGGCAAAGAACAATCAGCCCAAGAAGAAGTTCTAGGTATCTTACATTTCACATGCAATACAACATCTTAGGGGCTCAGTTCACCATGAAGATCCATTGCAAATGACCATCTAATGCGGAATTTCTGAACCAGATTGGAACATGTGGGGAACCTAACATGAAGCATGAAAGGGAACATGGGACATGACCCGAACCCAAACACACATCGCACCTTTTCTCGCTGACTCATGTCATGCGTTCGAACGACGAATGGCTCGGCCTTGAGCCAATGCAGGCATAGGATCGGTTGATCCGTGAACCATGGTTGGGAATCCATCCACAACGAAGGTTGACAATGGCCACATTGGAGACCTTCTGGATATCTAGAGCTTCAACTCATAGACTCCCAAAACTTGCATAGTAACCTTCACGGTCACAACTGGAAATGACTGGATCACGAGTGATTTCAACTTTCCACACCCCCTTTTGTGACCGTCATTTGAGGAACAGTTGCGAACAAAATGCTTGACGTCAAAAAGAACTGCATATGTAGGAGATTATTCGAAAGTTCAATCTTATCTGAGATTCATTGAAGACCTCTAACAAAGTCGTGACCGAAACTCAGGCACGCTCAGGATGGTCACACCTAAGCAAAGTTTCTGAGAATATTTCGTTTTCAAGTCAAGTTGGAAGCTCGACCGAAGGAGGCGTTCACTTGAACACTTTGGCTTCTGGCCCGAACAGTGATGGCTTCATCACCTGGCACGGACAATCTTGAGAACATTTCATCATACTTTAGACTATTGAAGCAAAGCAGACGAACGAAAGCAGTTGGAATTGGCCATCAACTGTCTAACAAAAAAGGAACGGACGCTGACCACAAATGCCGTTGCTTTATTCGGTCATGGAATTTTACAGCATATACTTTATGTCAACGTCTAGAACTTACGATTTTGAAGGCTTGGTCATGAAGTTGCATTGAACTGAAAGTTTATCCAAGCTTTGGCAATCGTGGTGATAGCTTAATTTGGTCTGCATGTACCATCCTAATTTTACATAGAGTATCGCTCATTTGATCCTGATCCGGCTCCAGATGCTTTTGACGGAGCTTGACAGGGAGGCATGCAAACCTTGCAACAAACTCGTTCAAGGATCGGGCCCCAGCGTGGACACTCACATTGGTCCATTGCATTGACTGCATGGCAGACATGATTCTGAATGCCCATCTTCATGCCATATTTGTTGACGCTCAAAAGATCTCGGCCAAAACATGCACTGCGCATGTAGACCTCCTCGGTCTTGGTGCTACGCCTCAACGAACCACAGCTTGGAAGGTGAACCTTTCCGGTAGACTCGACGCTCAAGAGCTTTCTTCCCTTGTACATATTGTACCTTGACTGCAGCTCATCGGGCATTGTCTTCGGCACATTAGGCATGGCAGCTGTCGAATGGCGTTCATGGATCTGGGGCTCATCTTCCAAACTCAATAGAGGAAGATTCCGGCGGCGACCTCTTGATGAAGATGCGGATGGTGCTTCAGACATATTGGATTCGGCCTGATCATCTTTTTGATCTCGAGAAGTGCTACGCTCACGACGGCGGCTTGATGAACGAGATCTTGGCGTTCGTGGTGAACGATGTCCAGCCCTGTTCGAGCTGCGATCTTGCCGTGTCAAAACACAGCACAACGTCATCACCTGCAATAGCACCATGAGAAACATGATCTCAGCCAACATCCACTGGGAACAGAAATCAGGCTTTGCGTTAAAGCTTGAGCGGAAACTTATCGGTTCATATATCTATATATTTGGCTTCTGTTGCAAGACAATTTGGGTGTACTCACCAAAACAATCCCACTATATATTTGGCTTCTGCTGCAAGACAATTTGGGTGTACTCACCAAAACAATCCCACGGCATGGTTACTGATTCAGTTAGAGCTATCAATTGGGTGACTGACGAGATTCGGCACACTGAACAAAATGTCATTCCACCCTGGCTCAAACATGATGTATCCACCTCCGGACGCTGATGGCTCGGCGCGGCTTATGGAGATCACTCCACTGGCAATGACCTTGCAAAGATTCTCTGGATAGCGGCCGGTAGATGTCCAATCGACTGAGTTGAATGGGAGGTGATACGAACAACTGCATTCCTTTGCATGTTTCGAGAACTTACGAACAATCGTGGGATGTGATCCAACCCACAGGAAAACTTTGGAGACTGGCACATCGAAAGAACACAACTTTGGGAATTCGCAAAACAATTTTCTTCCAATGTTCTTCAATGACTTGTGAAGCTGTTCACTCTTCCAATAGTTATTTCTCTTAGGCAACTCAAAAGAAAAGTGACTCGAACTTGCACAAATCTTCTCGCACAAACTGAGCAAATGGAAGAATGTGTCATGACGATGCTGCTTCAAGGATTCATTCTTATTCAGATTCTGAATATTACTACCTCCTGTGCACGGCAGTGAACAATGGGAAAAACTGAAACCTTTGTGCCTCGAAAGCAGCTGGATGATTTCTGGCTGATGGACCTCAAGAGGACTATCCTCCGTGATTCTGATTATCAACCAGTTGTGGGGACACATCTTAAAAATTATGTTGCTCAATTGGCTATTGCGGTCACAGCAAATCTCCAAGAAGATGTTCTCGAATCTTGGTGCCCGAACTTGCGATATGGATCTGGCGTCAATCAACAAGCTTCGGATGGCCTCAGGTTCTGACACACTAGATGGGCTGCCCGGCAACATATCAGGGACAGAACTGGCAGAATTTTCCTTTGGTTCATTTGCAGGGACTCCGGAATGACTGCTCGGCAGTAAATCCGAGTATGCTACCTGTTGAGACTTCATGGACTTGGACTTGGCGGGTGAGGTACGGATCTGAGACCTGAGAATGAGCTCACGTGCACATGCTTCAGTGGAGAGTTCACTCCTTTCAAGATACCCCATGAGAACAACGAATCGATGAAAGAGCTTTGCTCCTAGCGTCTTGGTCAATGCATCAGCAATTTGACCTCCGGCATCGATCCAATTGAGTTTAATCTTACCTTGTTTGACTAGCTCTTGACAAAAATAAACACGCAATTCGACGTGTCTTGATCGCCTCTGAAGCCCACTGGCTTGGAGTATCCGGATTGCAGCCTGAGAATCGCAATACATTTCGATGATGGCATCGGGTTGTTCAACACTTTGGGACACAGTCGAATCAGCTTGGGCTTTGGCAGCAAACAGGAACGATGCAAGATGAAATACCTGATTGCACCCGAAGAAACTTTCATGGATTGCACGCATATCATTATCGATACCCAAGAAAAGATGCTTCGAGATCTTATTTACTCCTAGTGACTCTTGACATGCATCGGCCAATGCTGACAGCTCAGATTCACAACTAGAAAGTGCTACGGCTTGTTGGACCCTGGAGAATCCTTTGACCAAAGATCCTTTGTAGAAAATCGCACTTCCTGTTATTGAGCGCCTCTTCAGGCATCTCAATGGTGCCCAGGATGCGTCGCAGAAGACCACAAGGTTCCTGGATGATTGCTCATCAAATGTGGATTCCGGACTAGGAAAATGCTGAGCAATTCTTCTTTGGCTGAACAACCATTTGAGGACAGCTCGGAGGGCCAATTCGTGACGATGTTCGGGATTGGCCATACCGGTGGCCAGCAAAGTGATGTAAATGCCTAAAAACATCAGACTTTGACACAACCACGAAAGTTTTCCAAGAGCTGCTTTGTAACGCAATGCTGCTTCAGTCGACAGAGGCTCACACTTCTCTTCATTGTCAAGGATTGGTCTCAAATCTGGAGGGCAATCACTTCCACGAACAATTCCGAAAGCTTCAAAGGTAGAATCTAAATAGTTTTCATCAATGTGCACAGTGATCTTAGATTCATTCGCCCTTCTCTCGATATTACGTCCAAGAAAACGAAGCTTACCACCCCCTTCTTTGCTTGAAAGAATGGACCCGGTTATCTTGATCTTCAAGTGCTTTGACAAGAAGTCATACACAGCATATAGACATGCTCCTTGGAAGCTGAGAAGACCAAAAGGTCATCGACATAGGCAACCACCTGAACCCACGCTTTGCCGTTCTTACCATCAATCTCTCCGGCAAACACGGTTGACTCAACTGATGATGGCACAATGTTGAGCCTCTGAAGCAAAGCTGAAAGGTGATCAACCCAAGCACGGCCACTGGACCTAAGCCCGTTGATGGCTTTCCATGCTTCCAAGAAAACTGGGGATCCATCCTTATGTGTGATGTTTGGAGGGAATTTGAGAATGACACGAATGCGCTTCCCAAGTTTACGGCCTAATGGACTTGCCATGAATGCTGCACTTACGTCGAGACCCAAGATTGTGAGATCTTGGACTGCGGCTTCTGAGAGCATGAGTCTCAGGCTTTCGATCGACGATGTTGGAGATGAGATTTGCAAATCCTTGGCATGAAGCTGTCCACGTGCGATCTCTCGAGCAACCATACGCATACGAACGTTATCAGCGTCTTTTTGAGTGGAGACCCAACGACAGGTGATTGGCACAATATCCCATTCTTTACAAAGCTGCGTTGCTTCGTTCTGCTTGAGGACACGGCCAACCTCTTGCAAAGACATGCTTCCCACTTCAACTTTCATTCCTTCCCAAGATTGATCGCAACTCAAATGAGTTCTATCAACATCACTAATTACATACCCTGGGAAATGGAGCATGACCTTTGTACCACACAGTTCAACTTCTTCTTTATAAGTTGGTCGATCCTTGAGTTGATACACACTATTCATGAAACCAATATGGCGGTCCTGCATGTGTTCTTCGGAGGCAGGATCGAAAGCGGTGATCAACGAACCTAAAATTGAACCGACTTGCATTGGGTCTGACACGGCTTGCTCGGGCATGTCTGGTGCAGCTGACGATGCTAAGGCTGACAAATCCACAGAATCACCTTGAGTTTCCAACATTTCGACGTCCACCACAGGATCAGCTACCGGCGGTGGTGGCATTGTATCGGACTCAGGCACCTCAGGAATGTGGAAATCATCGCGTGGACTTGACGAACCCTCCAACCAACTTGGCGTATATTCCTCCATACCAAGAAGATCTTCGTCCTTACGGATTACAAAATCGGGTTTGGTAGAATCTTCGTTTGGCTTAGTCTCCTGATTATGACCCCCTTCACCCCCTTCAACCAACATTTCATGATCTTTGGACCGAGACGGAGGTCCAAAACGAGTTGCAACTGGAATCGGTGGCTCTGGAAGTGAATCAGGTCTTGGCTGCTTGCCAGTAAGTCGAACAGGATGCTCGGCATCTGAAGTCCTACCGACTGGCTGCACTTGTGCGGATGGCAAATCACGAATGCCTTTCAACTCCTGTTCCTTCAACCACTTGACGTACCGATCAATGCATACCTTGTGATGCACCTTGCCATGAAAGGAACCTTTGCTGTTTGCGCAAATGCCACAGCCTTTAGTCTTACCAAACTTATTGATGAAGCTGGCAGGTACATTCTTAATCTGATCGAACTCAGTGCTCTTGTGAACTATGGATGGCTCAGAACGAAAATCGGCACCGGTCGAAACGGACCTGCTCTTGGCTTGAGAAAGCTGTGCATCACGAGATGGATCGGCCTCAAGATCAATCGGCTGCGCTTCTCCCCCATTTCCCTTTGACGGCTTTGGTGGTAGTGAAATCTCAACAAGAAATGAAGGGGCCAAGCTACAATCCCAACTTAAAGGTGTGAGGAACTTGATGGACTTTGAGATGAAAATGCATTCTTCGCCGTTGAGAACAGTAACACAGAGATGTCCCAATGAAGCAAACTCTGGCCTCAAATAACATGATTTCTCAAACCAGGAAACTGCTTTGTTTACCAAGCTATGAGGGATTTCTGCAAGAACCAACGATCCGAAAAGACTAGTTTGCATTTCGACGTCACGACCGATCAAAATTGTCTTTGGGGATCTCTTGGTGTCTTTGAAGCTCGAATGCAAGTTGTAGCACATACAAATGTATGCCAACACGGTGTTCAGACATGATCTACTATCGAGCTTGAGATCGACCCCAAACGACCTTAGATCTTGACGGAGTGCGGCAAAGCTATCCTTGAGGATACGAATAGCTCCCTCGGCGTGTCCCACTGTCTGGTGGCTTTGTGGTGAGGCTTTGAAGAACACAATGTCACGTCCAAGATCAACTCCCTTAAACAAGGATGCGACACTCGCTTCGGCATCGGTAAGCACTTCCAGGGCATACCGGGACTCACCACCTGAGAAACCAAATTCATTCATCCAACTCTTGATCCATGTTCGAGTGTTGATGACATTGGGCAAAACTGGAACACATGCTTTCATACCCGTATGAACATCGACCATGATCAAAAATTTCCATTGCTCTTTTGAATTTGGTGGGACATTCTTCAAGAAAAAGAAATCGGCACAGATCTCACTAGAGTTCTTATTGCCCCGACGACGATGCTGGTGCGTCGACTTGGCTGACACACATGCGAGGCAATCTGGATGAAATGGAAAATGGCCTTGGCGGCGGTGTTCATCCAAGGACAGCTTGTCCCGATTCTTCTTTTTCAAGACTGATGGATGCTCTATTTCAGCTTCGGCACTCACGGCTTCTACAGCTTTCAGCTGAGAACTTGACGGATCGGCATTGGGCAGACCTGATGGGACTGCATGAGATGGTTCATGGGACTCTGGATTTGGGAATGGGACCAACTCCTGACTGCTCCGAAATGGATTGGGCTCATATTGGGATGGACCGACCGAACTGCTGGAACCAGTGTGCTGCTCGGCAGCTTCTGAGACACGGACAAAACGGTTCGGTTCCACAGCCGCGGGTTCGGCTGCTTGAGATGAAATCGGCTGATGACGCGGCATGAAAACAACTTCCGCTTCTTCTGACCTTGAGGGATCAGCGGCTTCACTATCACCTAAATCAACCTTTGCCTTTCTCTTGCTGGCCATCAAAAGAGGATGCTTCTTGGCTTTCGAATCAGATGCGGTTTCGGCAAACGAAACGTGTTTTCCAGCGGATGGTCGATTGCTCCAAGATGTCTTCGGCAAATCGTAAGCCGTCGAGCTTCCACTGGCTTGATGATGTGAATCTTCTCGATCTCCATCTTTGTAATGGAGGATCCAAGGGACATTCATCCATGTCACAACATCCAATCGGAAGTCATCAAAAGAGACTACCATTTCAGAACCATTGTTTGAAGGCTTCCATCCCCTAGTCAACAAACTGCCAACACTGAGAACATTGTTGGGAACATCGGCCACAAATGCTAAAATTCTGCACACCTTCCAACATGAAACCTTGGGATCCACAAGCGAAATCATATGGAACGATGTTGCGATACAAACCAACTTGCTGGGATGGATTGTTTCACCACTAGCCGACGAGAATCCGTCGCTGAGAGGTTCCAAAGTCCTTTCTTTGATAACCCTATAGTCAGAAATGAAACGGCTGCTCACAACAGAGGCACTGGCTCCTGAGTCGATCAACCACCATAGGTTGTCACTTGTCTTTGTGTCTGATGGACAACTATAACTGGCATAAACAAAGGCATCAAAACTTGTCGATCAAGATTAATATCATTTAGACATATAGCCTCTTGGCTCTGATCTTGATGAACATCACAAAAACTTGCAAGTGGAAGGGAAACTAGGTTACCTGGATCCAAATAGTTACGAGTTTGTTCACTCGCATACTTCTTTGAGTTTTCAAGATCCCAGTCCTCAAACCAGTCACTGCTCTGGTCACAATTGAGGCTGGTTTCACGCTCAAAATCCAACATGGTCCGGTAACACGACGATGGCGTGGTGCTGGAAGCGACAAAAGGCGTGAGCGGCACATTCAAAGGCGGGGTTGCGGCAGCTTTCGCAGCAGGCGACATTTCGCTCTCTGGCTGTCCCTCGGCCTCTGAGATGAACTCGGCAATCTTGCCTTTGCCCTTTCCTTTGCCCTTCTTGGGCGGCCCATCTTTTCCTTTCCCCTTTCCACCTTTCTTTGAGCCTTTTGGATCCTGATGAGATCCTTTGGAATCAGGAGCTGCTGCCAAAGCCTTACCTTCTTTGTCGGTCTTTGCTCGGCAGTTGGATTGAAAGTGCCCTTTTCTCCCACAACGAAAGCAGGTTGATTGCTTCTCCTTCTCGCTGCGATCATCAGCCTTGTTTGGAGAGGTCGAATCTGAGCGATGCTTACCCTTTTCTTTGCCCTTTCCTTTACCTTTGCCTTTCTTGTCAAAGACACCTTGATTCAGGTACTGAGATGCTGTGCTGCCTCCTATTTCCATCCAGAGTCGCTGACTGCTCTCATGACGAAGTGCTGACTGTTTCAAATCGATGTAGGCATCAGATGCACCATGGATGGTCACAAACTCACGCACCTGCTGAGGAAGTGAGCGAAGGAACAACATGCTGAGGTCTGTGTCCTGGATTTCAAGGCCACTTTTGGATATACCACTTGGAAGCATGTTCAACAGTTTCTCATACCTGGACTCCTCAAACTCCATCTGTTTGACCAACTCTGTAACACTGCCGGACTTGAACACCCTTGATAACAGGTTGTTTCTAAAGTGCATGATCTCTTGTCTTGACCTGACCATGTACTCAATCGTGACCAATCTCAAGGCCTCAAACCCGTTCTTCTCGCCATAGGACTCGCTGTAGGCCATCAAAATGATGCGAGCCTTGGGCACGTCTCGAAAGACCTGGCGAAGGATATTCAAAAGGCGAAGGCCCCTTGATTTCTGTTCTTCTGTCAGCATGTGGGGTTCAATCGTCGTTTTCGAGGTGGCTGCAAATCTGACTTCTTGACTGAACTTTTCCGACACCAAGCCCAGCCACGATGTCAGTGACTCCAGGAAATTCTCATACCCCAGAATCTCATCTGTCCTGGTCTTCCATGAAGACGTGTTGATCGTTGGCATCGATGGCAACCACTTGTCCGACCTTTGCAGTGCGTCAAGCTGAAAACTCTGCGATCCGCTTCCAGATGACGAGTTTGGCACTTGAGTACCAGCTGGAGCGGCACCTGATGAGCCTAATGGGATGGAAGTTCCATCGGGCAAAACCAACTTTGCAACACCGGTGGATGCAGCTTGATGACCTGAGGTGGTCTGTGCAGCAGCTTCGAATGGCGAAGACAAACCTCCGTTAGGCGTCGGCTTCGAAGGCATTGGTTTGCTGTCCAAATTGAATGGACTATCACGAGACTTTCGAGGTGCAATCGGCAGCTGTGTGGCTTGAGCACGCAAAGAATCCAATTGAACCTGCTGAGTCTGGAACGCTGTTTGCGCTTGTTTCATAACCTCTTGTTGTTGCTGAACCATACCAGCAAGTGTCACAATTTGGCTATTCATACCAACCAATGACTGTGTCATACTGTTCAACTGGCTTTCCAATCGAGACGAAACAGCTGGTGGCAATGTACTAGGATGAGGAGCTTCTACCACTGCAGGCAAAGAACGAAGCCGTCTTCGGCCTCGAGGTGAACGATCTCTAAGATCACCTCCACCGTTCTCAGATTCATCTCCCATGGCTCGAGCTCGTGTTCGGATGTGAGTGCTGTGGTTCCCCAAAAGGTTCTGGATCGAACTAATTATGAGCACCATGTGCTCCGCTACCATGCGGAATTTCTGAACCAGATTGGAACATGTGGGGAACCTAACATGAAGCATGAAAGGGAACATGGGACATGACCCGAACCCAAACACACATCGCACCTTTTCTCGCTGACTCATGTCATGCGTTCGAACGACGAATGGCTCGGCCTTGAGCCAATGCAGGCATAGGATCGGTTGATCCGTGAACCATGGTTGGGAATCCATCCACAACGAAGGTTGACAATGGCCACATTGGAGACCTTCTGGATATCTAGAGCTTCAACTCATAGACTCCCAAAACTTGCACAGTAACCTTCACGGTCACAACTGGAAATGACTGGATCACGAGTGACTTCAACTTTCCACATCTAAGGGTTCTTTTCTTTCTGGGTGCAAACGCCCCATTTCTTCACTGCTTCTCGTGCCTGTCAGGAGGCCGGCGCTGCTCGCGAGCGAGAGCTTTCGGTGGATCCCCTCCAGTCGGGGAAGATGTGAGGGAAGCCCAGTGCGAGAGCTTTCATGTTCATATCGTTCACATCGCCTTTCAGTGTGTTCATCAACCTGGTGTTTCATCGGTTCGTGACCTGGTGTTTCATCGGCCTCCCAGTTGCGACTTCTCACCGGCCGCCTGGAATTGATCGTCAGACATTGTAACTCCAAAGAGGTCACAAATGGAAGAAGCTGGAATCTGGATCAGGTGTGTTCTATTTGTCTTTTCCGGCGGAACAACCGGTGCGCCGAAAGAAACCCAGCTTTGGGAAGGAGCCCTCTGAGTAAAGGAGTGGATGGGCTCATGGTGCGGGGCAATGGTTGGGATTCTTTTTGAAGCGCAGTGGAGTTTCGTGCAAGCCCTCAAGTTCTCGGACATTTCAGGACTTTTCCCAGGAGTTGGTTTTCGCAGTTCAGAGACCCTTTTTTTGTGGCACTGCCATAGAAACTCGACTTTCCGTGAAGTGTCTCAGTGTCGGTCTCTGGCGCGTTTCGATGGACCTCCTCCAGGCCTTTGGTGTCAAACCACGTCAAACGTCTCCGAGTTTGCTCCAGGCCGAGTTTGCTGCAGCTCACGGGCGAGATCTCGGAGCGCTTCTCGCAGCTGGCGACCTGGGTCCCTTGGAGCGCCCAACTCACGCGCGTCCCCACGCGGTGGCGGGGCAGGCGGTTTGGGGGGGAAAGAGCGCAGGCGCAGCAGATGAAGGAGATGGAAAACGGCCCCAAGACAGCTTCGGTGTCGTCGTCAGACACCGGAAGCTGTTTCATTTCTTGGCTCCGGATCCGAGACAGCGCCCCTCCCTCAGGCTCCGAACATCCTGGACTTTCAGGCGCAGTTGGGGGCGGTTTAGGGGCGTGGCAGTTGGAGCGGTTTGACCTCAGACGGTGTAATGAGAGTTCCTCCTGAACAAAGACGTTGCTTTTCGACGGGCCCTTTTTCACATCAAAAGAGGTTTTCAGATCGGTGTTCAGATCGAAGAACGCAGGTCCAGAGCGATCTTTTTCACCTCCTGTTTCGGTTGGTTTCGGTTTTTTCACCTCCCCAGGTGACCTCGCCCCACCCGAACTCGCAGGTGACCTCGCGCAGCCCTTTCATGCTCTTGGAGGACCGAGTCCGAAGCCGAAGAACGCTGCCTTTCGTGCTGCTCGCCGAAGCGTTTCGTGGCGCCGGAAGAACGAAGGCAAACACCGGTGGGAAGAACACACTGCCGCAGTGGTTTTTGGGGTGAAGTGGAGGTCGGCGCCACGAGAACGGAAACCTGACTGCTCGCGAACGCCAACCTTGAGTAGATTTATATCACTATTTGAGTCCACTCGCATTGGAATTGCCCACTGCCTGGCTCGCTCGGCTGGCTGGCCCCGTGATGCGTCGATCTCCCAACGGTGCAGGCGGGGCAGAGCCGTGGCGACAAATCCAAAGCGCCGAAGCTCAGCAACGATGCCATGCTCAAGCGTGGACGCCCATCCTCCCGGCCGTAGTTGACCGACTAGACGGTAGTTGATCAAGAGAGTCTTGCACGGCTGTTGGATTCTCATCTCCAGGCTGTTCAGCAGGAAAATCATGATTTTCATCATTTTTCATCATCCAATGACATACGAACGGAGCAAGGAAGGAAATACTAGTAGCTCCCGGCCTTACTACTGGGAGCAAGAAGCTACTAGGAACATAACAAAGGGCAAGAACGCTACTAGTATGATCCTTTCTTGTTCCATCCTTTGGAAGCCACAAAGCCCCATCAACGTGGACATCCAATGACCACATTTTGGAAGCGCATGACTCGAACGCTTCTAACGGCCTCCTGTTGTCTTTTTAAAGGCCCAGCATCCGAAGATGATCGTCTATGGCCGTGCTTTATCAGGGATTCAGCCCGACCATGGTGGTTCTTTGAAAGTATTTGGTGAGAGAGCACTTTGATACCTGGCCTTGTGATGAAAAGGGCCGCGGGCCATCGGATGGTTTTTACTCCTGGATGCTTTCCCCGCTTAAAACCCAGTGAAAACGGGTCACGCAGAGGCGCGCGCGCCGCGGGTCTACGGCGCGCCATCGCTGCGGACTCCACCGAGTCGTGACGCCGTTTCCCCCAAATCCTCTTCCGACCCGCCAAGGATTGGACTGGACCTCTAAAAAGATAGATCCACCTTCTACACCAACTTATGGCACCCTTTTTTCATCCTTTTTCCCATCAAAACAGAGAGTGCCCTGGGCGTTCGAGCTTCGGACTTTCAGGGGGGATCGACAAAGCTCCTAGCGACATGGATAGACATGGATAGATCGAAGGTGCAGGTGATCTCATCCATTCTTACTTGGATGACTCCTCACAAGAGAATCACCATATACAAGTCATTCGTAGCAAAACTCGAAGTTTTGTGCCACACTACGTGCGGAATCCACACGCATGACTGGAATCCACACACTCTGAACCATGAAAACTTCGACAAAGTCGCTGACCACACGCTGATACCACACAAGCAAGCCTCTCTTCTAGTGATACCACACGGTTTTCCTGGTGGGACACTCGGCCACCAGTAGCCACCAGTGCAGCAGAAGCAGAATTGTGAGACGTATCCAGGTCCCCAGATCTTGCGAAAGGTTTCCAGATCTTCATGGACCAACCAAAACAGTGTGATCTTTTTCTCCAGCTAAATGACACCAAGAACTGAGGTGGATTCATATCTTCCAGCGACATCGCTTCATGATGCTCCTCTGTCTTGGGCCGGAACCTGGTAGCCGGAGATGCCCAGAGAAGACGAAACGGGCCGGGCCGCGCGATTCGCGTCGCGTCGTCCGACAGTCGGAGTCGTCACGGAGACCAATGAGAGCCGTAGAAAAGGGCGTTTTTGGAGAGGTTTGGTGCCACTACTCTTTGACTTGTGGCCCAAATCTCTGGTGATGTGGTGAAGTGGAACGTGGTGAAGTGGAACGTGTGTTGGTACATACCCGGAGACCCCAAGGAGAGCCAATTGGTGGTATATAAGGGGTGCAGTGTCCATTGACCACCCCTTAGGGTGCCAGGGTCACACCCCTTGGTGAAGTGTAGTGTGGCGATGCTTGGTAGAAGGGCGCAGTGAGCCAGCTCTTAGAGAAGTGTGTCAGGCGCAAAGTGATTGGCTTAGGGCAGAACTCCCCCCGATCGGCCCATGAAGTGATCGGCATCATAAAGCTTCCTGCATGGGCACCCTAAATCTTTTCACTGATAGGTACGTGCGTCCTGACATTCCACTTCACGCCAGCAGGAAATGCATCACTTTTCACTTCTATGGAAATACCCGGACATACGGTATATATTGATTACTCATCTCAGCTATCTAAGGCTTTAGTACTTTGGATGCTTATTTCTATTTCTAGAAATCTCTACTTTCAGACAAAACCAGAATCAGAAATCCAGTGGTCCAGTGGTCCAGTTTTTTCTTGGCAGCTTGAAGACCCCTCAACCTCAACTCGCAAGGCGGTCCTGCCGCGAACCCCCAAGCAAAGCCGGGTACTAGCAGCGAGGTCCAGCACTGCTAGTGTCCGGTACCTCACTCTGACAAGCTTTTCTCCGGTTGTTCTCACAAGCTGTCAATTTCTTTGGGCATCTCTGGAGAACTCTTGCGGTTTTTGTTTTTGTCTGATACTTCAAACGGACCTCAAGAGGGAGACGAAACGCCGACGGCACCACAGGTGGTCTGGCACTCACATCGCTCGATCGAGACTCCGACGGGTCACGCGTGGGTCGCGCGAGATCTCCTTTGAAAATTTCCCAACCGGGTACTGATGCTGATTGCAGAGGTAGGTCTTTTGAGTTCTTAGGTGGTCTACCACCAGCAAACAAGTCACTTCGAACCCACAGGAGTCCTCTTTCCTGCCGGACCCGCACGCGGTCGATTTCGCCCGAGGCCTTGAGCTACGACCTCTGGCGGAAGATGCTGGAACGCATCGGGTGCAGTTGAGGCGTGGACGGGTGAGCGGCCTTTTTGTCTTTGTTAGTGCCAGACTTGCATGGTCCCTGGCACCCCCTGCTGCAATAAAACCGGGAGAATCCGGGAGAATAACACCAATTCAAACGGGTGTCACACACACACACGCACACTGCGGCCGTCTTTGGGTCTTGGCAAGTGTTCTCCAAAGAGCATCATTGGCTGTTCTCTACGGTCAATTTCGACGATGGTTGCCCTCTTCATCTGGCAAGTGATGTGGTTGCCCCAATCAAGAATGTGATTGGTCAGAAAAGGATGGATGAAGATGAGACAAAGTAAACAAAGTAGTTCGATCCTAGGCAGAACTGTTCTATCTGTTGGTTCGAGTTGGGGAGAATCACACGGTTTTCCACCATCACCGAGCCTGAGTCTTTTGCCTCACCAAACCCACACCAAACCATCACCGGACAAAAGCCGGAGTCGTTTCACTGCGGGGGTTTCCGTTCTGTGCCCAGACCTGGCTCCTTGGTCTTCCTGCGCGCGGATTGCCTCACGCACCGCTTCAGCTCACGAGGCCGGTGGGTTTTTGAGGTTGGTTAGACCATGGATCACAGAACTCAAGTCGCATGGCATTTTCAGTTCGACCTTGCAAGTTTTAGTACGTCATTGAACTCATCCTTTTGGTTTCCGAAACAAAGCACGAACAGCTGGATCACAGTGAGCAATACTCCCCCACAATATGCCCGGGTTCACGTCCTTCCGGGCGGATCGAACGCTCGAACGCTCGAAATCCCAAAGGCTGCCCGAACGTGGCGAACGCGGCGAGCGCGGCGAGCGCGTTGATACGGGATTGCTGGGATGATAGGAACCGGTGGGTTCAGGGACATTGGCACAGTTGAATCGATTCCGTTGCTGAAGCGGAGACCTGGAAAAAGAAACACAGTAAGTAGCATGGCAACATATGGCAACCAGGTGTGGCTCTGCCGGAACCCTTCGCATCTGTCGACATGTTTCGACGGCCACCGGTGCGGGAGGGTCCGGTCGTACCGGACGTGACGTCCGGTGGATCCGTGGATCCGTGGGTCCCTTCAAGAGGCACTTCAAGAGAGGAGCTGTGAACCCACAGATCTCAGATGTGATCTGCCTTTTCGGCAACTCCGGAACACGTTTGGAAGTGGTTCAAACATGTTCCAACCGCTCCACGCAGATATCTCCGACTTGAACTGCCCTTTGGATTTTTGTCCCTTTCTCTCCTGTGCGAACTTTCTCGTTGACCTTTGACTGCTAGTCACTTCAGAAGAGGATTTTTCAAGAGCTATGCATGTACTCGCAGGAGATGTTGGTCCCTTGCCATCACCAGCATGTGATGCTGGTGGGTCTCTCAGGGAGGATAGCGGGTCTAGTAGCTGAGCATGCTCAACCCACAACTTGTCGTGGAAGCTTCTCAAGAAGAAGAAGAAGAAGAAGAAGAAGAAGAAGAAGAAGAAGAAGAAGAAGAAGAAGACACAACCAATTATGTTCTTGTGATCAAAGTGGCGACTAGCGCATTTCAAGTTCAGCTATTGAAACAGTACTGGGTGAACTGCCTTTCCTTTGGTCGCTTTGCATCAAAGCAACGTAAAGTTTCTCCACCGGAAGCCGCTGCTTTCGCCTTTCCATTTTAGGGTGTAGCCCAGTAAACCAGCAACTCGAATTGCGTAAAAACATGTAAAAACCATCATCATCCACTCTACCTGGTCATCGGATGATATACCTAACTCGCACATTTATTTTCCATTTCACTTCTGTCTTCCGCGATGCCAGGGAAATGCTTCATGCTGACGAACTTCCTCCTGGGGTTTCGGGACTCAGCATCGAAGTTTGCCGTCTTGCCCAGGAGCCGCATCACTGTAAAGTCTGACAAATCGTATAACAATTGTACCGTACCTTCTCCATTTGGATCTGGCCAACCAACGTCAGATCACACACCAAACTCGTCTCCCACCTACAAACGTGCACGACCTTAACAACTCTGAGCCCATTCTTGCCCTTATCTTGCTCAACCCAGATCACCTGCTGATTGAAGACCTCGAATCAATTTTGAGAGTTTTGTTTGGGAGATCAGGGGAATGGCTGACTGCCAAATCTATCCAATCCCTCAAACTCTGGCACCCACCCACTCCACCGGTCTAGTAGTGGTGGTTTTCGGGTCGTTCATGAGTCAAGTCCGTGGAAGGCGGAAGTGAAGTGAACACGCACAAAAGGCGCGCCTTCTGCCCCTTCGGTTCTCATGCGTTTCCTTGGCCAAGACTTCTCTCCGAACGAATCCGTCGACCCGTCGAATCCGGCGGTCGGACGCCACGCAGGCCGAATCCGCAACGCAATGTCGGGGGGCCCTGAGAATGGTGAGATGGTGAGGTGGGTCGATGGGGAGATGGCGAGTAGGTCTCATTGTTGTGGTATACGCTCCAAATCAAGAGGCCGTCCGCTCCAAATGTCATGTTGCTTGGCAATGTTGAGGATGGTTGAGTCATCAGGCTCTACAGGCAAGGCGGTGGGTCAACTTCGGGTGAAGACGCACATTGACGAACATTGCTTTGTTGGTTCTCCAAGTCGCTCCTTTTTCCAAGGCTTTTTCTCTGCCCGGCTCTCCCCCCACCCCCACGATTTCGCCTTCCGAGAAACAGACAGACAGACAGACAGCCAGGCAGGCAGGCAGGCAGACAGACACAGACAGACACAGACAGACACAGACAGACAGAGACAGACAGAGACAGACAGAGACAGACAGAGACAGAGAGAGAGAGAGAGAGAGAGAGCGGAAGACGAGCGCTTCCTCGTGCAAGGCGCCGTTGGCGTCGCAGTTGCAGGAGGACTTGGGGAGGCATCTCCTAAAGATCAAGGAGCGCAGACCACCTCTGCACTGCCTGACTTGTGGAACACTGTGCGTTCGGAACCGTGCGCGTTTCGTGTGCTTCGGAGCAAGAAGTCCGGACAGTCGTCCGCACCAAAAACAGCTCTACCACATGAGTCCTTCGTCCAATCCGGGAATTCCCTCAGAGGCACTCCCATCCCGCAACTCCAAGGAGCCGTCCTGAAACTCCTGGCGATTCCGGAAGAAACAGTGTTATAACATCGTCTGATCTTCGCACAGGATTTTCCAACGCACCCCCCGAAATCCGCATCTCGTGTCCTTCTCCGCCCGGTCGATGGCAGTTTTCCACCGTCCCGTCCTTCGAAACGCCGCCCCAGTCAGGAGTCGGCGAAGAACGAAGAGGAGTTCGAAGCGCAAACGAGCCGAGCCGTTCGGGCTCCCCAGTGAACGGTGTTGCTTCGAGCGGTGTTGCACTGTCTGACCGTATTGGGTGGGAGGGAACGGTGCGAGGAGGTGACAGGGTGGGTAGAAGAACAAGAGAAACCACAGCTGCTTGGTGCTCTCGATGGTGATGTTCAACTCAGAATTGTCAGGTTTTTCGTTTTCCGTATTTTCTCACGGCGGGCAAAACCCAGCAGTTTTAAAGTAAGGGTGAGTCAGCAAGTCAACCATTTTCGTCGTGTTGTTGATTCGAACACCTGCAATCGCATGTTTTCTGTATGATAAGAAGACCAGGGGTTGCCTGGGGTGTTCTCCCTCTTTCAGTCAATGCTTCGTCAGAGCGCCGGTTGTGGGGCGTTTCACGCCTTGTCCAGGTGGACTTGACATGATTCCAGACCGAAACCGATCAGTTTCAGATCTCGCGGAACTGAAGCAGCCCCCGCACCCCAGGCGTTCATCAATTCGTACTCGTATTTGACACATCAACCAGAGTCACACAAAACCCATGTGTTGTATAGAATCTATCTCAAAACAGGTGAACAAAAAACCCTGGAACGTCGAACCATGAATGAACATCCGAGCGGCGTGAACTTTGGCTCAGCCGGTGGCGGTGCCACTCCGCCACCGGGCTGTGCGTGGCACCTCCTGCACCATCTGCGCCTCGCGCGTTTGTCCGCCTCAGATTCAGCGCATTGCCAATCAGCCAGGCGCTCAGGTGTGGTGAAGTTGAGGGATGTTGAGGGTCAGGGATTTCCTCCGCGCGTTGAGGGCCAGCGGAGCGACCGTTGATACCAAGTGCGGCAGGTTTCTTTTGGGTTTGGACGTGTAGGGAACCGGGGTGATGATTTTGGGAGGGTAGGAGCGATCGGACGCTAGTTACTCGGGGCTCCTGGCCTTAGTACTAGGAACAAGAAGCTAATAAGAAACATGGCAGAGGGACGTGGAAAATGTGCAGCATTTCAATCGTCCTTTGAACACCGGTTATGTTTGGGTTCCAGGTAAAGGCATGGGAACAAGTTCCATCTGAGGAACCTCCACAAGGGCCAGCAGTGCGCCGTCCGGGGCTGTGCAGCCAGGCGCGACGGGACTGTGACCACTCAACCCTATGTATATATATATATAGATTACTTTACTAACAGCTATAGACATCTGTAGACATGTGCAAGTGCAAACGATCCCTTGATTCCCACTCGATCAAGGACTTGTTCATCGCATCCTACACTGACACCGGTCCGACCTGGCAGAGCACCCGTATCTTCCAACCTCCTTTACCCAACAACCGTGCGCACGGACCGCAGTGCTTGATGCGAGGGGCTATACTGTTGGCGAAGGCGAATTTCGGTGATCTTTTTGGCTCATCCAACCCTTCCGTTTCCCTCCACCATTCTCTCTTCAGCCAGAGCACCAACCGCGAGTTGGGGGCGTTTGGCGTTTCGGGAGGACGCGTCGGGCGGATCGTTCGACTTCCGGGCTCAGACCCGGGCCCAGACCTGGCACAGACCTGGCACAGACCGTCCTGGAGACGACCTGCATCATCTAAAGGACCTGACTTTGGAGTTTCATGGAATTTCCTTGAACACTTGGGTTATGTGAAAAAGTTGCGAAGAACACTTATGGGTGATGTCCTTGTTACCTTTTCATCATCTAAAGTTTTTGTCTTTGGACCTCTTAAGAGTCACAGTTTCGGCGTCACGTCTCTGGCGGGGACGACGGCCCCGGGGTTTGGGCGGGTCGGTGGCGCCGTGTTTGGTCGGGACCTCCAAAACGCATTGAAGTGAGAAAAAGGTGAAGGAGCCGTCCAGCTCGTTCGCGAAGATGGAACCGTTCAGCCTGGGATTGACTCGTATCACTGTTGATGGACTTGAATCAGGCAGAATTGGGCGATGAGTGGGACTCCTTTCGATGCATCGCATCAGAGCGTCTCAATTCTCAAAGATGCAGGAGACTGGGTTTGGGGCACACCAAGTGATGTAGACTCTTGATGAATGACCACCTAGCCTCTTCAGGGTGGGGCCCAGGGAGCCTGTGCTCGCGCATCGACCCGCCAGCGCGGCCGAAGCTGGACCGGTCAGGGAGCCCGTCGCTGCACATGACCCGGATGCCTTTTGCTCGGCGATCATGGCAGGTGGGGGTGGGGTGGGTGAACGCGGGTGGGGCGAGACGGAGATGAAGACGAGGTGAGGGGCGCGTTCGTCATTTGGGGGAAGGGTTCACATCATGGGAGTATAGTGAAGGGTATTTCTGCACACCATACATGTCATCAGGGCATGTTTGTGGTCCAAGCACACGTGATCCTCACCGTTTGGAAGATGCAGAGAGCACAGCAAGACTGAGAATCTTCGTTTTTGTTGCCCCAGTATTGCTGTAGCTGTATGTTGTTTCTTGCTTTTGGTATTTTTTGCTTTTGCTGCTGTTGTTGCGCTCTTCTGTATCTTGGTTGATGGTTGTGGTTATTTTTGCTTCTCTCTCTGCCATGCTTCCCGCGAAACTGAATTTGCGAAATGTCGACCACGCTGCAACCAATTTGAATCCTGCACTATTCCAATGTATTTTGCCAGCCACGACAGCTGTGTCTCTGCTAAGGACCACAAATTGCTGTAATTAGCTAAGAATAACTATGAAACCTGCACTATTCCAGTGTCTTTTGCCCGCTATGGCAGCTGTTTCTTAATTGTCGTAATTGGCAAGGGAATGTGAACCGGAGGATTTTGAAAAAAAACATCCCGAAAAGGTGAGACAAAACACGAATTCAAAGTACACCCTCGATTTGGGCTGAGCACAAGCCAATCCAAAAGCACGAAAATAGGTTAAAGATAGGACAACCCAAAGACGAGAAAGAACGCTAGTAGACTAAATTACAAGAGGTCAACCCTTCCTGTCCAGAAGTTGAAGTCTTCAGAACACTTGAGGATTATTTTTGGCTCCAATCTAAATGAACCGCAAGATCACCTGGAAGGTTGCTCTCTTCGATCGTCCCAGCGGCGGTTCTGCCGTCCGTGCCCGTTTCGGACTGAGCTAGTGGGGTAGACCCCTGGCTTGCCATGCCATCGGTGGCAGCTCCAACAGAATTTGCCCGAGAGAGAGAGAGAGAGAGTGGGGTTCTTATTTCAAGTATAGGTAAAGGTGCCTGCTGGTGCACTTTGGAGGTGCCGCTGCAGGGTGCCGGCTTGCGAGACGAGATGCTGTTGTGAGATCACATCTGGGCCGAATCAAAAGACAATGCGCTGCCCGCACAGATTGGTTGCTTTGGTCTGGGCGTCATTGGGAGGTTTTCTTATACCGGCTGTGATCTCAATCATTTTCTTGCTCCATCGGTCTCGAGGTAAAGATGCTGTTCACTCATTTGGTCCCCTTGAAGAACGCCTTATGACATCCGAACTTGAAACCCTCATACTCCTCTTCAGAGGATGTCCAATTCAAATGAGGGTATGAATCAAGAGTCTACATTTAGGCCCGCGCTTGGCCCCGCCTTCGCCTGCCAGGCATTGACGGAGGTCAGATGGTACCGCACCTGCGCCGGGGGAACTCAACTGGGCCGGACGAGGTCTACGGTCTACGTGTGTCTTTTTCTTTTTGTTCGGCGCGTTTCTGGATGAAGAGAATGCCCAGCCGTCGGCGAGAGTCGTCGTTCAGGTGTCCACGGGTTTCCGAAGGGAATTTCTGAGGCCTCAAGTCGTCGTCGTGATTTGCTCGCTGGTCTTTGTGTTTTTGCTTCTTTTTGGAACGAACTCGGGCGACACCAAGTCGGCCATGGAGGATGGGCAAGCACGTAAGAATAGGTCATTAACATAGACTCTTGATATCTCCTGATGAATCAAACCCTCTTCAGTATTGGATTGTAAGACCTCTTCAGTATTGGGGGGTTGACATAAATCATTTATACCCTAAGAATCCTTGGGCTCTCCATGGCAGGGGTCGGACCCTCCATAGCAGGGGTCCGGACCCTCAAAACCCTATCTAATTGAGGGCCCGGATTCTTAGGGAATATAATCTTGAATCAAGAGTCGATCTTGTGTGGCTTCGGTGCATGGCCGGACCCCAGCCGCCTCCGACATCGCACCATCGAGAACCGTGAAAACCCTCTTCGTGAAGTCATTGTTCCCTTTCTATCTTCATTTTTGTGTGCTTTTTTCATCTCTATAGACCTCGTTTTGCCACCTTAGCCAGACCTCCTTCGACTGTTCCTCTCCTTCCGTTCCCCTCATACGGCCCCGTGCCGAACACGCGTCCGCCGGTCAGACGTCCGCCGGGGTTCGCAAGGCTGGGATCATGAACAGTACTACTCCCAAGATCCGATGAAGGACGTCCGTGGATCGAGGGGAAACCGACGCGGTTTGGAGTCAGAAAAACGTGGTTACGATCGTGAAGTCTGCACGTTTTCTTTTTTTTTTGTGGTGAATTACGATGTGCTGTGGGTCGGGTTTGAGGATCGTCAACGTCGGGTTTCAGGAGTGATATTCTTAGGAATTCAAGTGAAGTTAGTGAAGGAGACAGTGATATCAATGGGCGAATTTTGGTCTGGGAAACAGGTGTAGACCACTTGGCATTGTAGGGGAGCTTGCAAAGGCGAGGCCTTCTAAGCTGAATCTATTGAGAGCTGAGACCTGTTTCGACAGTTTCAGAAGTTGGTGTCTTCTATCTTTGATGCCACTGGCAGGATGCTGCAGGCCAGTGGAAAACGCACTGCAACCACGGCTGCTTCATGGAGGGCCTGGAACTCTTTGACAACAAGATGTTCAAGCCACTTGACCGATCTTCCAGCCAGGAACGTATATATATATATATATGTCAACTGAAAGATGTCAGTTTCCGGAGGTGGCAGGAGGAATTCAAGTGTCCTAGATCAAACAGGGACTCTTGGCCCCGGACTGGAGAAAATCAGCCAGGGCTTGATTTCACCAAGTGGAGACTGGGACCATCGATTTCTAGCCTTCCTTATGTGCGATGAGCGGATAGTTGATTTCACACAGCTTTCCTGAGTTGTTTTTCCACACTGGATGACCCTGTTGAACTGACTTGACAAATCCGTATGATGCGTATGGTGTTTGTTCCTTGTTGGGCTGTAACGTTGGAAGAGCCTCTGGTGACAAGGATAATATGTTTTCTTTCTTTTCCTAGATTGGGTGCCTCTCATTCTCCGAATGAAGAACTGTTCAATCGGCTCGCGGCGTTTCTAGATTGATTTCAATCATTTGGGATGCGTCAGAAGATTCTTGGCTATCCACGCCGCAACGCACGTCGGGGCTCAAACAATATTGATTAGGTATCTCATCTCATTTAGGTTACTGGTATCAGTTGAAATCCAAAGTTATGCAAACATTTTACTGAGAAGTGCATTACGATGTGAAGCTGGTTCTGCCGAAAAATCCTTGCTTGAAGTTGTGGAATGAGGACCTCACTGAAAATAGGGCAAACTTTGTGTTGAAGGCTGAGTTTGGAGTTCTTTGGTCAAACAGTCATAAGGATCAGGTTGACCAAAGAGCAGGGTAACAGGTCAGGATCACATACCAACACCCCATGAGCTAGTATAGCTCCCCCAAGGCCCTTGGCTACAATCCGAAGTGGCTGTTGAGATGAGGGATTCCCAGAAGCTTGGGGGGAGCCTCAGCTGGGCCTTAGCTGGGCCTGGGTGAGCTAAGGATCAGTCCAATGGAAGCCACTGGGATGGATCCCAATCAGCGACAAGCCTTGGAGGTGGATTGGTGCAGGGGCTTCGGGCCCAGCCGAGATGTTGTGTGAGGTGGAGAAGACGGTGTGCAGCATCAGGTCGGTGGTTTTTCTGGGAGTTCTTTGGTGCACACGTGGTTGATCGAAGAGCACATCAGCACCATCTGTACAAAAGCACCATCTTCTTTTTTGGAGCGGATGGTCCAGTGTCAGATCCTTTCTTTTGGTTGTGACGGTGACTGTCGGTGGCCCTTTGGTTCTTCCCCAAAAGTGACACGGAGGTACCAGAGAAGTGAACCTAGCAGGGTTCAGCATTTTTTGGTGGGTCGAACGCCTGTGATCCGTAGTGCATGTCGAAGTGTGTTCTTGGAAGGGCATTCACTTCAAGTGTTAACCTCCCTGAAAAAAGCATTGAAGTGGATGGCATGGATGGCATGGCCTCGATTTCGGCGATTTCTCCAACATCTTCATACCAAAATAGGTGGTGTTCACTCCAGAGTGCAGTGACAGAGTGCCACACGACCCCACCTCTTCATTCAGCGCGGTCCGTGCGGAGCACTGATTTCCGTGCGGCGCTTGGGTTCGAGCGCTTTGGGCGCTCGGGAACGCGTCGTCCATCTCGTGTGTTCTCCGACGGGTTTTCCGGGCGTGGGTGCGGGCGGGCGATCTGGACTGGCTAAAAGCTGAAACCTTGGTAGTGGAGGACGTCCGAGCAGTTTCTTAAGTTCAGTTTCAATACAAACCCCGAGACGTGTCTCGGGCCTTTGTTCTGGCTCACTGGGCTTTTGCCTGGAGGTCTTCTACGAGACCACCATGAGCGCCGGCCTGGATGAGAAGAAACTCATGAGGCGCCGGCCGGCGCATGTGCCGCCGGCCTTGCTACGCGAAAACGCGTAGGTGCTTGCTGCCTTTGGTGGTATCCTTGTGCAACAACAGAGTCTGCTAAATGTTTGGCACTTGCTAGGTTTTTGCAGGGTTGATTGCTTGGCTGGTGGTTGCAGTTGCCACGTCTGCGGATCTCTGGACAGTGTGCGTCAGAACCAGCCAAGGCTGCGGAAAGGAGAACAAGGTATAAGGTCTTGAGGTACAGAATCGACAACGATCTCAACGCCTCAATCCCATGCCCTCCAACGTGACCAAAAAGCAAAAAAGAACAGCTTTGCTATGCTTTGCTGCTCATTTTTGGGAGGTGAAAATGGTCGAACGCTATGGGTCATGGCATCAAGATACCTCTGGCGCCAGACCTACCGGCTGATGTTGCTCGGTTGCTGGCGCCAGACCGGTTGAGAGGTCGAACATCGGCGTCTTCATGGGTGGCCCCGGGGGCGTGAACTCGGAGTTTGGGCAAGTGCCCAAGGAGCGGGTGACAGGGGAGCACTGATGAGGGATTGGCAGTGCTGGGTATGGTGAAAGAGCTTGTTTGCTTGTGATTTTTTGAACAGATTTAGTGCTATGTTCCGTTTGGTTCGCACGGCCAGATGTGTCAAACGAAGCTCGGAAAAGCTGTTGAGGGTTGGCATGGCCAAGGGAGTTTGGAGAATAACACAGAAGAAGGGACACATGTGTGCGCAAATTTGTCCGAGATTCGAGATTCTCCCTTCTTGCCCCGGGACTGCAAAACACCTTCAGCTGACCATAGCTGATGGTCGATCGCGATGGTTGACCTTTTGCCACACAAATCACCGCCGGTCCCGAACCAAACCCATCAGGATTGGCGAGAATCCCTGGACCCCCAAATCGACCCCAGGATGATCAGGATGTACATCCGACTCTTTCTCCACTCCTTCTGCCCCTGATCGTTTTTTTTACTCTTAATCCTTTCATATTTTCACGTGAAACCGTTTTTCAGCGCCCATGTCCTTTTCTTCACACCCCGACGGAAAGGGGTTCCCACTCAATCTGCTTCGGGAACGCGCCACGTTCCCCTTCGCGGCCGGGTGAATGCGCGTTCGCCAGGACGACGTGGGCGGCGCTTTGGGCTCCACCAGCGGCTCCGCGGCGATCATGGCGAATCGGATCTCCTTCTGCATGGGTGAGGAGCCCAGTGAGCGATTGGTCCTCGGAGCCTCTGCATTGGTGGTGGAGATGTGTACGTATGACGGCTGGATGATTGGGTTTGTTCTATAAACAAACCCTTGCTAAAGCGGCATGGCCCTGGGAGTGCAGTTTTTGTT
Source organism: Durusdinium trenchii (assembly GCA_963970005.1). NCBI lineage: Eukaryota > Dinophyceae > Suessiales > Symbiodiniaceae > Durusdinium > Durusdinium trenchii. The sequence goes on along the minus strand of CAXAMN010023195.1, from coordinate 260,445 downwards.
CCACTCCTTGTGCATGCTTTCGCGCTTTCTTGACACTTCTACTTTGGTGATCCGGAAGTCGCTACTTTGCTGACAAGGTGCACTGCCACAAGCCGAAAAGAGAAGGTCTTTTGGGGAATGCACTGCACTGCCACACCCTTTCGCTTTTTGTACTGCTTTTCGTGTGAATGAGTGCTGGGATTTGTATGCCAAAGGTTTCTGATCAGCGAAGCCGACAGAAAAAGCACACAAACACTGTAGTTGTACTCCTCTCCAAAACAAGCACATGACCAAGCACAATGAATCAACCACATGAACAACACCAATTATTGAAGAATCTTTGCAACATGCCCCCCCTGTCCAGCTCATGATAGCTCATGATTTCTGGTTCTTGATGTTGCTGTCCGTCTGTCGGTCTCCTTCGTCTCTAGAGAGGGAACCCAGCCAAACCCTCGCGAGTTTCGGGGTTCGCTCCGTCGCCGGCCCCGCGAAACGGGCGAACCGAGCGAGGCATCCACGGGCCCAACTTCTTCATTGACCTCGAAGGCACCGGTCCGGACCGAAGGGGAGCGGACCGGACGGTCGGAGTGGTTGGAGAGGTCGGTTTTCTTCCAAACAGGTTGGTGGTTGACCCATCAAAACAGGTTGGTGGTTGACCCGATTCCATCCATCTTCCATCCACTTTCCCAGCTAGCCACGAAACTGCTTTCGTGAACACCTGGGCATGTCTCCGCAGGGAAGCTGGAAGCTGACCATGGATGTGCAGGTGAAAAGGCGACAGGCCCACAGGCCCGCAGGTCAGAACAGGCTCTCGAATCCCTCTCCTCCTTCCAGAATTGAAGTATCTTTTCTTCTTCTTGGGCCAAGCAAAGAAAACACTTCAACAAGACTCCCACAAAGAGCAGTGTACACTGCAGATGCGTGTGAAAAAAGATCACATGTCCCATCAATCAGGAGAAGAGGAGCAACCCAAAGAATGGATAATGTTGAGGATATTCTTGTGTTTCAAATCACCATTCCCTACAAGTCAAAGACCTCATTTTACTGGAGATGGTCATACAAAACCAGTACTTAAGGAGGTCAAGGACCAGGTTTAACTTGGTCCTTGGACTCATAAGGATTGTAAATCGTCTGAATCCCGCAGCACGAGCTGTTTTGCAAAGGATTTTTACACTACAAAGCCAGGTCGTTCGACGACTCCCATCCTAAAAAGGCTCGTTTCCGGACACCCAGGGCTGCACCCGAAACTGGAAATCCCGCGGACAGATCGCTTCAGCAGTTGCTACAGCCGAGCTCTTTTTGAATTAAAAGACCTTTCTGATGGACCCATGGTCGATTTGGCCGATCCAAGGTCTCTTCGAAGCACTGTACCCTGCATACTGTATACTGTACGCTGTACTGTACTCTACTTTGCCTTGCTGTACTCTCTCTCTCTCTATCTCTCTCCCTCTCCCTCTCTACATCCCACCCCCGACCTCAGGAGCTACTTGTATGTGTCGCCTGACGCAGCCGGACATCCGCTCCCACCCATCGTCGCCTTCGCTCCTACCCATCCTCACCAGGGGCGGCCTCCTTGACCGCCTTCAACCTCGCCGTGGATTCCGTGCAGCGTGACAAGGCCCATCGACCGCGGCTCTTGCAACGTACGCGTCGGTCGCCCGACCCATGGCGTGTCAGCCGGCTCCGGCCAGCTTCGACGCCCCATTTGGCCCGGCCGTGTTCGTGGTCGGTCGAGGCCTTTGACCGAGCAGCCTTGCCGCCACCAAGCACCCCACGTACTCTGAGAGTGACCATTCTTGGTTCCTGTGGATGGACTCCGAAGCTCGGACCTGGGGTTCTTTAAGTCTTGAGACCTGGGGTATCGACATGACATCGACCTGAAGCAGTGCTGCTCTGCCGGTCACCGGACTTCGAGTCCTCTGCCGGAGTTCGCCACTTCTGTCATCGCGCTGACCGTGAGCCAGAGAGGGCGTAGTGGAGCACCAGGCTGCCAGGGCCACAAGTTCTGGCCGGATAGGGGGGTGACACGTGGAATCTGGATGATATTTCAAAGCCCCCCATCATATGAGGAAGATGAAGAGGTTTTAGAATCCAGGATCCAACTGGGGGGATGAAACGAATGCTTTAGGTCTTTGGCCTCGCGTCTTCTTCGCAAGTCTTCCCGGATCAGTCTGGGAGGACCAAACGAGCCGTCAATGTCAGTAGTGATGCACTTGTTATTCGTAGTGATGCCCCAGAACATCACTAGCTTCTTGCAGAGGTCCATCTGCAACTGGACCAAGATCCACTCTTGCAAGGAACGGTGACGGAATGGGACATATATATATATATACACCCAATGTTCGTATGTCACGACATGGACTTTGCAAACGAAGGCTCAGAAGACTCCGGTCTTCTGTTCAATGTGAGAGAAATGTAGATGAAGACGACACCCACAGCGCGCATAGAAGCCGCCGCCAACAGCAAGCGCAAATAGTAGCCGCCGCCAACAGCAGCCGCACAGCGCGGGGCAATCGCCGGGATTTGCCGCTCTGAGCGCACCTTAGGTGCGCAGCGGCTTTTGGGCTCAGTTCCTAAGTGAGAGGCATGCTTGCCGACACTGGGCAAGCCACCTCAGAACATCGCTGTCAACCTGAGAGTCTCGACAAGCCGGCCATGCAAGCCGTGCTTGTGCTGTATCAAAACATTGCTCAAAACGAACATGTTCAGGGGCATGGTTGCAGTTCCAGCAAACATGATCGTGGGTAGCCAAAATGTTCGGGTCCAAACACCACGGACAAAGGGAGCAGTGGTCAGGGGAGCGCATCCTATCATAGCATGCCGGGCTGATGAAAGCACCCGTAACAACAGCAACGGTGTGTTGATCGAGGCACATCCGCCGAAGTGCAGTGAACCTCTTTTCTTCTGTTCAATGTCTCCATATTCATGCTTTGGCTCTGGTGTCCTAGACTGGAATTGGATGCATGCTGCATGTACTGGCTGCAATGGTGGGGATTTTTGCCAAGAGAAGCTGGGCCGACTGCTTTGAGACCTGTAGCAGTAGACACCCAGCTCAAGTCTAGGACAATAGGATCTCCATGAGCATCCCGTCTTGGGTGGCTGAAAGCTAAGAAACAACCTCTCAAAACAAAAGCGCGCGCGTTTGGGGTTCGGCCAGTGCCCCTTGGCATCACGGAGGCTCAATGCATCGCCGCCGTGGCCTTGGGGGTGGATTGCAACGTGCATCCCCAAGGTCTCCTGCCGCTCGGAAGAACCCCAGGACGAGGGTCCAACGGCCGCCCTGAAGGGTCGGCGGGTTGACTGGACCCGGGGGGTGTGGGATCGGTTTGTGCTCGGCCGATGCGACTCAGTTGGACTGGATGGAGTGATCTTCGGGTCAATAGGGTTTGGGAATCGTCCTTCATTTCCGGACATGGAGGATTAGGAAGTGATGAGGGTTCTTCTTGTCCCCCCCCTAGTTGGAGTCCGGGCACATGGGGATAAAGCGATCGAGATTCAGCAAGCCACCACAAATTCACCACTTTCGAAAAGACCAACCAGAGGCTCTAATGCAAGCACATTCAGAGCCGTCGCATTGGAGGGGTCTGGGACACATCCAACCGTCTTGGTCGACTCGGGTCGTCTTCCAAGACGGTTCAGCTCAGTCTCGATCTGACTTGCATCTCATCAAAAATTGGGTTCCGCGAGGCAGTTCTCACCCCCCCCCAAGGCGGTTCCATGATGCTTCGCTGGCTTCGGTTTCATCCAATGGAGTTGTGTACCATCGGTTTCTTTCTCAAAATTGCAGGGGGCAAGGGTTGTCTCAAGAACCTTGATGAAGGTCCGGAATCAGGGTCCATCTCCCTCTTGATCCGGTCTCAAATCCTCATATACCCAAGCTGACCGTATACTTGCTGTTCCTTCAAGACGACGAGAACGCCAACAAAACAGTCACACGCACAAACAGTATCAAACTGTAGACTCACTGTAGACACAAAAACAAGGAAGAAAAGGAAGAAACAAAGAAAGGTCGCATGGTCTCAGGTCAAAAGGCACGGGAAACACTACAAGAGGCAGTCCCCGACGGTGTTCAGGCCATCACTCTCGCTCACTGGGGAAAAAAGACAGCGACACCCCGTACCGAGGACGCTGGGCTGGGCGGGTCTACTCTCCCGGAAGGGACGGTGCTTGAGCTTTGATAGCTATGCGGATGGCTACATCCGAGGAGCACCAGCTTGGCGCTGGTGGTGTTTTTCTTCATGTTTCGACATGTTGGGACCATGCCTCCTTATTTCTTGCTCTTTGCGGCCTCCAATCGTGCGGTTTTCCGTGACCCACCAGACCTTCCGATCCCCCGCGCGCGTTCCTCGGTCGTAGAGAGCCTGTCGGTTGACGTTCGGTTCGGGGGAATGTCCAGCTGTGGACATGTTTTTGCCAGAAAACCGTCAATGCATGGTGCACGCGTCGGAACCGATTTTTTGGTGTTTCCATTGGAAAGGCGAGCGCTGGGATGTCATCGCTGTGTCGAGCGCTAGGTGCATCTGTGTCGCCTCTGAGGAGGCCATTTTGGGTCATGATGATCGGCTGTTTCAATGAATGCTTCTTTGGGGCACTGCAAACGCATGGCGGAGCCACTCAGTACTGTATCCATCAATGATCCTCGAATTGCGTTTCTGCAAAACGCATCTGGCCTCTTCCTTGCTTGTTTTGTTTGTTCTAGGGCCTAGGGTTCTACAAGTACGTGGTTTCTGACTGCAGGCTTCTGATTTTGTTAATGCCTTTTTGGAGAAGTCATAAATGCATAGAGCACCTCACAGGCTTCTCACAGGGCTTGGCGTGGACACGTGCTCTTCAGCACGTCTCCAAAGGGTGCGTGCAGCGCGCCGTGGCCACTGTGACTAGAAGATGTCGTGAAAAGCCAAGTACAAAACACTTTCACCACACTGCACCCATCTGATCACTTGCTACACTTTGACATCCTGGCTTCACACAGGCCCCCACAAGAACCTCCCCAAAGCAGCATCCTCAAAACTTCTGCGTTGTGAAGTACACACCTCATAACCCAGGACTCTATAGATCCTTCTAGTGTCTATGCTCAAGCCCTTCGGTCGATGCTCATACAGCGTCAGGAGAAGGCTATACTGGGCTCTATGTGAACCCCTTGATGAAGGAGGAGAATGGCAAGAAGACCATCGACGAGGCCCAGTTCGAAGCAACGTGCAGGTCTATTTCCGTCCATGAAAACCGCCCAAACAAGCGCCGGAACCGAAAACCCGTGCTGTTTCCTTTTTTTTGGGGTTCTTAGAAGGAACAGACGTACCGTTGGTGAAACGCCCTTTGTTTCGATCCAGAAAGGACCCGCCCATCATCGCCTTGGCCTCGGGGACCTTCATCAACAACAACGGCATGTGCGCCTCCCTGACGGCGCCGAGTGGTGCGATGTACCAGGTTGGAGGGAGGGAGGGAGGGAGGGAGGTCCGGGAGGGGGAGTGAGGAATTGGAACTCTGACTAAGGGCATTATATACTATACTGTATAGTTAGTAGCAAGAAACTACTAGGTTGGAGGCCATCGCTATTAGGTTGGAGGCCAAAAACGAAGTGGAGATTGACGAGGATGGACACAGTCTCTGCGTGTGGCAGATGAGCAGAGCTACGTGGTGATTGACGGGGGGGGATTGATGGGTTGCCCCTTTGCTGGACGATGCTGGACGCTTTCCCCATGTTTCCGTTGACCAAGCGCAGACCTTGGGGAAAGGATTGCCTCGGATTGGTGGACCAAAGGTTGCAGACTCCGCTCCGGCATTCGCGAACCGAACGGAGCGATCGGACGCTACTTACGAACGGGGCGACCCTGGCCATACTACGGGCGTAACAAGGACGCTACGAACGGAGCATTTCGGGCAGCGGCTACGTCCTTTCATCGATTCTGCAGACTTCTCTCGCAATTCACATCCCCCGGCTCAACCGCCATGACGACCCCCGGACTGAGGACTGTCCTCATGGTATCTCATGGTCATTGTTGACGTCGTTGACTCAACATCCATGTGTGCCTGTCGTATCCCCTTACTTCAATGCTCTTGGCATCGGAACTTCATATGAACAACCACTTGGGATTTGAACGAAGAGTCTTCATGGTCTGATTCTGTGTAAACACTGCGCTTATTGACAGATGTGGGGCACTGCAAGGCAAACCAAACAATGTCTGTTTTTTGTTGGTATGAAGTTCATTTCCCCAATGGGGCCCCACTTTAATTGGGCCGGGCCAGCAATTTCGTCCAAGGCCGCTGGAATTTTGGAGATTCAATAAACATCTTTTCAGTAATGTAGACTCTTGATTAATGACCTCCCCCATTGGAATTGGACATCCTCTTCTTGTGGGGGGTTTATGGATCACGACTCTAGTCAGCCGCACACGATGTCTGCTGTTTCGTACGATGTCTGGCGAGTCTGACCGCACCGTTCGGTCAGTATTGGGCTCCCCTTTTTTTAACCCCCCAACCTCTTTTTTTTAACCTACCACTTTTTTTTAACCCCCCGACCCTTTTTTTTAAACACCCTTCAAAACAATGGTTTTTAACCCTGCAGACCTTTTCTTTTTACCCCCCCCGACCTCTTTTTTTTAACCCCCCGACCCCTTTTTCTGACCCCCGAGCGCTTTTTTCTAACCCCCAACCTTTTTTTTTTAACCCCTGACCTTGCTTTTTTAACCCCTGACCCTTGCCTGCGAGTGCCTATGCCCTCGGACCACTTACACAGAGCCCACCCAGCACGCTGCGCCAGCCCACTTGCCGTGATGACGTGGGGGCGTCACGCTGTTGCACGGCTCGGCTCCATAGCGGCAGGTGACTCAAGAAGCATGGCTCAAGTAGCGGACCCCGGTGTGTCATGCTGTCTGCCGCTCGGCTCTGCAGCGGCCGCGCACCGCGAAAACATGTTGCCGCAAGAAGCAGAAGCAGGCGCGCACGCGCGCGCCTTGAAAACACGTTGCCGCAAGGAGCAGACTCATGGCGCCAAGTAAAAGGACGTCCCCCCCTACCCGTCTTCTCTGCGCGAACTACCTCGAAGTAAGAGGGGAGCCCGGGTAACTTTAGTCATGAAGAGAGTGTAACGGGAAGGTCGGAAGGTAATCAAATCAGCACACCGAGAATCAGCTGCATAAAGGTTTTGGTTCGGGCTGTAAGACCAGTGTCGCTGAGGTGCGGTGGCAAGACGTTGGAGGAGCATGCCCTGTATGCAGGCACGTGGGACACATGTTCACATGGCCTGTGTGAAACAAGAGGCACATGTTCTGGCGACGTGCCGCGGAGTGTCGTTTTTGTTGAAGTGATAGCTGAAAAAGGAAACCACAATTGCGGCCACTTGCACTTTCATGGGGCGGCCTCCTATCGGCAACGCGATTGCAAAGTACCTGTCAACCACAAGTATAATGCAGGCGGTGGCTTGTGTATCTCTTGAAGAATGTGACAACTTTCAAGACTGAAAGCCTTTAACAAAGCTAGTTCAATCAAGTCGAATCTTGGAACCAAATACCACCAACTTGGACCCAAGTACCATCATATATATATATATTGCCTGTAGACGAAAGCCAGCATGGCGTTGGTCTCCGCATACTGCCTGATGGGCTTCTTGGCTGGGGTTCTGCTTGGTGCTTTGCCATCATTGCCTTCGAATGGAAGCAGCTGGAGCAAGAAGGTAGTGAAAGTCCGTGGCCGCTGGTGTTGCCAGATGAAGATGCGGCAGCAACCGAAAGGCGTGCCTGACATCCTCTGGCTCATGGTGGCAATGTGCATGCTGCCGTGCGGGGTCGGCTTTCTTCGCGCTACTCTTGTCTTATGGTCTCTCCGTGGATCCTTCTGCCTTGTCACCTTTGCTTGGTGCCTCGGTAGGTGCAGCTGGCGGTGGGCAACCCTCGTCTCAGTCGGACACGAAGACCACCAAAAATGCGGTCTCAGAAACTGCCATGTGGTGGGTGGGAGCGGAGGTGCCGCACCGGCAGTAGGACGGATGCAGGGCAAGCCGGCCGAAGGTGAGCGTGGATTGGTGTTGAAGAAGGAGTGGCTGCTTCGGATTTTGAATGGTGAGAAATGCGTCGAGTTGCGAGGGCAGGCAGCCAAGCTTGGGCACGTGTGGTTAGTGCAAGGCAACCGAGTGTATGGCAAGGCCACCATTGTGAAGAGTCAACCAATCGACTTGGCAGAGTTCGTGGCATTGCGTGGTGAGCACAAGTTAGAGACGGAGACACTTCCATACAAAAACACGTTTGCCTTGTGGCTCACCAACGTGCAAGAGTTGTTAGAGCCGGTGGTGTTCCGCAAGAAGTGGGGGTGCATAGGGTGGACTCGTATCTGGTATAGTGCCCAAGGGCGGCGAGGCAGTGCAGGACCGCGGTCGAGGTGCCGGGTGAAAGCGACCGTCAAGAAGAAAGGAAGCAGTAGAAGATCAACGGCAGGCCGCCGAAAGCAGCCGAAAGTGGGCCGAGTTTACGGCGTGGGATTGACAAACATTGGCAATACTTGCTTCGTCAACAGTGTCCTCCAGATGCTTTTCCACTCGAAGCATTTATGTGCGTGGTTGCGCGCGCATGTTGCCCAGAAGCGTTGCCAAGGATCATGTGTTGCTTGCTTGCTGTGGCAAACAAATGCCGCCCGGGAGTTTCATCAAGCGGATGCCGAAGTCATGCGCATGTGGCAGCCACTTCTGCAAACAATGGGCTTCGCTGGTGGAGCGCAAGAAAGTGCAGGAGAGTTTGCCTTGGCTCTGTGCACGGAGGCCTGGCGGGGCATGGGGGAAAGGCAAAATACGAGGATTTGCAAGTAGTTTGATTAGAACAATAGAGGTTTCCCGTGGGGTGAAGGTGGGGCCGCAGCTCCGCCCTGGTTGCAGGTGGAAGGCATCAGGCCTGGCTTGTTTGCAGTGGAGGTGAAGCGGCAGCAGGAGCACAGGTGCTGCGTTGAAACGTGTACCCTGCACGACATCGTGGCAAAGACTGGCCAGAAAGAAGCATGGAATTTGATCCTTGCAGACAATGAGCAGTTTGAGCGCGCAACCGCCAACGATCTCATCGCAAAAACCTTTGCCAATGAGTGGTTGGCTGAAGGGTTGCGATGTGAGGCTTGTGGGGCCCGGAAGGAAGTCTTGCAGTGCTCCGCGCCAGTGTCTAGCCCCGAATTGCTAGTGGTGCAATTTCCCCGCAACAGTTCTGTGGACTGCGTCACAATGCGCCAGCAGCGCAATGAGCACCCCATTGAGTGCCTTGGATCCGTGGAGGTCCACGGGTCATCGTATGACTTTGTGGCTTTAGTTGAACACCTTCCGAGCACGGAAAACAAAAGGGAGAAGAGAGGAAGGAAAGGTAACGTGGATCGGGGGCATTTTGTTGCTTGGTGCAAGGAAAGAGAGCGCTGGTTGCGGTGCGATGATGCTGTGGTGACGCTGTGCAGAAGCCTCCCAGACAGTGTGGAGAAGGGTGTCGTGCTGGCACTGTACGAGAAAACCTGCGCGGCTGCGCGAGGGCATGGTACTGCTAAGATTGGAGTGGAGCAGGCTGGACACTTGCCAGAACAAAAAGATGCAGAGCCTGCTGCGCCCTTGAAAGCTGCAGCGCCAAAGGTGCGGGAGGAAGAGCTCCCTGTGAAAGCTTCGCCGTCCTTCGCCCGTGAAGGACGCGTGCAGCTGTTGCCGTTCGCCGATGGCGTGGATGGCACTTTGCAGTTTGAAATGGATGTGGCAGCGTGCTTGCGGCGCTTCGAAACCGGTGAGGATGTGGAGGCTTTCCTCGCCGGGTTGCCGCACTACAGTGTCGGGAGCTCAGTCCACTGTGGTTAATAATTTTAGATCCAAAAAGGTTGGGGCAGTTGAGAGACAGTGGGATGTGTAGGTGTCGCATTCATCAGAATAAAGTTGGTGGATGTGCTACACCGTGCGCAGGCAGAGATTGTGGGAACTTCCCTGGCGGAAGTGCAGGCCCAATTGCGTCCGCTCATTTGTGGTTTTGAAAGTGATGAGCTGGGCGGCAGGCAAGCAGTGGAGCTGCAATACCCTTTGTGGCGGACAGCGTTCTACCCACTGCTTGTTCTTACAGAGGCATGGAGCCGGAGCACCGGCATGCCTACAGTGTTTTACTACGATGTTTTCTGTTCACTTCTGATGGGCTTGCTCCACAAGGACATCTCTGTTGACGTGGCTGGGTACCCGTGCCGCAGTCGATACTGGGTCATTGGCACGGCCCGTCCAGGCAGTGGGAAAAGCCCGGCTGTGGACCCCATGGTTGAGTGTCTCAGAAGTGTGCTGGAGCAAAATCCTCACTTGGCTGCAGGGTGTGGCTGGGACAAATTCCATTTGCTTGGGCCAGGAACCCATTGCGCGGCCGTTGACAAGCTGAAGGCCACAGACGGTTATGCCACGCTCATAACTGGAGAAGGTGGGCCGCTGCTTTGCCCTGCATTTCCACAAAATGGCACATGGAACCAGACTACGCACATCAACTTTGCGCGCTTCCTCGACAGCGCTGCAGGAGGAGAGGTGCCGTGGGAAACGGCGTTTGACCGAAAAGCCAAGAAAGAATCGGCAGAAGAGAGAGTGGTTCCGGTCAAAGGTGTTCCGACACAAAGAACCAACGTGACCATTGCGCTGCTGCAGCAGCTGTCCGTGTGGCAGAATTGGTGGGTCGCCGGCGAAGCACGGTTCAAAATTGGTTTGGTGCAACGGTGCATGTTCTCGTTCGGTGCTTTGCGTGATCCAGGCCCACCTAGCCTGCAAGGCTTCGAGAAGAAGGTTGTCATGCCCATTTTGCGCCGTATCTTTGAAGCCGTCCTGAAATCAGTGGGCGGCAAGGCTCCTCTGGCGATGGATGCTCCCGCGCGAGAATGGAAGCTGGCGCTGCCATTGAAAGAAGCATTCTTCCAGTACAGGCTCGCATGTAACGATGTGACCAGGAAGACCTTCTTTGGTGAGACTATGGCTGCGGGCTTGCACAAGGCCCCTTACTGGGTGAGCACGGTTGCGCTTTTTGGCGCATTGATGGAGGGCCTTTGGCCGATTGGCTGCAGGTGCCTTGGCTGCAGTTGGATTCCGTACGTGTGTTGGTTGCTGTTGGGGCTTCAAGCGAAAGAAAAAGAGGGGAGGGAGAGAGAAAGGAGAGAGAGATAGGGAGTCAAAGAATGCCACCCGGAGGAGCTCTGCGAGCTTGCCTACTTGGAGTGGGCAATTGACCGCGGAGAGCTTCAAGATGGCAACCTTATGCTTCCAGGAACGCATCTTGTACGGTCTTGCTATCTTGGAGGTGGACATGCGTCGACAAGCTCGATTAGCACGGCTACCGCCCAAGAGGCCAATGTCCGAGGTGCTGGGAGGAAGGGTGTAGGGTTATAAGTTGCCGCAAGGGGTGGTAGGAGTCGAATGCTTAGCGCCTAGGAAGACGCGGGAACGCATGCACATGTCTACTGTATGTGGTGGTTATATATGGTTGTGCTGTGGGCGTGGATTTGCTCGATCTCGGCCAGGCTGTGGAGGCCATGGCGGAGCTACTCAGAGCCTTGGTGGGTTCGGGCTGGTGTGCCGAATGGACGCGTCGCTGTGGGGCACATTTTCGCGCGTTGCCTTCGCCCATGTGGAAAGAGGCAGCCTATCAAGAAGTCATGGGGTTATTGGTTGAACGGGGGCTTGGAGAAGTCAGGGAGCAACTTTGCGGCGGCGAGGTGCAAGATGTGTTTGTGAAGGGTTGCTTTGCAGATTTGTCCAGAGAAGCGAAAGAAGGTCTGAAAGAAATGGGTGTGCCTAGCTGGTCTTTTGGGCCTCCGCGCAGAGCAGATGCCCGTCAAGCTCGGAGGGCAGAAAGGCGCAAGGGGAGAGAGGTCGGGAAGTGTGTGTGTGTGTGTGAGTGTCATATGTAGTGGAAAACGAAGAGTATAAATGGGAAGCAAGCCCAGAAGTGTGTGGGCGACAAAGGTTATGGCCTTGGGTCTGGATAGTGCGTGGTTTGGTGACCAGAACACGGCAGAGCCGCGCAAGGCCTGCGCCAGAGAGCGGGCCGAGGCGGGCGTGGGAAGAAAGTTGTGGGTTAATATGTAAGCATAGCAAGCCAAGGCAGGTGGACGTAGCAGGTAAAATGTGAGCCAGCCAAGAAATCGAGAAATCGAGAAGTAAAAAAAACGGCGCAGGGTCCGGAGCGTGCGTGGTTTCTGCCCAGGACAGGGCATGACCAGAGCTCCGCCAAGCCAGCGGCAGAAAGCATGCCGAGGCGGGCGTGGAAAGAGTTGTGGTCCAGTGTGTGTGTGTGAACATGGCAACCCCTGACAGCACGCGCACTAGTTTTGTTTGCGTGCCTGCAGGTCGTCCTCCATGTCCAATCCAACCAGCGCGGGGGAGAAGGGCGAGCCCGACTTGCAGGTCGAAGTGGGAACTGCTGAGGAGGAGACAGAAAGTGGGACGTGGTCCGTTTTGTTCCATGGGAGCCCTTCAACAGATGCCGCAACCTACACGGGCATGCGAAACGCAATGGAGCGATCGCTGGGCGAAGCCAGGGATCCTGGCATCTACACCTTCCATGAAAAGAAGTTGGCAAGCGGGGCCAGACATGTGCTAGGGATCTGCAAGCCCACTGCATGTGCAGACTGCACTAAGAAAGTGAAGGGCAGGTTGACCTTCACTGACAAAGGGCCAGTCCTGTGTGTGGAGCAGAAAGGTTCCCATGGCAAGCTGCAGCCTCCGCAAGGAGGAGCTTTGTGGACATGTGCAGAGGCATTAGCTTTGTCAGACTTGGAAGGAAAGCGGCCGCTGGTGACCTCCAAAGACATCCGGGACAAGTTCCAGGCGAGCGGTTTGACACTTCGCTGCAGCAATCGCCAATTGCACAACTTTGTGGGAAGATTCAACCGCGGTGGCCCGCAGCAGTGCAGCAAGGGCAAGCTAACAGTGAGCCAGTTGCAAAACGCGGCGATGCTGCACATGACTGCGCACATGGATGCATGGCAATCCTGGAAGGCTTGCAGGCTGATAGTGCTGCCGTCCTCGACCTTTGATGAAGAGCGGGTTTGCGTGATGTGGACATGTCCAGGCATGCTACGACGCGCGCAGGCTTTGAAGGAGAAGGTCGTGAAGCTGGCTGTGGATGCGAAGCAGCGGGTAGTTTCCAATGAGTATGGCATTGTCACGTTGTCTTTCTTGGTGAGCAGCGCCACACCAAGCAAAACCTGGGTAGGGGCCACCCACACCAAGTCAGTCAGTGCGCACACGGCCACGCAAGAACCATTCTTGCAAGCCTTGGTCAACTCGGAATCCGAAGCCAATATGACCCAGATTTTCCTGGAAGCGTGCGCTTTGGCCGAGAAGGAGTGCGGCCTCGATCTTCGGGAACAGGTGTGGCAGGTGCACAAAGACTATGCCAAAGGCATCGAAGCTTCCCGTCGAAAGGTCTTTCCTTATTCCAGGCCTTGCGATGACTACGCGCACATGCGCCGAGCATCCTACAAGGTGTTGGAAAAGCATTTGCCACGCAAGCCACGAGCAAATGCGCGTCCGTCAGGGCCTCAGTCAAAGGCAGTCAATTGTTGCAGCGCAAGTGTAGCAAGTAGGGCATGTTATCTTAGAACCAACCGCATTTGTTGCCTGCGCACTTCAGGGCGCCAAAGAAGAAGGGCAGGAGCAAGAAGGGCCTTGTAGCAGAAGAGGCTGCGACAGAGGCGGTGGCACACCCAGAGGCTGCGTTGAGCACACAGGACTGTGACGCATTTGGCAAACTGGAACAAATCATCCATATCAGCCGAGAAGCCCCAACGATCCAACTGTTCGATGCTATTTGGCAGCTGGCTTTCTCATGGCTTCAAACGAAGAGTCCAAAAGCCGCAGAATATCTCCGCACCACGTACTTTCAAAAAGTTTCAGTGGACAGCTTGCAGAAAGGCTTGAGCTGCACATCCACATTGTGGGGAGCGGACGGCCTTTGGTTCGGTGGCTTCTGGGGCGGAATCTTGGGGACCTATCCCGGCACTAGCTCTGGCACGCAGCCATTGGAATCGTTTCATTCCTATTGGCAAGACACTGTCAAAGGTCAATTGAGGCAATCGCCTGCAGAAGTTTTCGGCGCCAAGGAGAAATTGTTCGAAAATGATTGGGCCACGAAGTTTGCGTGGGGTGAAGAGAAAGTAGTGGTCACCTGGCCCGCTTGTTCAGCAGAAGCGCTGTTCAACAGTCAAAGCTTGCGGTCAGCAGGCCGATCACCAGCGGTGGATTTTTGGCTGAATCGCGAGCCCCGCCTGTGCCAAAATCGCAACTACCGCCAAGTCCACATCCGCACTGGGGAACCTAGCAGCACAAGCAAGGACGGGATCACTACTTTTTGGGTCCTGCAGACCAAAGCCCGGGAGAAACTCACAGCGGCTGAAGCCATAGTGACCAAAGAGGTAGCAGAGATGGTTGGCAACCTCATAGCTTCAGAAGGGCCACAGCTGGCCACATGGCTTGCCAAATCAGGAATTGTAACAAATGACCAGCTGGATGTGGCGCAGCTGCACAAGTACCTGCAAGGCTACTGCGCAGTGTTGGAAGGCCACCTCGTCCATGCTTCTTGGCCCCGCGTGCACAGGAAACTGAAAAAAGCGGTGCCAGGAAGGCTGTGCACGTGCAGAGAGTTCATTCTGCATGCAGATTGTGAGCATGTGTTGTACATCAAAGCCTTGCATGGTGATCCAACGGCTAATTTGCAGAACATCCCAGTCCAACGGCCTCGTGGGCGCAAACGCAAGCGCTAGACAATCGAGCGTGCCAAAAGAAAAACGCAGAGGGTGCACCAAGGGGTGACAGGTGAGCGCAACCGGGTTGGAATGTAGCAACGCACGTCACCGCGAGCCTCCGAATATGCAAACCTGTCATACCGAGGCTCTGTTGCCTTGCTAGGGGTGAGGTCCATTTGTGGGCAGTAGACAGTGCCCCTACGCAATGTCCCATGTACCGCATGGAGCGCATGTCACTGATGCGCAGCATTTGCGTGCGTGCCATGACATCAACAAGCAAAGCAAGTACCTTTGCTTTGACTTCGAAAAAACGCTGCGCCCTCCCCCCGAGTTGTGGAACACGTGCGCAATCGTCAAGCGGAGTGTGTGAAAAAAGAAAGCAGCGCCTCCCCCCCCGAATTCAAAGCAAAGGGACTTGCTCAACCACAACAACAACAGCAGCAGCAGCAACAAATCCAAGAACAACAAGCGAAGCAAGTACCTTTGCTTGACTTCGGGGGGAGGCGCTGCGCCCTCCCCCCCGAGCCCACCTCCAGCTTCCTTTGTTTTCAATCAGCCCCGCTGACGCCTGCGCACGTGTTCAACAGCAACAACAGCAACGCAAACCACCCCTTCGACAACGGCGCTGCGCACGTCTATATTTTCTCTTTGACGGACCCTTGTATCACCCCCGCACACCCTCCCGCTTTTTTAAGGTGCGCCCCCTCTCCGTCTTGCGCGCGCGCTCGTAGACACCTGCCTCTCCGAACCTGCAGCTGTCAAATGTGTGTGTTCCCGGACCTCCTCTGCACCCTCCCCCGCACCCACTTGCAGCTGTCAAATGTGTGTGTTCCCGGACTTCGTCTGCACGCTCCCCCGCACCCACTCGCGCTTTCTTGAGATGCGCCCCTCATCTCCGTGTTGCGCACGCCTGTAGACACCCAGCCCTCCGAAACTGCAGCACAACAACAACAACAACAAAATACAACAAATCCAACAACAACAACAACAACAACAACAACAACAAATCCAACAACAACAACGACAACAACAAAACCACCACCACCACCACCACCACCAACAACAACAACAACAGCAACACCAACCACAACCACAACCACAACGACAACGACAACGACAACCCCCCTC